>OY734949.1:2305338-2623695 GCA_963457585.1 Spergularia bocconei
TTGCTTTGTGATTTTTGTAAGAATATAATATATTTTGCATGATATTGGAAAGGACGAATTGAAGCCATGCATGCGTGACTTTGATTTATGTATCACTCCTTAAACAAGTAACAAACACTACTATCACAGTTTCAAAAAACACTACTATCACAGTCATCTACTACATATGAGTACACTACTAACTATATAATCAACCTTGATATTTAAACAAAAAAATCACTACTATCACATTGCATCGATCGAACATAAAGGGTTTCGCATATCGCGAGGTTAGGATGTCGATCCTCTAAAGTTCCAAGGAATCAAATTTTTTTATTTTAGTCTCTTAAAAAACTAGGACGATAAAATTGCGTCGAGAATAGCATCGACAAACTCCTATAATTGGCTATAAGAAAATCTAGCGTACGTAGAGGCCGGGGACAATTTCATTTCATTTATAAGTCTCTGTGATGATAATTTCCTTGCACCAGATTAACTTGCTTTATTATTATTAAGATTATTGTATCGAAACATGCATGGAGCAAATATAACTTTTGTGTAAACTTGTTGTCTTTCTAGAAAATGTATAGTGACTCAACTTTGGTCGTTGAAAGAAGTGTAGGAGTTTAAAGATTGGAGCGATCTATTGTGACTATTGATTGTTATTTAGCAAAATTATAACTTATCTAATTATAACGAAGAGCTGATGATTGAAGTGATGATCGATTACTTTTTTTGTTCCTTTTGTTTTTGAAATCAAACTCTCACATATATGTTCTTACGAGAATCGGACATTGTATGAACATTGGTGAGTCGAAGAAAATAATCAAAGAAGTTTGTATAAGGAAATAATATATTTCCTAGTATATATTATCACGTTCATATTGTTGTAACACCCCCAAATTTCGGCTATTTTAAAACTTTATATATAATACAAAATGCGCCAAAATTCGGAGATATTACAATTCAATATTCAAAGCCGGAGATACAGCTGTACAAAAATCTCTTATGAAATATAAATACAAAAGAAATGCGGAAGCGATTAAAAACTAAACTTGACTCTTCAGCTGTACTCCTGACTCAAACCTGCAATCAAAACTCAAGACAAAGGACCTACCCCCATGACAAGGTAGCCCGAAGGAAACACATCAGCATTTCGCTGAGCAACACTATTCTACCGAAAATATAAACTGAATAATAATAATAATAATAATAGTCATGGATTTATATATCTGAATAATACGGGGGCACATAAAAAAAACACATAAAAAGTGTAAAACACTCCCCAAGGACTATCCTCCTAATTCTCATAACTTACTCCACAGTCCACTCTAACCTCCTCGATATAAAAATCACAACCTTATAAATCAAAGTACCCTTATTCTCATAATCCAATCGAACTCCTCCTCATACTCAAATTAATCTCTTACTTAGTACATACTATCATCGTCGATCCTAGGTCTCGGTAATGGGGCAAGTGAACTGGCGGTTAAACCGCAAGACAATACTTCTATCTCAATTCTCAGTATCAAACTCTTAATCTCTTTCTTTTCTCTTTGCCACTCTGGGGTCTTTCTTAGTAACATAGCTCTAACTGATAATACTGTCTAAGGTTCAGTGAACCATGCTCAACACTTAGAGTATAACTCTAAGCTACTCGGCCCCATACCAAGTACAAAGGACGACAAATCAAGTATAATACAAAACCTTAATCTTAATTTTAAACATTGATCTCATCTTCGAAGTACTTGAAACTGGGCAGCCATAAAAAGGCTTGATACAAACTCAAAAGTCAATATGAGATTGTCGTAGTACTTGCACGACCTATTGCTATCAAAACTTCATGGTACAATTTGTCAATCACAGCCTTGAAACTAGACAACTTCAACCAGAATTTTCACCAATCATTGGATCTTAAAGACCTCAAACGAAAACAAAGAACAAACCCTCCTCCCCTGCCTAACTAAAAAAAAACTCACCTTACTTATAAACAAAGTCATCATACTAGCAATAGCCATGTACACAAGTAGTATAAATCCACAAACGTTGCAAACACAACATTTCGGCACCACACATCGGATCAAATAAAAAAACACACATACCATAAAACACTTAGAGGTGCCTATAATCATAACAATCTAGGGAATAGTAGAAATAGTGTTACCTTAAAACTCGATAAAACGATCTCAAATCGCTAACAAATTGTCGTTCGAAATCAGCCCACGAAATACCAAATCAATACTTCAATAATTATGTATAAAAGAAAACGAAGATTAGGATCCAATCAACAATAACTAATTGAAATCGAAAAGTCAAATTATAAAATAAAGTCCGAAAAACTTACACAACTGAAAGAGAACGAAATCTGACTTGTAGAGATGATGGTATACGTAGTTACGTACGATGAAGATGAAAATTAAACTTGGCTTTAGGTTGACAAAGATATTAAAGTTATGGGGTTGAAATAAGAGATGAATGAAAAAAAAGAGAAAAGAAGAGGCAGTAAAACGAGATGGTGGGAAATGAAAGGGTTTTTCTTTTTGTCTAGTTTTTCCATGTTGAACGTCTAGAAACTTCACCTTAATTAATTTTTTTTTTTATTTTTAAAAACTAATAATAATTACTTGGACATAATTAATTAACAAAATTATAATCATAAAAATAATAATAGAATGCTTAAAAATCGAGAGTATTACAATTGTAATCTAGTTAATTTAGGTTAGTAAATATCCCTTATGATCTCATTGTAATTATATTAGCCATATTCGTATATTGTAATCTTTGTAATGTCGGCTACCCTATGATTAACCCTAGCTATATACTCTTGTATAAATACTCTCGTTTGTTATAATACAACTTAAGCTTTTCCACCATCTCATTGTCTCCTCCTCAACATGGTATCAGAGCATAGATCCTATGCTCGGCCTAACCCTCCGTAAACCCGGCCTAAACTCCGAAAAGCTTCAACTCAAAAAAAAAAAAAAAAATACTCTCGGCCACCCACCACAATCGTGGCCATACTCTATACCGGCCAATCCTCTCATGCCCAAACCCCAATCCGGCCTATCCTCGAACAACTCCAAAGTTAAAATCATGGCCCTCGGCCAAACCTAAAAATCCCCTAATGTCAACCTTTTAATCACCCCCACCTTCTGATCATCTTGATTCAGGGGTGTTCCTGAAATCTTGATAAACCATAACTAATTATGTCCTTCATTTTTTTTCCACGTGACATCACTCTCTCACAAACTCAAAAGAAAAAAAAAAATTGAAACCCAAAAAAAAAAAAAAAAAAAAAAAAAAAAAAAAACCTCCAACTCTCGGCAAACTCTTTGTTAAAATATAGTCCAAAACTCCAAAATCAATCTCCACCGTTGAGATTGACCACCCTCATATCATCAACGATCTCCCCATATTTCGTACGAATCAAACCACGTTTGGCCATCCGATCGTCGCCTCGATCAAAACCGTGCACCCTAGATCCGGGAACACTACTAATCCCAAACTCCCTACACATCGTGTCAAACGGCACACTATCCCAAGACTCAAACGTTGTCACAATACTCATCGTGACGTACTCTCAAACTCTTTGGAACTCCAAGACTCATTCCGCTGCAACCTAAATCACAACACTCCTACCACTCTTTCCCTAAACCAAAATTGAAACCCCAAAGACCTCTAAACTCAAAATTCACAAACCAAAAGGAAAAAAAAAAAAGAAACCCTCAGAATTTCACTCTCGGCCAAAGCTCCACCCCATAAGCTAAGGCCACCCTCACATTATTCTTCTCTTGATCCTAAAACTCTTTTATGCTACATTCTTCCTTTTCGTACTACCCTTGTCACACCATTTTCTGGAACATCTTTTCACATGTCAACTCATCAAGCGATCACAACTCGTAATTCAAGTCATCAAGCGGCCACTGAGCATCGTTCTTCATGATTATATCCAAGATCGGCCTTACTCTACGACCGTCCGTCTTGCGGGGGCGTATAAGGAAATAATATATTTCCTAGTATATATTATCACGTTCATATTGTAATCTAGTGAATTTAGGTTAGTAAATATCCCTTATGATCTCATTGTAATTATATTAGCCATATTCGTATATTGTAATCTTTGTAATGTCGGCTACCCTATGATTAACCCTAGCTATATACTCTTGTATAAATACTCTCATTTGTTATAATACAACTTAAGCTTTTCCACCATCTCATTGTCTCCTCCTCAACATTATAAGGAAATAATATATTTCCTAGTAAATATTATCTTGTGAATATTGTATTATCTATATTTTAGGATATTCAATATATTGTACTTCTCTATTTTAGGTACATGTATCTCTCGTAATCTTTGTAATGTCGGCTACCCTAGTATTAACCCTAATTGTACACTTGTATAAATACTCTCATTTGTAATAATACAATACAAGCTTTTACACCATCTCATTCTCTCCTCCTCAACAGTTTGAAGTAATACTCTCTCTATATATATCCAAGTTCATGTATAGAAAATCACTCTTGATCTAACTTCACTTGCAGAAGTGAAGCACTAAAAGTCTAAAACGGCTTGCTCCGGCTCCGATCCGTCAATAATCATCACTATGAACCTCACGACGTATATATATAACTTCATGATAAATAATGAAGCGGAAAAGTTTGATATCCATTTCATTTTAGTTTACCCCATCGAACTTGATCAAGTCCAAGCTAAAAACGATCCGATGAACTTTTTGTAGGAAACCCCTGCAAGATATGTATGTATGCATATAACTTTCGTATGTGAGAAACTTAGAGAGTTATCGATCACTTGGCTTGGAAATTATTTCTATTTGTTTGCCAACAATTTGTTAACCGAAATCAAACAGTACATATTTCGTAGTTAGAGAAGTTCTTATACATGATGCATTTCGGCGCAGGGATCGCAATAACATGGTCACACAGTCACGCACATTACGTACTTGTGTGTTGTGTTAGTACACATGAGAACTTGTGATTTGTAAGACTAGTACGTAGTACACGCTAAAATTGAAAATAAAGCATATATATTCTGCTCTTTATTATTTCATATAAAAAGATACATGTACTGATATACAGTACACGTACATATGTAGGCAGTTGATCGAACTCGCTTGTTCTTGAATTGGTTGATGTTACAGTTCCTACATGGATTCAAACACCAAGAGTGATTAATTAGCAAACTGTAAACGATTTTGGAGCGACATAGCATAAAACAAACAATTAAAGACGAGATATTTCTCGAAATTACCTATAGTTTTGACAGAATGTCAGAATCAGTCTCTCTATGTTTTTAACATAAAGGTAATTAAGATTATTGCGCAATGTGAAGTTACCTTAGTCGCTCTCGGCTCTTACTGACCCTTCTTCTTGAGGTATCCATCAATTACACGACCCACCAAGCCGCCAGGAGTGTTATGTCCAGATCCATGACTTGAGTAGCCCGTCCCATGGTTGTGCATGCCGTTCCCATAGCTGCCCCCATGACTATGGCCAGCTCCGTAACCACCTGCAGAGTGGCCACCGGTCCCAGGAATGTGCATTGCACCATGACCGTGTCCGCCATAGCCGCCCATTCCAGGATTGTGATGAGTGGTTCCACCATAGCCTACATGATCATGATGATGACCAGCAGGATTTGAGCCATAGTTGTTGTGGTTGTCATAATAATCGCCGTGGCCGCCATTGTGGTCGTAGCCTTGGTGGTTGTTGTGGTAAGGATTATACATTTTTCAGAATGAGATACTATGTGGGAGTTGTCTACAACACGATTGATTTATAATATCTGAAATGTTATGTATGTGAGGGTGACCAGAGAATATATAGATGCTTAACTTTAATTTCCACTTAAATTAGAATTTAGAAACTGTGATTAAGCCAAAATTGGCATATATTCTATATCACACGTAGGGGTGAATCTTTCCTTGTAAAAAAACTCCACGATTTTTAAAGTATGTCCGTCAAGAAAAGAAAAGTAGAGAAGAGTATTTCATGCTCCATGACCACGCACTACTGCTTCGGATTCGCCTCGATCTAGACTCACACGTACGGGGTAGACACGGAAAGATGAGTTGTGATGTTCGTGTCTTGTACACTTTAATTCTTATTCGGTCGACTACATATATAGGTCTGATCTTGATCTTCAGGTGCTCCATCTTCTTATCTTTTTTATCACAAAGGAACAAAGCATGATGCCTTTGTGATTTTTTTAAGAATATTTTTGCATGACATATTGACATTTAATTTGGAAAGGTAGAAAGGAAGCCAAATGAGAACGGAAAAAAGAACGGAAAATGCACACGGTACCCCTGTACTTTAGGGGTTTGCACACGGTACCCCTGTACTGTTGTGCAATTGGGCGCAAAATTCGGAAGCGTGTAAGAACGATAACAAACAACAATAAGAAAAATCACACCAAGATTTAATGTGGTTCACTATCAACGTGATAGCTACGTCCACAGGGGTTAGGAATCAATTTCACTATGGTGGGGAATTACAGATACAAGATGAATTGAGCAGTTCTCTAGATCTGCAAGTCTAAGAACTCTCTTTGTGTGGCTCTCTCATTAATTCCCTCTCCCAATTAGGCTAGAGGAGGTGGGTTTTATATATTAACCACCTTACCAAAAGACCTAATGAGTTTAGGTAAGTAGTAGCTAGTAAATCTCCTAAAACACTCTAAAAGTAATTAGGAAATAAGACAAACATCAAGCAAAGAAGATTCCGGAATAACTGTGTACATTCGCGGACAAAGTTATACCCTGGCGTACATCAGTATACCATCCACGGTCAGCCGAATACCATTCGCGGACTGCCAAATACCACTGATTACCGTTTCTTCAATCTTATGTTTTCTCAACACTTATCACCAATGCTATCTATACATTCCCGAGACTTCGAACATTGCGACCTTCTAGTCACAATTTCAACAATCTCCACCTTGACTTGAACGGTCGCATACTACGATCTTCAATCAAGAACCCCATTTGAAGTAGTCTGTACCTAAGTACCAATGCACCCACATGAACCATGATCTATTTCAAGCCAGAAATCAAACCATCTTCATTGGATCGCAAAGAAGCTCCACCTTAATCAAGATAAGCCAAACTGCCAGTTAAGTTTCAACCAAGCACAAAACTATCGCACCTACTACGACCATTTTTGCTTCAAGAAACCCATGACCCACGCCGGAGTCCGTGCCTATGCCAAGGCCCCCTATCATCCCGTCGGAATCCAAAACACCTCCGTCGAAGTGCCCATGTGTTTAAGACTAAACACTAACTCGTGGCTAGCCCCCGTCAGGGCCCAACCGTGTGCCCTCGCCGGAGCACGCTCACCACCCCCGTCGAGGCGTGAGCCATTTCTTCTCTCAATGAGAAGTGGATTGCTCCACCTCACGGAGCATTCCATCGGCTACTCCCTCGCTTGACCCAATGACCCCTGGCTCAAGTCCATTGTCCAAGACTAGATAGCTAAGTACAATAGGATCGATTGTACCGAACCTCAGAGTACCTTGACGACGTTGAAAGCCTCTTTGTTGTTCTTCTTGACGATCCAAAGTACCAACCAGTGACTGAGCTACTTCAACCTCTACCCCACTCTTGGCACGATCATCCTCAACACAAGACGAACTCTTCAACTCGCCCACCTCTAGACTCGCCGGTCTAGTATGACTCACCTCTCCATCGACCCTCTGTGCTATTGGCAAGATAGCCACAAGTCCACGATGCTCAGACGATGATGTCACATCTCTAGTCATCTCTCCTATCAATGTCGTCCCTTGTAGTTCATACAAAGAACCCGCCCTTGATCTTACACCACGAAGCACCTCTAACGAACCCTTCCACACCCGCAATACTCCACTTCTTCCTTGAAATCTACAACCCTTACGGTCTAGCACTACAAGAAAATCTCCATTTAAAGACGGATTTTTTAATTCCGTCTCTAAGCTAGAGACGGATATTCTTTATTTCGTCTCTAATTTTCATCAGAGACGGATATTATTATAACGTCTCTAATTAGAGACGGATTTGCAATTTCATCTCTACTTAGAGACGGACTATTATTATCCGTCTCCAAATTTGAAACGTAATCAAATTTCCGTATCTAATCTAGGGTATGGATAAAAGGCTCTATTTTTTTTTTCTCCCCCAATTTTATACTGTCTCTCTCCTAGTCTCCTTCTTTCTCAATACTGGCTCTATTTTTTCTTTTCTCCTTCTTTTTGTCCATCTCTCTCTCCTCTGCCATAGCAACAGCCACAATCCACCACTGCCGTCTCTTTGTGTTCATCTACTTCTCATCTCTCTCCCTCTCCTGTTACTCATTTGCTCTTCGTCAGACCTCCGTCACATACCAACCCCATCACGATCTCTCTCTGAAGTTGGCTGTCAATGGCCTCATCGCCGTCGTAGCAGTACCAGCTCACCATCACCCGTCAGTGCTCATCTCCTCACTAATTTCTAGGTGTGATGCTATTCTTTCCTTTAATGTAATTTCAATTTTTTTTCTTGGACTAACTTTATAACCAATCTATTATTAATCCGTATCATTTAGATTCAAAATTTCACTTGTCTTTGAATGTTCCAAAATCATGTATTTTGCATTTGATTTATACTTTAATTTTGTTTTCATTGCAATTTTTTTAGCTTTGGTTTATTTATTTTATGATATGGCTTTTTCTGGGTTAGAATAATATTGCGAATTACTCAATTGGATTTGATTTATGCGAATTATTTTTGTTTAATTTTATGTATTGTAGCTTTTTTGCGGATTTATGGAATTCGTGTGATGGGATGCAGGTCGTTTATGAGGTTTATTGACATAGTATGGGGCCGGGAGGCGTAGAATTGGGTATATAGCAAGCACACCAGGTGTTTGATGAAAGTCCCTAGAGAAGGGTGAGGGATGTTAGTTTGCACTCGTGAGTCTAAGCTAGACTCAGTACTTCTTGCTTCCAAATAAGCTGTTAGTTAAATCTGTAATGTAATGGTCTTGGAGAACAGATCAAGTTTAGTATAACCCACTTTGTTTCGCTGTAAGGTCAGTAAGAATCTAAGATTACAGCCTTCTGCGGTGTGGGTACTTGATATGTATAACGAATGATATTTAAGTACTAATAGTTTCTGCATTCTGGGTAATCTGAGCTGGTATGTTTGACAATTCATTGTTGTATATCCAGTTAGGGATGGTGCTTATCTAATAATAGATTCTCCTCTTGTTTTGATTTTTTTTTTTTTTTTTTTTTTGCATATATGTGATGGTGCACATTGTAAACTGTCTTTTACTTGTATGCCTACATGTTTTATACATATTCAATGATCTCTATGTCATTCCTTCTTCTATTGTCTTAGTGATAGAAATTGTTGGGCGTATGATTATCAGCTCAGTTACTCTTTATATTTTAGCACTGTTGCACAATATGGATCGGTAGCTAAACATGTTTTATCATATTAGATGATGAAATTGTCGAATGTGTGTCTCCCAAAACCATGGAAATTTAAATATTCCCTAGCTAGAAGATACACTTCGGCTTCCTTGCTCTTGCACGTATTTGTCAATTGTTCTTGTTTGTATGTGATAATCTGTTTTCTTTTTGTACCACATGTACAGGTTGCCAAATGCGTAGAACTTATAAAGTCCAAGGGGAGATGATAACTCGTGAACTTGGACCTGTTAAGGATAGTGGCAAAACAGTCGTTGCATTTATTGATTTGTGCCAGGGATGCTTCAACATATAAGTTATTTTGCCCTTCATTTGTTTTTGTCATTTGTTTTCTATTTTCGCTTTGGTTTTCTATTGCTTTGTTACTGCTGTATGTAAATGAGGTTATTATTGTCTATTGGTGTTCTTCAATTTTGCTTACTTAAGATAGCGAATCTCACAATCTGACACTAGTATTAGAGTTACAGAACCCTCTGAATTGTCTTGATGCTTCTGTTCATTTCACTATCATCGTTTGAAGTTGTGATTTTTGTTTAGACTTGTAAGAAATACTTAAGTGTCCAAATTATGCCTTGTAAAATGGTTCTGCTGCAATGGAAAATGTGTGTGAGATATTCTTGATGTTTTTGCACAATATTCTTAATGTTTGCAAATCGGTGTGGTGTTTTTGATAATAAAACAAATGATAAAACTGTTTTGGTGGAAAAAAAACAAGCCCTTTTGAATTTGATTGAAATGGTCATGGAAAACAGTATAGGGTAACCATTCACTAATACTATATCTACTAAACTCAAGGTAGGTCTTCAACTCTTCGGCTTACTGTTTTTGTATGTCTGCTGTTAATGATTACTTAATTTTGAGCATGATAACTTGAGACTCGAGTGCTGTTTACTGGAGTGATGTTCACTTACATGCCTGTGTACTGTTAGTTGTTTGCTTTGCTGCTTCTGCTGCTGTCCTTTATTGATGCATGTGTTCTGAAGTGTTTCTGCTGTTCCGTTTTGTTCTGTAAATGTTGATGTCCTGTTTCTGCTGTTGTTGCTGTTCTCTTGTTGTTGCTCTTGTTGTTGCTGCTGCTTTATTTTTGCTAATGCTGCTGTATTTTTGCTTTGGTGCTGTTAATTTCCTGCTGCTGCTGTTTTTGTTTTTTGCTGTTGCTATTGTTTTTATGCTGATGTATTGTTGTTCTTTTGTTGAAATCGTCCATGTGTTTTCAGAAATTATGATAAATGTTTTTATTGTCATGTCAATTAGCCAAGGGTCGCTTCAGGGAACATGTTACCCCATACATGAAGATGGAGAAACACTAGCATCTTAGAATGGATGTAATGTAAGTGTAAGTGTGTAACTATAGAAATCGTGATGCCTTTATTAATTTGTAAGGCATTATATTTTTTACTTCATACTTTCATGGTTGTAAGTATATTGTTGATATTGTGATCCTTAGAGGCTATTAGCTCAAGGTGGAAGAGCATGTGCATTTGCACAAAGATGTGGGTTCAAATCCCATATAGCCTATGAAAAAATAAAACGTCGTGAAAGGGAACGCGACTAATTTGTAAGTCTCATACTTCTAGTTTGAGATGGATTTTAGGAAATGTCGTCTCTAATTTGAGACGGGGGTTGATGGCCGTTTCAAAATTTTGAGATGGAATTTTTTTTTATTCCATCTCTGATTTGAGACGGAATTTGAAATCCGTCTCTAAGATATTTGAGATGGATATACAATTCCGTCTCAAATTAGAGACGGATAGCAAATCCGTCTCTAATAAATTTGAGACGAGCCTTTTAGAGACGGAATGGATTCCGTCTCAAATTCGTCTCTAATGGTCGTTTGAGACGGATTTTCTTCACAAAAATCCGTCTCTATTTAGCTTATTTCTTGTAGTGTAGCATTCCAAGCGAAATAAGACTACTCTTAAGTTGTGGAACATGCACTACATCCTTGAGGATCCTAGCAACACCATCATGCATCCTAAACCGAACAGACCCAATCACTACGTCAAATTTGGGCTTCCGGAACCAGGCTTAGAGAACGGAATTTTTTAAACCGATCTCTTAGTACAAAGAGAACGGGTACGATAAAAAGCCGTTCGAAAAGATAGACCTACGAGAACGGTTATTGTAAAAACCGTTCTAAAAGGTGTGAATAATTCAAAAACGACATCTTTTAGAACGGTTTTCTAAGCAACCGTTCTAAAAAAGGTCTAAGAAAACTGTTTCTAGATTTAACTATTCTAAATATCTCATTGACCAAAATAAAATAAAATAATAACAACCACCACCTTGTTATTTCCGCCCATATAACTCCCTCTCTCACCTCGTCACTTCTATCTCACCTCTCCCTCTCTGATCTCCTTTATCTCCTTCTCTTTAATCTTCTTCTCTTATTCTTTTCTTAGATTTCCTTTACTATGTCTTCTTTCCTCCTCCTTTTCTTCAATATACTTCAATGGTTTTGTTGATTTAAGTTTCGGCAAACAACAAATCACCAAAAACAACGAAAAAAACCCAGATCTATGAAAATTAACGAAGACAGCGACGACGGGATGGATGACGACGACATTGTTACAGGATAGGCGACGGCCACATTTGATTAAGGTTTTAAAAACTTTTAGTTCTACTTTTTATATATTTGAGACTGATTCGTTTTTTTTTTTTGTAACTTAGATGTATTTTTGTCTTTCAATTGCTCTTGAATTTGGTCCTTTTTTAAAACCTATTTTTTTGCTGATTTTTTTTTTGTTTTGTTATGTTGATTGGATTAGATAAGAAACAGAGAAAATAAAGGTGATGGTGAGGTGACCATGACGACATGACGGAGACGAAGATGAAGGCGAGGGAGTCGATCGGATGGTTGTTCTAAAAAATACAAATTAAGGTTTACTATATGTGGGTTTAGATCTAATTTGATTATTGATTTTTTTTAGTTATTTGTAAACTTTGAAATGTACAGATTTAGATTTGAATAGAGTATCCACTCTAATTTGTTATGGGTAATTTAATTTGTTACACATTCTCAATAAATAATGTTCTACCCAGATTTAATCGTGTTTCTTGATTGTGTAATTTAGTTGTGATTTTGCTCAAGTTCAAGGGATTTTATTCCCTTGTTGTTGTTGTTGTTGCCGACGTTGTTGATGTTGTACTCAACAACCCTAGAAAAACTGTAAATATAAAAAAATATCAATTTTTTTTTTTTTTTTAATTTTTGGGTATGTAAGAGAACGGTTTTGATCATAACCGTTCTCTTAGGTGTACATATACGAGAACGGTTCTTTACAAAACCGTTCTCTTAGGACTAAGAGAACGGTTTTCACCAAAACCGTTCTGAAAGGCTATGAGAACGGTTGCGAACCGTTCTCTTACCCTTTAAGTACAACGTCCTAGAGAACGGTTGTTCAACCGTTCTCTTTAGCTTTAACAGACCCGTTCTTGTAGGCCAAATTTGACGTAGTGAATCCCAACACCTTCACACACTGAGTTATTACCCATGGTAACCAAACTTCTACGCGCGCTATATGTCAAGAACATCTTTCTATTAGGACACATATGCGAAGTAGCCCCACTATCAAGAACCCACCTATTACCTAGGTGTTCCTCCTCATGTGCTACAAGAGCATAATCCCCTCTGAATCGTAGCCACTATGCTGTGCTGTCGCTACTGAAGCCGAACCACTCTTCTTCAACTTAGGACAATCATTCTTCCAATGACCAGGTTCATTACAATTATGGCAGCGATCGTCGGACCTAGGACTTCTAGATTTGGTTTTAGACTTCCTCCTACTCCCACTAGAACGACCCTTTCCCTCAGCACCGTTTACTACTAAACCTGCAACACGATCCTCCACAATATCCACGGAAGCTTTCTGGCGTAACTCCCTAGTAAAAAGTGATGACTTTACTTCTTCTAGGGTTAACGTGTCATTCCCAACCACAAGAGAATCCACAAAATTCTCATATGACAAAGGCAAAGACACGAGCAGAATAAGAGCAGCATCTTCATCCTCAACCTTAACTCCTATATTCCGTAGGTCTAGCAATATAGAGTTTAGTTTATCTAGATGATCTCTAAGCAACGTACCTTTCTCCATCTTCAGGGAAAACAGCCTCTGTTTCAACAACAACTTGTTGGTGAGTGACTTCTTCATGTACAAAGATTCGAGCCTTTTCCACAGTTTGATCGCGGTGTCTTCTTCCGTCACTTCGGTGATGACATCGTCCTCCAAACAGAGCAAGATGGTGGAGTGAGCTTTCTCCTCCATGATCGCCAGATCATACTCGGTAAGCTTGCCTTGAGTTACTGCCTTCTTATCATCCTCCTCTTTTTCGGCAAGAGGTAACCATATGCCTTGCTGCTTAAGCAAAGCCCTCATCTTTATCTGCCATAGACTAAAATTATTCCTACCTGAAAACTTGTCGATCTTCGCAGTTACTGTCGCACCAGCCATCGTTCTCCCCAAGGATCTCCCACCTGGAGCTCTGATGCCAATTGTTGTGCAATTGGGCGCAAAATTCGGAAGCGTGTAAGAACGATAACAAACAACAATAAGAAAAATCACACCAAGATTTAATGTGGTTCACTATCAACGTGATAGCTACGTCCACAGGGGTTAGGAATCAATTTCACTATGGTGGGGAATTACAGATACAAGATGAATTGAGCAGTTCTCTAGATCTGCAAGTCTAAGAACTCTCTTTGTGTGGCTCTCTCATTAATTCCCTCTCCCAATTAGGCTAGAGGAGGTGGGTTTTATATATTAACCACCTTACCAAAAGACCTAATGAGTTTAGGTAAGTAGTAGCTAGTAAATCTCCTAAAACACTCTAAAAGTAATTAGGAAATAAGACAAACATCAAGCAAAGAAGATTCCGGAATAACTGTGTACATTCGCGGACAAAGTTATACCCTGGCGTACATCAGTATACCATCCACGGTCAGCCGAATACCATTCGCGGACTGCCAAATACCACTGATTACCGTTTCTTCAATCTTATGTTTTCTCAACACTTATCACCAATGCTATCTATACATTCCCGAGACTTCGAACATTGCGACCTTCTAGTCACAATTTCAACATGTACTTCAACTTAGTGCACACGGTACCCCCGTACTTTTATGAACTGCACAATTGGCCCTTTTTTTAACTCCGATCCCGTTAGTTTATGCTTAATAATGTTGACATGACTACAATTAACTTAAGTTAATTACCAAATAATTCAAAATAAAAAGATGATAATAACTAGAAAAAAATTAACCCCCATCCGTTCATTTTTCTCTCTCCTCTCCCATTTTCCTTCCCCTTCCTTGCCCGCAACTACCACGAACTAACTTACAAAGTAGGTTAATGTGTATTAAGAGGGATAAATTAATGTTTAATGTGTACCGTAGTTAGTATGTTAATGATGTAGAATAGTTGCTTAAATAAACCATTAAAAAGATTCTATAATGATATTACGAGGGAAGAAGCAAAAAAAGGTATGGTGTGCACTATTCAAAAGTATGGGGGTACCGTGTGCACTAAGTTGAAGTACAGGGGTACCGTGTGCAAACTCCCAAAGTACATGGGTACCATGTGCATTATCCGAAAAAAGAAAGTGGCAAAGTGTGACTTTAATTATTTGACGGTATATCACTGCTTTGACAAGCTAAGTAACAACATACACTACTATCGATCACAATGCATCGAACAAATTAATTTAAGGGTTCCGCATATGGCAAGGTCAGGACTCGGGAGGGATATATGTGCGAGTCGCTCCTCTGTAAAAAATCAAAGGGATCGAATTTTAGGTTTCGTTAGAGAACTAAAATTAGTATTATGAAATTGCAACGAGAATAGCATCGAAAACTCCTACAGTTGGCTATAACAAAATGGGGCAGTTCCAGATCGCCAATTTAGACTTTACTATTGAGAAAGTCTTAATGTATATCCATATACATTTCTAAATGTATATCCCTAATTTTTTATTCACATGATTCACATGTCCCACCATATTCCAATACTCTCTCCTCAATCTCACCACATAAAAATATAAAACATACCTATACTACCCCCCATATATCTTTAGTGATGATCATTTCAAAAAAATATATCTTTAGTGATGTATATCACATATACAAATAGCCTTACTCTACATCATAGAGAGATAAAATTCTAGAGAGATAAAATTCTCTCAATACAACCGGCATCCTAGCCGGAAATTCGTCTTCGACACCGGCACTTCTGCCGGAAAAGAACCAAAACACAACAATCATGCGCCCAATAGCACCCATTATTACAGATCCTACACATTTCCCAACCCTCCACAAAAAATCAAAACGCAAGACTACACATCTAAGCGAGTTTTTGAATGAATCTCCGGCAGGCCTGGACGACATCGAACCCAGTGAATCTGCGAATAATCAAATTGGGGAGTCCAATGAAGCACAAGCAGCATCTTACAAGGACAAAGTGCAGGGATTCGCACAGATTTCATCCCCCATCCAACAAATCAACTCAACTTCGCTAACTCATTTCAACCCATTTGTCAACCAAGAGGAAGATTCCGATGACGATGAACCAACCTCCGACGCCCCTGATGATGAAAAATGTCCAGAGATCCTTCTATCTAAAGAAGAAAAGAAGAAGATCAGAGCACCATGGAGGTACTCCCTAATTATCAAAATGTTTGATAAAAATGTGGGCTACATTTCATTACTAAGAAAATTGAAAATCAAATGGGCAATCAAAGGCAAACTCACACTCACTGATATTGGCTGTTCGTATTACGTTGCGAGATTTACCACCTTGGAGGATTATAACCATGTAATCACTCAGGGGCCATGGATGATTGATGACCACTATCTCACCATCAGAAAATGGGTCCCAAATTTTGAGGCTGATTCAGAACAAATCAGAGTTCTAACTGCGTGGGTTCGCATCCCAAAGCTTCCGGTGGAATATTTCAATGCGGATTTTCTAAAGAAGGTAGGGTCCAAAATTGGAAGAGTTCTTCGGATTGACCAAACCACTGCCGCCGCCGAGCGGGGTCAGTTTACTCGGCTGAGCGTGGAAGTGGACCTCTCAAAACCTCTCTTGTCCAAGTTTCGCCTCAACGGAAAAGTTTGGAAGGTACAGTATGAAGGGCTCAGAATGATATGCTACAAGTGTGGAAAATTAGGCCACAAGGATGAAGAGTGCCCCCTGTTCCAAGAGCAAGCCATGGAAAATCAGGAAATGCAGCTGGACAATAACAATCAAGCAGCCCCGATAATTCCACGACAATCTCCACCACCAGAGGAAATTAATGACTTTGGCTCATGGATGGTTGTGAAAAAACCTCCCCGGAAAAAACCACTTCAAAAACCAGACAAAACAGATCAAAGACCTGCGGCACAGGCTCCTGCTCCGGCAATGGGAAAAGGTCCAACAATCGGAAATCTCAATTTAGGAAACAATCTTCAAATTGGGCAAGGATCACGGTTTGCAATCTTTGCAGATCCAAATAAGGACAACACTGACGACAATGTAGTCAATCATACCAAAACCTTACCAATTCTCGAAGATTTTAATCCCCCTGCCAAAAATAGCCCGAAGTTTACGGAAAAGGATAAGTCAAAAGATATTCATACTTCAAACCCGATGTTCACATCAGAAGATCTTGGTTCCATCCAAAAAAATCCAAGGCAAACAAGAAAATCGATCCCGAAATCAAGCCTTTACCAAAGGAAAACAGTTCCTAAACAAGCTCTAGGAATTAATTCCTTAATTCAAAACTCTCAAAATTCTGTTCATACTCGTACACAGGAAAGTGAAGGAACTCCCCTTGGTAAAGAAAACTGCAGTTCACAAATTCAAGCTCACCATATTTCAACACCAAAGCCATCATCCGAGAACATTCAAGCAAACACCCCAAGCAACTCCGACGCCCTCACCCATGTATCACCCACGCTCGTTTCTCCACAATTCCAGCATTCCAGCCCCACTCATCAAGTCAATACCTCCGGAAAAAGTGGTATGTGTGGGGAGGGAGATGGAGACGCCTTACATGGGATGGATGATCCCGGAATCTCCCCAGATGTTGGTGACATTCGACACAGTCCTGGAGCCAGCACCACAGAAGCCGGATGTAATAGCCACCCTATCGGTGCCTTACAAGACTGATCAAGTCTTAACAGCACTCAAGCAAGCTTACATGACGTCTCTTCCATCCATCCCAGTTTTAATGGTTGATCGATATCCAAAACTAGCTCCAAATACAACCCCAATCACCTTTATGGTTTGGAATGTTCAAGGCACGGCTAAGAAGGCAAAAATTGCAGCACTAAAAGACATTGTGCGACAATATAAACCTTCGGTCTTGGCACTTTTGGAAACACATATGGGCGGCGACCATGCTGTCAAGATTGGCTCCATTCTTGGTTACCAAGGTCACACTAGAGTAGATGCGGAAGGATTCAGTGGCGGAATTTGGGTTTACTGGCATCCCGAATTACTCTCCATTGACCCAATTCATAAACACCCTCAACACATAACAATGGAGATCACGAGAACAGGAGATATCCCATGGTTCTTTACAGCGATATACGCGAGCCCTGACCCTGCTAAGAGGCAAGACCTATGGCGTGAACTTAAAGATTTCGCAACCACCAACAATAAACCATGGGTTTTAGGCGGGGATTTTAATGAAACAAGACAACTTAGTGAACGCAGCGGAGGCGGAGCTGACATGGTGCGACGTTGCACTCAGTTCAATGATTGGATTGACGATAATCAATTACTAGAATTGGCTTTCTCTGGCGCTGCCCACACCTGGGCCAGAGGACTCACTCCCGAAACCAGAAAAAGCGCAAGATTAGACCGAGTGCTATGCAACACTGATTGGGGGATTCGTTTTGACAATGCTAGTGTAAAACATCTCCCCGCCATACAGTCGGATCACTGCCCTCTGTTCTTCTCTCCGAATGGTTTTGCTCCAATAAACAACATCAATCGACCGTTTCGCTTTCAAGCGGCGTGGCTCCTTCATGAAAAATTTCAAGACTTCGTGGAGGATCACTGGAATAAAGATGTTGCACTAGTGCCACAATTGCACAACCTTTCTTCCCGGTTACAGGATTGGAATGAAAACGTCTTTAAGAATATTTTTCATAGGAAGAATAACTTAAAGGCCAGACTAGCGGGTTGTCAAAGAAAGCTCTCACTTAACATTGACAGAGGAGGGCTCATCAAATTGGAAGGCCGACTCAGACGTGAACTCGACGAAGTTCTGGAACAGGAAGAGGTTTACTGGTATCAAAAATCCTGACTCGATTTCATCAGAGACGGTGACAGAAATACTTCCTATTTCCAATTAAGTACCATTATGAGGAGATGGAACAACAGAATCACTACGCTCAAGGATTCAGGGGACCATTGGATAGACAATCCAGCCGAAGTCAAGAAACTGATCGTGGATTATTATCGAGAATTGTTCTTTGATGATAATCCCAACCCGGAGCAAGTTGACCTCCCTTCGGATATCTTTCAGGACTTCACAAACGAGACCTGGGCTAAACTCACGAGACCTTTCACGAGGGCGGATGTAGAAGCAGCCTTACACAACATGGCTCCCCTTAAAGCACCAGGTCCCGACGGCTTTCAAGCTTTGTTTTTTCAAAAGCAATGGGACTTAGTCAAAGACAACGTCTGTGATCTTGCTTTACGAGCTCTAGAAGGCAAAGGACTACCTCAAGGACTTAATGATACATTTTTAGTCCTCATTCCGAAGGTGAAGAGTCCTGAATATGTCACACAATTCAGGCCCATAGGACTCTGTAACGTAGCTTATAAAATAATCAGCAAGGTACTTGTACGGCGTCTCAAACTCGTACTTCCCCATTTAATATCCAGCACTCAAAGTGGGTTTGTTCCTGGACGTCAAATTACCGACAATATTGTTGTGGTCCAAGAGATGGTGCACACGATGAGGCGTAAACAAGGAAAAGTTGGATCAATGGCTATCAAAATCGACTTGGAGAAAGCCTACGATCGACTTAAATGGTCCTTCATCAGAGACACACTCATGGAGATGCGCCTTCCGATACTCTTAATAGATGTAATCATGGAATGCGTGACTTCATCCTCCCTAAAAATTTTGTGGAACGGAGAAATGACTGAGTCTTTCACGCCATCCCGTGGAGTCCGACAAGGAGACCCTTTGTCGTCCTACCTTTTTGTAATGTGTATGGAACGATTACACCAAATCATTGAGGACTCAGTTAGAGATGGAAACTGGAAACCGATACGCGCAAGTCGAGCAGGCCCGCCAGTAGCGAACATTTTCTTCGCGGACGACTTGATTCTCTTTGCCGAAGCCTCTGTTCAACAAGCCCTGATTATTCAGCATTGTTTGGACAGATTCTGTCATGCCTCAGGTGCAAAGGTCAGCCATTCGAAGTCTCGAGTATTTTTTTCGTCTAATGTACAAGAGCAAGACAAGCAGCAAATCAGCCAAGCACTCGGAATCACAGAAACGGATGACCTGGGCATCTATTTAGGGATGCCAATTATACATGGACGTCTCACCAAAGCAACATACAGTCACATTGAAGAAAAGGTGGACAAACGTCTAGCAGGTTGGCAAACTAAACACCTGTCACTTGCGGGTCGGGTCACCTTGGCTCAATCTACATTGACCCATCTAGCCACATACAGTATGCAGACCGCCAAGATCCCAAGAACGACATGTGATTCAATCGATAGAAAAACCCGTCGTTTTGTTTGGGGAGGAGATGAAAATCGAAGGAAGGTCCATCTCATCTCGTGGGAGACCTTGCAACAGCCCAAATCACAAGGAGGTCTTGGGTTACGATCTGCTCGACAGTCTAATGCAGCTTTCTTGGCCAAACTTGGCTACCGAGTGCTAGCCAATCCTCACACTCTCTGGTCGTCAGTCCTTCGTGCCAAGTACTGCAAAGGGAGATGTGATCTTGACATGTTCACCACTCAGAACTCCATGTCTCCATTATGGGCAGGGGTCGTTGAACAAGCAAGTGTGATAAAAGCAGGCGTCACCTACGCGGTAGGCAATGGCAGAAACACTATGTTCTGGAACCACTCTTGGGTGGACCAAGGTTGTCTAGCCGACAAAGCCGTACGCACAATTCCCGAGGATCAATTTGAGCTCCCTGTTTCTGAATTTTGGGACGCTGACCATGGCTGGATATGGGAGAAGTTCAGTGATTTTTTACCGAAAGAAGAATTACTGAAAATAGCTTCAATCGAATTAACAACAGAGGATATGCCCGATACGATTTACTGGAATGGCAGCCCTCACGGTGGGTTCACAATTAAATCGGCAATCGGCTACCTACGTGGAAACTCTTCTCCTGAATCCCAAACCAACAATGACAACTCGTGGAGCTATATTTGGAAGATACCAGTCCAGCAAAGAATAAGGATGTTTCTTTGGTTAGCAAAGCATGAGAGGATTATGTGTAATACCAATCGACTCAAGCGCAATCTAACTGATGACCCCACTTGCCCGAGATGCAAGACAAGCGATGAGGATGTTCTTCATCTTTTACGGGACTGTCCAGACGCCCGTCACATATGGCAGCAGATTGGGGACCTTGCTGGCCTAACCTCGTTTCATTCCCCTCCTTTACAAACCTGGTTACAAGACAACATTTGCAACTCTAATCCGTTTGGAACGGATGACTGGCCACTCAAGTTTGCAATAACTTGCTGGTGGATTTGGAAGTGGCGAAATAATATTGTCTTCAATCACGCCGATGATATACCAATTGACCCTTATCCATTTCTTAAAGCCCGCTTTGATGAAACCAAACGAGCCCTGGATAGGTTTTCTATCCTAATTCCAGCTCCTGGTTCGACAAGAGAGGTTCATATTTGGTGGACCCCCCCACCGAATGGGTGGGTTCTGCTAAACACGGATGGTGCGAGTCGTGGTAACCCAGGCATAGCAGGAGGCGGAGGTATATTCCGAGATGCAACGGGAGACTTCATCCAAGCTTACACCTCGAATTATGGTATCTGTACTTCAATGAGAGCGGAACTTCTAGCCCTCAAAAGGGGTCTGGAGGAGGCTAAACGGTGTGGTTTCGATAAACTTTTAGTGCACATGGATAACTTAGGGTGCGTTGATTTGATCAATAAGGACTGCAATGTTATTGGAGCCTTAGGCAACCTAGTTCAGGAATGCAAAAATCTCATATCCCGAGGCAGCTGGGTAGTCGATGTCAAGCACACCTACAGGGAGGCAAACCGAGCAGCTGATTGGCTCGCCAATTGTGGCGCAGATCAAACGTCTAGGCTGGTAGTACTTCAATTCCCACCCCATGCACTTAGACTCATTCTAAGGGAAGACGTTTTAGGAGTTTCTAAAACTCGATTAGTTAGATCTTAGTTCTTTTTCTTCGGGGCTTGCCCCTCATTGTAACCAAAAAAAAAAAAAAAAAAAAAAAAAAAAAAAAAAAAAAAAAAACAAATAGCCTTACTCTTTACTATTCAATCAATTCTCTGTAATGATAATTTTCTTGCATGCACCAGACGAATTTGCTTTAATTTATTAATTATCGTTAATATTTATTGTATTTAAACATGGAGCATATATAATTTTTGTGTAAATTAAACTTGCTGTTTCGAAAAAATGTATAGTGACTTCAATTTAAGTAAAAAAATGTATAGTTACTTAACTTTGGTTGAAAGAATTGCTGGAGCTTAAAGATCAAGTTGAAGTGATAATTATTGTTGTTTAGAAAAATTGTACGTAACTTTTCTAAGTTTACCTAGAGAAGAACTGTCATTCTTTTTTAATTTGATATCAAACGGTAAAATGTTCTTATGAGAATCGGACTTCACGATAATTGAAGCGCAGAACTTTTGTACCCACTTATTTTGGTCGAGCTGAAAACGATGAACTTTCTGTAGAACACGCTGCGGGTTACATATGCATAAGTTTTGTGCGAGAGAGAATTATCATCACTTGGGAATTTCGATTTGTTTGCTAACAATTAAACATCATAATAATTAAAATGGAACAATATATATATATTTCGTACTTAGAGAAGTCCTCATACATGATGCAGTTCGCCAACTAGGATCAGAATAACATGGTCACACAGTCACATTACTTGTGTGTTACGATTAGTACACAAGAACTTGTAAGTCTAGTACGTATTACAAGCTAAAATTGAAAAGCATATGATCTGCTCTTAATTATTTCATATAAAAAGATACATATATTAGTAGTAGTAGGTAGTACGCGATTCATCTCGCTCTCGCTGTTCTTGCATGGTAGCTGTCCGGCAAGTTCCTACATGGATCAAATACCAAGTAAACAATAAGTACAATCGAAATCGAAATAGAAAGATTATTACTTCTTAGGACGTTTTTAATTAGTGATATATACACCTCTTTGTGTTTCCAACATATATAGGGGTAGGGGTAAGAATGCGTACATTCAACCTCCTCGAGCCTCTAAGGTAATGGGGTGATGCCGTACTGGTACCTACGTACTTCTACTGAATTAGTTAAGTTGTAAATGGTGCATCCAGTCAATTAATTACCTTAGCTTAATCGCTGTCACTGCCGCTGCTGCTGTGGCCATCATCGTAGCGTCTCCTATACTTGCCATCGTGCCTCTTGTACTTGTGGCCGTAAGCCTTGGCATGGTGCATGGGGTAACCTCCACCATAGCCGTGTGTTGTAGCACCATAGCCGCCACTACCAGGGTAATGGCCGCCAGACCCATAAGTTGTAGTAGGGTAACCTGCATTATTGTAGCCGTGGGTTGCGCCCCCATAGCCGCTCATTCCAGGGACGTGAGATGTTGCACCATAGCCGCCTACGCCGGGAACGTGACCAACATGGTTTGAGCCATAGTTGTTGGGGTTGTCGTAGTAACCGTTGTTGTGGCCGTACCCTTGGTTGTTGTTGTTGTGGTAAGGGTTATACATTTTGCTGGTAGTTTAGTAGAAGATTGAGGTACTGTGCTACAAAGGGAGTGTCTATAACACAATTTATAGTACTCCGTATCAGAATATGTGTGTGTAAATAGTGGTGGGGACTAAAGAATATAGATAGAGAGATGCATATATGCATGATTTTCATTTTCGAATAGTTTTGCTTAAGTTAAAGATGGCAACTCAGCATGCATTTATTCTGTTTATCCTCCCAATGAAAGGCGAATCTAGCTCCGTAAGATTTGGGTTGTTGGACTACTTCTTAAAAAAATTTAACCACATTTTTGATTTATTTGTACGTGTATGTGATTTGTACGTCTTACACCACGATTTTGAATTTGAAGATAGAGAGACTTCAAGAAATGGCAGATTGACGGTTTAGCTCGACGCTACAGAGAAAGTGCATGCGTGGTAACTTATGTAGTTATGTGCTCCTAATTAGCCCTTACGCATACACTCCCTTAGAATCTAATTAAGTTTCGCCCTTTGTCACACACGGTAGACAAAAAAGAACAACACTACTAATAATCTTCTTCGTGATATGATGCTCTTGAACTTATATTATTCTTATGTTGTTTGCCTTAGATAGTGCTTAGTATGTAGGTCAGTCGCATCTTTGATAAATTGATAATCAGCTATAGTAATGCACTAATGCTTATATTTGTCTAATCGTCATCTGATCGTTTGATACTCCTATCATTTTCTTAACACTGAGAAAAAAAAATGCCAACTGCACTGAGATTTTCGTAAGAATATCGCATTTTGTGATTAAAGGCAGTCAATGCAAGGACAAAGATTAACTTAAACTACATACGCGGTTCGACATCTGGAAAGAAGACTTATCATGAGAAAAAGTGGCAAGGTGCGACAACTACAGAACAATCTATCAGTGTATAACTCAATAAATTCGTGGTGCATTATTGTCAAATTGATGCCCGTAGATCAGTTGTGTTCAATAGGCTGAGCCGTTGAGGCGTCTGAGAAATCCAAGTCTTGGAAAGTTGGAATTGTCTTCAGGGTAAAATCGTTTATTATTATATATTGAGGTAAAAATTGAATTGGCATATATTCTCAACTTTGGTACCCTGCCTTTAGTTTAATTGAATGTTATTCGATCAGCCGTCTGTCCCATAATGAGAGCCATGAAAGTTTTTATGTGTGGTTGTTTCTACACATTTGTATTAGTTTGTGTCACGGCATAAAAAGTTGTATACTCGTTAACTCGTAGAACGGTGTCGCCATAAACTGATGGTCAATGCTAGCCAGTAGTCTAGTAGAGCTAAGCAAATCAACTTTTTAAGGAAATAAACTTACTCATTACAAGGTTGTGCAAGAATCCATCCTCACTCTTTAAGAAGAAAAAAATACATACAAGCAAAATACAATTTTCTCAACTGAGTTTCATAGTATTTGTAGATAATGTATGCAGTGATGCAGGTCATATTTATATAAGGTCACCATTTTATAACTTGATCGTGCGTCATATACCAGTACAGTAGTACTCTAGTAGTAGCCATTTCCATAGCCATATCCGTATCCATTGCCATAGCCACGACTATTGTCTTCAGGGTAAGGATTACATGAAGCCATTGTTTTGTCACCATAATAGGGCTTAACATCATAATGACCCGTCTTAGGGTTGTATGCTGGACCCATACCGCCCCAATCTCGATTGACGTGACGATGAGGCGGACTCATTTTCTCACCATAGCTTTGACCAACTTGACTAGGGTTGTCCCTGCTATAGTTGTAGCCATGGTCATAGTTTGGGATCATCTCTTCCGACTCTATGGCGTTATTGTAGCCATTGTGGTATCCTTGGAAATTGTTGTTGTAACTAGGGTTGAACATTTTCGGATTGTTCTTGTATAGTCATAAGTTGATGTACTCAGGGTCCGTGTGTTACACAAATTAAATTTATATCGTTGCAAAGTGTGTATGACATAGTAGTGGAGGGTGGGGGCGAGAGCATATATGCCTGATTTTTATATTGTGATCGATTGAATTGATCTTCCATTTACTTGTCATGGAATAGTTACTTGAGCTAAAACAATTTGGCATATATTCTCAACTTTAATAGGCACTTTCAGTGATATATATTCAATCGATCTATCTCGTAAATCCTAATATAAGCCGTGATCGAGTTTGTAAAGCAATGCACACTACCAGAATAATGGAAGAAAAATACGTGGTTCGTTGTTGTACGCTTGATACACGTGCACTTCGATGAGTTCCTTTATTCTAAGAGAGGTATTAAAAGTTGTATGAAACGATCTCAACGTATAGTGAGGTTATTGTCAGATCACGCGCTAAAGTATGTGTATCTGTCGTATCTTGTTGGAGGACGATTGTGAACAACTCATTTTTATTTTCACTTTTTTCAGAAATTAAACTCATTAACATCACAAATACAATGCAAACTTAATGCAATTTTTGGTATTACAAAGATTCACCATCCACTCTTACATAAAACAAAAGCATGTAACACCCAACAAATAAATAGTCAAATACACTCTTCTCGATTGATGAATTATTTTGTTCATTGTAGATGTTCTCTTGAACTTGATACAGTGATTTAATTTGAGAGCAGCTTCACTCATACGTTAGCACCTCTGCATTCATCAAAACCAGAACACAATCACAGTTAGAAAATAAGTGAATTATGATAAATCATACTGAACAAGATAACCTAATTAACTCATATTCCCATTTCAATCATTTCATACAGTGTAATGTTTTTCTCCATCCTTGTGCTCAGTCTTCTTAGCATGTGTTATAACAATTCGCTCCTTAACCTTCCTGTTAATCACAATTGTTTCTATTTCCTCATCACAAGTAGTAGACTTTTCGGGTTGTAGCTTCTGGACTCCATGCCCTAGCCACTGAGTCAACCTGTGCCCGGTTTTAGCCTCATTCTGGTTCTTGGCATTGGCTTGCTGCTGATCTTTCGCCTCGTTCCCACGCCTGTGCCAGAAGGCCATGTTGTGCTTCTTCTCAGGAGACTTACACTCACCATTTTGTTGCGCAATTTTCGGTTGTTTTGTCTGATCATAGATGTGAGTTTCAGCTTGAGCAGGCCTACAAACTTGCATTTTCGTAAGCAAAAGAATTGCAAATAAATGTACACAAATGTAGCTCAATGAATTTCTTGCCCTTATGCATAATAAGAGGACATCAACATGGCTTATATACTAAAGCGATCATTTGTGGGAATTATTACCTTTTGTTTTAAAAGATCGATTTTCGATTTCTTTTCTCTTGAATGCTCCATGGTACAGATTCTTGTATGGCCAAGTCTCAGCCCCATGCTTTTATTCTTTCTCATTGTAAATGATTAAATGAACATAAAAGTGGTCATACCTGAATTTATAAGAGAATCATATATTTGCATTGTGTCAATAAAGCTAATTAGTCTTCTTATTGATTGACATTCGACATTCCCTTTGAACGAACCTCATTAATTTTTCATGTATGTAATAATCTACCTGCATTATCGTAACCATGTACTATATAAAGCTAATTAATCTTCTAATTGAAGAATGTCTGGAGTCGGTGATGAAACCGAAATTCTGTAGACTTGGACGTCGATATCTTATAACGTTACCATAGCAATGCAATGCATCAACGACTCTTAATTATCACCTTCAACAAAATTCAATTTTGAGCACTGCTACATCTTCATTTACAGCATGTTTAATTTGGGTTATTCACTTCCAAACTAGTCTAGTAGTCTACTTCACTCCACAGTATAATATCATGCATCTAAGCTAATCACAGTAAGGCCAAAGTTAATTACAACGTACGTTATTACCGAATAACAAGACAAAGCGAGTCCCAGCAATAACAACTACTCTACAACAGAGAAAACAAATAATTCTAACAGGCAAATTGATAGAGGTCTACAGTGTAGACACAATTAATTTGTCTACAATGTAAAATTGAGTTAGTTGCATTAAAATTGGGATCAAAGTAGTAAAATTAATTGTCATGAAAAATTCATGTAATAAAACTAATTGTGTGAGTAGTAAAATTTTGATAATGTAGTAAAATTATTGCTGATTGTAGACACTTTTGGGTGTCTACACTATAGACCTCTAGCATTGTCCTTCCAACAGACTACTACGTACAGCTAATCAGATCAATTAGTACGTACCGATAATAATTAATGTGAAACTTAGCTTCAACATAACTCTAAATGCATATAAACTCCAACATGCCTTCGATCCTCCGTCTAGCTAAAACAACACTTGTTTATTAACGCCGTAGGTATGCCAACGTCAAGCACTTTTAACGTCGCTTGAAGACGAACCACGTCGAAGTTATGCCAACGTAAAATACGTACATTACTACATTAGAAACTAGCTATATAGAATTACGTGACCCTAATAAAAAGAACTAGCACTACTGTATGAGACTTGTGCACGCGTAAATAATAGAGGATGCAATCGAAAATTCGAAACTATTTATTTTTAATTAGAAATCAGGTATGCATTATAAACAATAACCAAAGCAATAGAGTAATTCCTGGATTGCCCATGCTAAGACTAAGAATTATCAGTAAGAGAAATAAATGACAATTATTATCTCTTTTAGGAAAAGGAGCCTTGTGACTCTTGTCCTTGACGTTATTACGATTATTGTTCTTCTTTTCACCATCAGTACCGTCGTGGGGATGCGCGGGAGTAGTCGTCATTCGTCTTACATCAGGCCTGTTTAGCAACGTTGTGTCGTAACCGTGTTTGGCAGTTGTAGAGGAGGTGCGGTGGAGGGTGTTGAAGAGGGCGGTGCGCGGTTGCATGAACGATGTTGTTGTACGGTATAGGTGGTGGTGATTGTGGTGGAGACCATGGGAAGGGTTTGGGGCTGACCTTCCGACGGTTGTAGAGGTTAAGAAGGTGCGGCGGAGGTTTGTTAAGAGGGCGGTGCCACTGCGGCCTCGTAGGAGCGACATTGTTAGGCAGGGAAGCTAAGGGAGGGGTGTGTGACTTAGCTTGTCCAAGAAGTTTAAGGGCTTTGAGGGTTTTTGGAGATATTATATGATTGCAATGTAGTTAATGGTTAGGTTTCGATAAAGCCTGATTGCGGGAAACTAAATAGTCTAAGATCTATTAATACTAGTTTGCATGCACGTGCTATGCTCGGGTTATATATTTATATTGTTTATACTCGTACTATAAAAAAAGTCTTGTCTTATCTTTGTTCTAATAAATCACCATAATGATTATTTTCCATAAATTAGCTAATACAAATAGCCATATTGGTGGTCATATCCTAACCCATAATTGTATTAATGCTATTTTTATGTTCTATCTAATTAATATATGATAATGTATTACCATATCATAACCGATAATTGTATTTAATGCTATTTTTATATTCTATCCAGTTAATGTATGCCTCGTCGTAGGAAATACTTGGCTTCAGGTTTGAATCATCCTTATAAATCGACAGACCTCTTGTACCATGCCCATATAAAATCTGTTGGGAAATTAACGCCAAATTCCCCGCGCAATGGAAGCACCAATCGACAAGTAACCATAAAAGTAATTAACCGCAAGCAATAACACAATGAGACAAGATATTTAGGGACTTAACCCAGGGAAAACCCTCCAAATCCGGAGGTAAACCCACCAGCCAAACGACTGAAATTCCACTATAAAATAGTGCCACTACAAAGACTGTCGTCCTAAGTTACACACCAACTTAGAACCCTCACAAGATAAATATTAGCCAATATTAGAGTCAACTATTTAACCCTCTAAGATTGTCCCAATTTTGGAGTCAACTATTTAACCCTCCAAAATTGTCCCACACTAAATGTGTTTAACACTACTAGTATTTTTCCTTCTTGTGATGCCACTCCCACAATTATCCTTGTGTATGTGTGTGAGTGTTAGTGTGTTTTTGCCAAAAGAAAAATCATTCATGTATATAGCAACCATCTTTGCCACATGCATGCTTTGAATTAATAACACATTAATTCAATTCACTCTTGAAACCGAGATGTACCAATTCATGCCATAACATCTCATGCATGCATCACCAAAGAAACGACCATTCTTAAATTGCCATTAAGAATGTCCATTGAATTCACATTATGTTCCAATGTGAAACAATGCACTTGGGATGGACTTTAATCCCAACAATCCTATATAATGCAGTAATTAGGAGAACAGGTGCTCAAATAATACAGTGATGACCACAATTGAACGAACTATTCTTCTTTGCTCATCCGCTCTGATCTACACGACAACCCTCTCAAGGCTCACTATAGGTTTTTCTCCAATTCGATAATTATCACTAGGATAACTGATCGCATATGAGTTGCACAAGGTAAATATATATAGGGGGCCTATCCGGTCAGAAATATAATTTCTGTCAGAAATCAGAAGGAATCTCAGCCACTGATTCAGAGCTCAAAAGCAATCTCAGCCATTGATTTCAGATAACTCCATAACCTGAATTGCATAACTCCAATCCCTTAACTACACCAACTAAAATCAGTAACTCCAGACGCTTAACTCCACCAACTAAAATCCGTAACTCCAGTCATCTAACTCCACTAATTAAATTATACTACATTTTGGTCCCGTGAAATCACGGGATCGTTTATTTTATTCTTAAAAATGTTGTAACATGTTAACCATGTTAAAGTTTATTTATCAAAACCTTTATTTAAGACGCGCTCACAATTTCCCCCTTGCTAACCTTTTTTTCTTTTTCTTTTCTGTGATTCCTCTTTTGTCATCCATTTTCTCTCCAACGTTTTCATCATTCTCATTTTAAACCATTTATCCTATACCCAAACAATAGTCACTTACCCCCCCCCCCCCCATAAAAAACTCTTAAATCAACCATTGACATCCTCGACATTTCGACAACACTTCCGTAAACCGTTATGTCAATCATGAAACCATTTATATTCCCACCATTTTGAAAACTGGACCCCCTAACCTCCTACCATTGCTCCAATATTCTTTATAGATTCACAATTGTTTACACGGTTCAAACCTTATACCATATGCATTATCTAATATTGGTTTAAATGACTCGAATGTGATCAATTATATCAAATGACAAAGCAAACGAAATGAGAACAGTGAGTTGCTTGCTGATAATATATAACACAAAATAACTACTCCCTCCATTTTTTTTGGTTCTTTACGTATTCTTTTTCCGACAATTTCCTCTGATTCTTTACGTTTCTGTTTTGGGCTTATATTTGTTACTTGACCTTCCACAACTACCCTTACTAAATCTACCATTAAACCTTTTAATTGGGTCATTTAATCTAATTAACTCAAAACTCACCCCAATTACTCCTTCATATTTCCCTCTTTCTAGTTACTTACCCAACCCAAATCACATTAACCCACCAACCCAACCACATAAAAAATTAGAACCCCACCCTCAAGATCAGATTTAACGCAATCCATCTTCATCATTCATACTGTATCATTATCTTCATCAATGTTCTTCATTCGCTCATCCATTTTTTTTCTCTTTCATCTTCATAATTCACTCATTCATCCACAAATCTCAATTTCATCATCCATTACTGCATCTCAAAATCCCACCCATCTTCATCTCTTGCCTCTAAAATCATCTCTCTTTCCTCTTTGAAATTTTTGGTCGGATCTTGTTTTTTTTTCATTTTCAATAAAAAAAATCAAATTGGGGATTTTTGTCATTTCTAGACTGTTTTCGGAGGGAGAAAAATGGCAAATGATGGAGAGGGATTGAAGTTATTCCAATATTTTTTTTGCGTAATCTGGTTGATTTGAACTTGTGTAGTAATCTTAGCTCTTGTGTTCAAAGTTCTCATCAATCTGTTGGTTTTTCCGGGAAAATTAAAAAGAATCAAAGTTCTCAACTTTGTTGATTTTTCAAGAAAATTAAAAGATCCCATTTTATTAAATTACTTTTAATTGAAGGGCATTCTCTTTTCTTTTTTTTGAGAAAATTTGATGCTGATGAAGACGATGTGGTACACGCCTACACGGAGAGTAGCAGTGGGCAGTGGCGGTGAAGGCATGTTGGTTGTGATAGGGGAGTGGTGGAGGGCATGAGATTCTCATATTCTCAGTAAAAGTCTTAAGATTATTAGCTATTAATTAACTTCCTTAACAACTACCCCTCCCCCTCCTAATTTGCTTCTCTCTCTACCCACCTTTTGTAAAGAAACAAAAGAAGTGGAGGGAGTACTTCGTATTAAAAATTATAATTTATTTGAAACTCATGACAATAATAATTTGGGAGTACAAAAACATACTATACGAAGTGTACCTATGATTAATAGAATAAACACTAAAAGATACGATTGTTATATGAGAAAACCATTTACACCAATTAATCTATATATAGCTCTTCTCCAAGTCGGATTTCTGTATTTGAAAAGGTTGTACATGTGTGGGATGCATATTTTTCTTACAAAATCCAATAAAGTTCAAAGGTATATATACTAACATAAGTAATGTGTAACCTACAAATTTGGCATACGGATAGCCAAGAGACATGGAGTTTTTAATATCATCATTAAGATATATAATGATGATAATAAAAGATTAAGATAAATTATGATGATAATAATGAAACTTTAAGAAAATTTATTTATAAGAATGTGAAGTGATTTATAACGTCTAAATGGGCAACTTAAAAGATTGATAACTCTTTTTCATTTTCCGTTATGCAATAAACAGCATTTGCCACATCAAATAGCCACATAATGCTGACATGGTAGACACTTCAATACTACATGACATGTGGCTTTTTTTTCCTCTAATGCTATCGTAAATTCGCCACGTAATCCGTCTATGTTAGCCTATTAAAGGTATTATATAGATATAGATAGATATAGATAACTCCACTAATATCAAAACACCACCAACTTCAATTTAACTCTCGTAACTCTAGCGTAACTCCACCAACTAAAACACGTAACTCCAACTTCTAAAGCTCGTAACTCCATAACTCCTTTAACCAAAACATGTAACTCCAACTTAACTCCATAAACACGTAACTCCAACTTAACTCCACTAAGCAAAACACGTAACTCCAACGTAACTCCACTAACCAAAACACGTAACTCCAACGTAACTCCACTAATCAAAACACGTAACTTCAACATAACTCCACTAACCCCCACGTTCCCCCACCACTACTCCGCCTGACCTTCCACCGTACCCCCACCATCACCACCATTAACACCACATCATTGATCGGTCACCGACAGTGCACCAGGCTCCCACCACCAACCCCGACTTCGCCATCCTCACAACCATCATTTTCGCTATTTCCTCCTCCTCTCAATCACTCCAATGTTCCACGGCGGCGAGAATTAGAGAACGAACAGGCTATGAATCACGGCGACGGCGAGAGGAGATCGGAAAACGTGAAGGTCGGCGAGGGCAAAATGGTGGAATTAAATTTGGGTACAACGTACAAATTTGCTTGAATTTTTGGGTTTAATCTAGGCGTTTTTAGGATGAAGATGGGCAAATTTGTCGTTGCAATGGGTATGAAAGCGAAATTTTCTGGGTTTAACGAGAAGTAAAAGGATGGTTTGGGTTCAATTGCGAGTGAGTCGCGGTGGTTGGTCGATTGTGGTGTCATTTAAGTGGTTTTTGTGGTGAGGCAAGGGAAGGGGTGGCCTCGCTAGTGGCGATGGTCGGGGTTGATGAACTGGGCAGGAGGGAGAAAGAGTAGAAGAGTGGGGTTCTGATTTTTTTTTTTTTTTTTGAGCTTGAGAACAATTTACACCATCGGATGGATTAGGCGGATGGCTGAGATTTTCTGATCCTTTCCAACATAACGACGTCAACTAACCGTTAGATATGAGGGTACCACGTGCAGAAGATCAAACTTGAAGGGTACCTTGTGTAGAAAGTTGATAAGTTGGGTACCATGTGCAATCAAGCAAAGTTCGAGGGTACCACGTGAATTTTTTCCGTTTTCTTTATTAGGGGAATGAATGATTTTTGTTTTGGAATGATTGATTTGTGTCCTGAAATGAATGATTATTGTTCTAGAATGAATAGTTTTACTTTTGAAATAAATTGTTTTTGTTTTGTAATGAATGATTTTTATTTTATTTTTATAAGAGGAATGAATGATTTTTGTTTGAGAATGAATGATTTGTGTCCTGGAATGAATGATTATTGATCTACAATGAATAATTTCTGTTTTGAGATGATGAATTGTTTTTGTTTTGTAATGAATGATTTTTTTTATAAGAGGAATGAACGATTTTTGTTTTGAAATGAATGATTTTTGTTTTGAAATGAATAATTATTGTTCTAAAATGAATAATTATTTGTTTAAAATGGTCGAGTGTGATTCTTTTTGTCACAAAATGAGTATGTGTTGTAATGAGCCTTATTTGTTTTTTTTTTTTTTAATATTTTGTTAATTAAAATCTATTTTAGTTATAAAATGATCTATTTTTGTTATAAAATGAACTATATTTGTTCTAAAATAATTTATTTTCTCATGTTATTTTCTTTCCTTTCATTTTCCTCACCTCTTTATTTCACTTTCTCTCTCCTCTCCCTTTACCCACTCCCCCTCTCTCTCGTCCATACTCACCCCCGCGGCCCCGCGCGCCACCACAATCCAGCCGGCGACACAAATTATTGGTCTCCGGTCGCCGGCATCACTCCTGTCCTATCACCGGTGTATGTTGCCGGCGTCGCCAATTATTGTCGGAAGTCATATAATGGGAGGAGATAGACAAATGTGGGAGAAATAGGAATTGGAGGTGGCGGCGACCTAGCAGGGCTTTTGGTCCCTTGTCTCCGGCGGCCGTCAAGAAGTTTTCACCGTGTAGGGTGGTGGTCGGACAGGTCGCCGTGGTCGGGACGGCCGGCAGGTACAATAAAGGGGCTGGAGTGGGGTAAGGGGGAAGTTGGGAGGAGAGAGAATGGAAGTTGGGTTATTTTTGTATTGGGCCTGACTGTTTTTGTTACAGATAAAGATTGGGCTTTGGAAACAAATTATGGACTGCAATTGTTAGAAATCTGGGGTGTACCATTCTATTTAAATTTGTACCCTTGGTGTACCATAGACTCATTGCTCCCTCCGCCCCCCCCTTTAAACACCCCGCTTTCCTTTTTTGGGTGTCCTTATTTAAACACCCAATTTCAAAACTTACTAAATGCGGTAAGTTTTCACCACACATCAACCCTCCGGCCACTTTTGCCAAAAACAATAAACAAACCTTTCATTATCTCCAAAAATAATAAACAAACTACTCATCATTATGTCCAAAAATAATAAACAAACCACTCATTATCATCCATCATCCGACTCATAAGTACACAAGCATTCGACTTCATTTTAATAACTTTCAAGTCGCGCGTTATTGAATGTTGATAATTTCAAGCTGCAAACTAAGAAATTACGGGTATGGGTACCCGAAATTAGGGTACCCTGTTTTTTGAGTACCCGAAAACCGGGTATCCGGTTTATTCCGGGTCGGGTACGGGTATCAATTTTTAGCAATTTTCAAAGCGGGTACCCTGTTTTTGGGTACCCGAAAAACAGGGTACCTGGTGTTGCTCACCCCTAGTTTTGGGTGGGGCCTTTAAATATTTATTAATTATTAATACCAATTTTCATTATTTTTTAATGTTTTAATATTTTTTTAATTTTCAAGCTACCACCAGATATGTAGCTTGTGTGAGCAACATGGCTTTGTCAAGCTACAACCCAAAAACAAAAACAATGGTATGAGCTGCATATGCCAGCAGCTTAAAAAACAAAACTACATGCAAAACCAACCATTGGAGATGCTCTTAGTTGTTCATAGTTGTTTACCTTTCGGTAGCTGTTAGCTTTTTCAGTAGCCGTACCGTTAGTTGTTAGTTTTTTTATGCAAATTTAGTTGTTAACTAAAACATGCTTGGTATGATTAGTTGTTGGAGTCATCATAATGGTCATCTTTCTAGATGAAATGTTACTTCTCCACGTGAAATATTACATTTTATAGCATTTACCAAATACAATGTTCCATAAAATAATAACAACTAATTCAGATGGTACTAAATGATGTACTCCCTCCGTTCTAGTCATTTTTTGGACTATTCCTTTTTGGGCCATTTCATTAATTTCTTGGGCTTTTGATAATTGGGGGGTGTTTTACTTGCAAAATGATCATCATGTGTTCACTGTAACCATTGTGCCCCACTTACTTATGGGTTAAAAGTGGGGTTATAGCAGTTTCTCTCTCCTCTCCCCACCTATCCTTGGTTTTTGTGCAAAAACGAAAGTCCAAGAAATGACTAGAACGGAGGGAGTACATATTTTTTTTTTGAAATTAGACGTCATTATATAAAAAGAACTAAGGACCTGTTTGGCCAAGCTCTAACTTCTCCAAAGCTATTTCAAGAAACAGTTTTTGAGAAATAATTTTTGGAGAAGGAGGTACAAATTGGAGCTCCTATTCTGAGGAACAAATTTACAGTTTTGTGTGTTTAGTTAGTTTTCAATTTTTAGGACCCAGAAACATTTCAGAAACACTTTAGGAGGTTGGTCAAACACACCCTAAGAGTACAAGGATACAAAACCAATACAACAACAACAACAACCACAACAACCAAGCCTTATTCCCAAAATGATTTGGGGTCGGCTAACATGAATCGTCATCCAGTAACCGTCTTGTGAACGCCAAAAAATTTCGAAAACGTTGTAAACCTTTTAGAAGTATTTAAACACTTTCAAAGGAAATTTAGAAAAGTCGTCAAAATAAATAAAAAGGTTAAAAATATTGCCAAAAAACATATGAATTTTGAACACAAGTTAAAAAGTTTTGGAAAAAAATAGTTGGAAAAACCAAACAAAAAAATCAAAAGGGGTCAGAATAAGTCCTCCACATAGGATACAAAACCAATAACGAAACGAAAATAAATCAAAAGGTACAATTCAACAACAAAAATAAGGCCACAACCACTTGTAAATATGTACATTCAAATGCTACTTTCTAGTGGTCTACAAAACATAGCCTAAGTTCTATTCCTTGGTGCAATGATGTGGGTTGGGGGACTAGGGAGTTATTAGATGGAAAACGAACTCTCAAATCACTTGGGTCTCAATTCTCAACATTCCACAATAAAATGTCTATACAGACCGTCGATAATTAAGATTTACTAACGGCAGGTCTTTAACGAAAAAATGTTCACGAGAAAAGAAACAAAGTTAGACTAGTACTGTGATTGCTCTTTTAACTTAGCTCGATTGCGTTGTGTGTCCATTTAGTCAACGATGACTTACCGCCCCTTAGTCGAGGATTACTCATTGCATGGTTTGTGTTTTGAGGTGAACCGATTTCCTAGTATACCAAAAAAACAAACGACGACTGCACTTTGTAGTCCGAAGTTGAGTATCTATAGATCAGTATTACACTACTTGTGAGGTAACCACTCTTACAACATCTATTCTAAGTTTGTTGGCTGAATGTCTTCTTATATGCTATACTCCACCTGAGTTATCATTGTCTTATTTTTTTTTTTTTTGTCTCTATAGTGCTTCAATCGGGACAATTGATGTCTGGGACCTTGCTAGCCACTGTTCTCTCCACAGATTTGAGAACCAACGCCTTCCCATGTCCTTCAGTCCTGGTGCAAACTATCTAGCATTTCAGGGTCCTTCTGGTATGGTATCTATTGTGTCAATGAAGGATGGGGCAATTGTTCATACATATTTGATGGAAGGTGAGAATGGACATGATGCAATAACTAGCATCTCTTGGAGATTTGATGGAAGACATATCGGAATGTGCTCCAGAAGAGCTATTATAATTGAGGAATTCGAAGTGCCGGTACTATTTTGATGCGTGTTCGGTGATAAGACAATAATCAATCTCTGTTAATGGTACTTGTAGTTTGTAGTATGGTTCCTATGTGTTGCTTTGAATACGCTCCCCAGTACCCCTTGGTGCTGGTAAAATTGAGTGCTTATCGTGGTAGTACTATCCTGATGTTCGTATTAAAATAGTAAATCAGTAGTCACTTTGTAATTTGTACGTGTAATATCGTTTTTGTGTGTTTGGTAATGATTGAGGGTTAGTCATGCATATTAAATTTTCATCGACATAAGCTGCAAGGTAGCACGTACCAAATGCAATGTGAACTGATTGTATCTGGGCTGCTGCTCTGTTTCTGAAATCTTAAATGTCAGTTTTCGTCACACTGGCATAATGTTGCTGTGTCACTTGTATTTTCATCACATCAAAACAAAACGAAGAATCGTTGGACCATTTGTATATTATGCCTAATACTAATACTATTATTCTTCGAATACAAAGTTGGCCAAAAATTTCTTTTTTGTTCTTTTAAGATCCAGAACTTATTTTGGACCAACACTTTGTTCGAATAGAGAGGAATGGAGATAGCTAGATCGGGTGTGGCAGAGATTGTGTGACATGGAGTCTGCAGTAGTTCCTTACTTCTCGTGGCTCATATATCTGCACGATCTGGATGTACCAGTGTTGGAGCCAAAAATATCGATAGGCTGGAATGCTCAAAAGCCCATATATGTGCGAAATGAAGAAAGCCCATGAACACATTAATGGAAGGACATAATGGTCTTTGTGAGATGAATTAATGCTCACCTTTGATAAAAGGTTACCTGCTCTCCAAGGGAGAAGGCAAAGCCCTACATGTGGCGGTGGGACCCCCCTCACACATAAACCCTACAAGGATATCACTATAAATACCACCATCATTCATCGAAGAAGAGAGGGTTTTTCATACATTCATTCATCATCAATCCCAAAGGATCTGACATTCAGCCTCTTTAAACTCTCTCTCTTAAATACTTTTCATATATTTTAGCATTCTCATCTTGGGTTTAGCATCAACATGACTTGGGCGTCGGGGGCTCCGTCCCGAGGGGGCTCCCCCGGGTCCTGGAGTTCTTTTGTAGGTACAAGAGCGAGAACAAGCCGAGTTGCGGATCGGTCTTCCCTAATATTTGGGACCCGAGTAAAATCGATCTCAACAAGTGGCGCCATCTGTGGGGACGATGATTATATTCATCGCGATTCGCAAATTTCTTTGTCCTTGTTCTTCACGCCAAGTCTTCATTCTCTTTGAGGATGATGTTTTTGGACTGTAATATTTAATAAAAACACATTATAATCATATTTTTCTATTTCAAATCCACAAAAATATATCCATATACACAAATTCTTGAAGTTGATAGTAATTTTCCCAAATATCGTGCTCTTTTTTGGAGGAATTATGATTTTTGGAGAAGCAAAAATGAATTTTGCTTCCTCCTAAGGTGGCCGGATCCTAAAGACCTAAGAACCCGACCAGGTCCTATGCCCGCGAAAGGTGCTCCCGGATGGTCAGACTCAGGTCCGTAGGTGGTTAGGTCCTATGCCGTGAAAGGTGCTCGCGGACGGTCATACCCTGTGCCCATTGAGGGCCTGGTTCGAGGCCCATGGATGATAGGCCCTATGCCCGTTGAAGGCCTGGTCCGAAACCCGTGCATGGTCAGGTCCTAGGCCCGGGAAAGGTCCTCGTGGATGGTCGGACTATAGGCCCGTAGGTGGCTAGGTCCTATGCCCGCGAAAAGTGCCCGTGGATGGTCAGACCCCAGCCCCGTAGGTGGTTACACTACGTCAAAATTGGCCTTTAAGAACGGGTCATTTTGTGCTAAAGAGAACGGTTCTAGAACCGTTCTCTAGGACGCTGTACTTAAAGGGTAAGAGAACGGTTTGAACCGTTCTTATACCCTTTAAGAACGGTTGTTATAATAACCGTTCTAAAACCTCTTTTAGAACGGTTTTACAAAAACCGTTGTCGTTCTACTAGTGTCTTTAAGAACGGTTTTATGAAAAACCGTTCTGGTATGTGTGCCCAATATTTAAAAAAAAAAAATTTCTTTTTGGTGATTATATGATATTTTTCGGTTTTCTAGGGCTGTAAAGTACAGCATCAACTGCGGCAACAACAACCCATTTGGCCTGGGAACCCAGAACGTGAAGGGAATCACACAATATTACACACAATCAAGCAAAATAGAGTGGATACTCCATAAAAAAAAATAGAAATTCCAATAACAGAAATTAAAGAGTAACAAATTAGATTACCCGTAACAAAATAGAGTGGATACTCTATCAAAATCTATACATTTCAAAATTAAAAAAAAAAAACCCCAAAGTAGATCTAAAATTACAGTGAACCTTAATTTGTATTTCACCCGCCATCATATTCTGTGTTGCATGTCGCCCTCTCCAATATCGATGTAGTCACCCTCGCCCTTATCCATGTAGCCACCATTGGTGCTATCGTTGTCGTCACCATCACCTTCGTCTCTGTCATGGTCTACCCGCCATCGCCTTAATTTGTTTTCTCCGTCTTTCATCTAATCCAATCAACACAACAACAAAAAAAACTAAATCAACAAAAAAAAAAAAAAAAGATAAAAAAACGTTTTCAAGGACCAGATTCAAGACCAATTAAAAGAAAAAAAAAATAAATGTAAGTAAAAAAAACGAATCAAAACCTCAAACATAAAAATTTATTAAACAAAAAAAAGTAGATCTGAAATTTTATCAAACCTTGATAAAATTTCGTCGACGCCCATTAATTCACGTCCCCACTGACGTCGGCTCGTCTCCACTTGTCAATATCGTCTTCTTGTTCTTTGATTTTTGTAGATCTGGATTTTTCATCGTTATACACTTGGTAGTTATAGTGTCTGAAGAAAATTAAGAACGAAGAAAGAACAGAGAGTAAATGAAATTTAAGAGAAGTATGAACAAAAGAGAGAAATTTGAGAAGGGGATATGAATCAGAGAGAAATTAATGAGAAAATAAAACGTTTGAAAGAAGAGAGAGAAGAATGGAACAAATCAAAGGGAAAGGTGGATAGGGGAGTAAATTATGAGGGAGTGGGGGGCGGAAATCACTATGTGTTGTTTTATTTTTATTTTTTGTTTTTTCATTAAATTATCAAAACGGTTTATCTTGGAAACCGTTTTCTGAGGTCTCTCTTTAAGAACGGTTTCTTTAAAAACCGTTCTAAAAGATGTGGTTCCAGAATTAACCTCACCTTTTAGAACGGTTTTTACAGAAACCGTTCTCGTAGGTATTTAATGTTTATTTTTCTTTTTCCTATAATTATCTTTTAGAACGGTTTTTAGTGGACCCGTTCTCTTTTTAATAAGAGATCGGTTTTTAAAATTTCCGTTCTTAAAGGCTGGTTCTGGAAGCCCAAATTTGACGTAGTGTTAGGTCCTATGCCGCGAAAGGTGCTCGCGGATGGTCAGTCCCTGTGCCCATTGAGGGCCTGGTCCGAGGCCCATGGATGGTCAGGCCCTATGTCTGCTGAGGGCCTGGTCCAAAGCCCGTGTATGACCAGGTCCCAGGCTGGTCCATGGTCAGGTCCTAGGCCTGTGGATGGTCAAGTTTCAATCTCTTGGTCAGGTCCCTGGCTAAGAGAAGGTTCTGCTTCAGCCCCTCGAGCGGGTCCTGAGATGGTTAGGCCATATCCTCCGAAAGAAGCTCAGATGTCATCTTAACTCAGGGGTCCCCTTTTCTCGGGAGCCTAAGAAGTTTCGGCCGAAGGGGCTCAAAGCCTACCACAAAACATACCCAGCTCGCCACGGGAAGATAAGTATCAAGGGTCAAGCTCTAGGGTGCCCCAATACCGAGCAACCTCAAAGGTACTTCTTAAAAAGGAAATCTTAAAAAAGGGGCTCGAGGATTTTTGTTGACCAGGACCTAGAGGGTCCTCTTTTACTTGGTACCTTCGAGGGCCTAACCGAAGGTCTCTTAGCTTATTGATAAGCTGTATCCACCGCCCCCGTTGACGAGTAGTCGCAGGTCCTCCGGACTCCGCGAGGGTTCTAGGGCTAGTCTCCAGGTCCTTATATCTCTTTATTTGATACGGGTTTATTTATCAAATTAAATGGAGTTTATTCTTCAAAGAGCCAGATAAGTACATTCTTAATCCTTCCTTGATATGTGATTATAAATTAGAAAAATTTAATACTTTTTGATGTGCAAGTATAAAGTGTGATCCAAAATTTATGTGATTGGAAAAATAGCATGTCAAATATGAAATGTTTATATTAGTATATCTTTTAACGATGGGTATCATGTCATTGTGTTATGGGAACCCCGAAAAAGGGCTAAGAATGTATAAACATATGTTGTTTGATGATGATAGTGAAGTTGTGTTGTGCTTGTATGCCAAATAACATGTTGAATGCATTGGTAGAGAACCATGTTTTACATATTGGCGAATATGATGAGAATTTTCTCTCAAAAATTTTTTGTGTCCAAATGTGGACCTTGCGGAGTTGTATTACTCTCAAATCGACCCCGAGATGCTCTACTTAAGAGTAAGAGCTAAGATACAAGTATGTTGATTTACAAAAGTAGCTTGCACGTTTGAGCATATTATATACAAATGGTTAGCCGTTAGGCTCATCAAATGCAAATTTAAATCCATGTTAATTTACGTGATTGCGTATGTTGTGGGGTTTGTCCCATAAAATAATTGTTAGCCGATAGGCTCTTTGATTGCAAATATGCATCATTTGCGTCAATACTCTTGAATTAGAGTATGACAAAAATTAAAAGGACTTATGGTTATATGCAAAATGTTTGGCTTTGGCTAACAAAAAATTCAGGGTAATCGAAGCAAAAGGGAAATACCCCTTATATTATTAGGCACGTGCCTCAAGCTCAAAGTCTCCTGGGCTAACACCTATATATTGACTTCTTTATTTGAGCAAATTATGTCTCGGCTTCTATTTGAAAAAAGATAGCATATGAACTCTTTATTTGAGCAAATTATGTTTCAGCCCCTATTTGAAAGAGGAGAACTCGTCAACACTTTAAACCGCCTATATTGTTCGAGGTACAGAAGAAGGTCCCCCGAGTTTCGGGAAGGGCCAAGTTACAAAGGAACCCCTCAAGGGGCTCGCCTTAGGAGGCTGCCAATATTATTATATTGTTAGGTCCCCATGAGATCCTTTGGCTCAGAGAAGCTCATCCCGAGGGCCTGTCAAGATTACCGCTTCAACCACAACGAGATCCACATGCTCAACGGGGCTCATCTCGGGAGCTAATGTCCCTAGTTGCTGTTGCCGCGCCCTCACGTTTGAGAGCCATATGTGATGCCAAACAAGAGATGTTGCCACTTGCCGTAACTCTTCGTTTGATAGCCATATGTGATGCCAAATGAGAGACGTGACGACTCTAAACTTCCTATAGAAGGTAGAGTTCATCATTCAAGACTTTGAAGAAGGTGTTAGATCCTATGGGAATCATTGACACCACTTCGGTGTGACCAATGGATTCCACCATCCTCCCCGTGTAAGTTTGTGGAGGGGGACAATATTTGGAAATCTTGCGTGCAAGTTCGCCGTTATTGATTTGAAACCCTCCATTTCTCTCCCCTCCCCTGTCAATTTTGTATCCAAACAAGGGATACAATTCCCCTCCCTCCCCGGCCCCTCCCCTCTCTTTCCCTCCAAATCCCCTTAACCAATCAAGCCCTTAAGTTTCCAATTTTGACAGACACCACCTTTTAAGTTCAAAAATCCCGAACACCACCTTTTAAGACCCTTTCCTTTGGCAGATACCACCAAAACAAATTTCGGCCACATTTTCTCTTGATTTCGGCGTTGACTTACCCTATCTTTCCTTCTTTCTTCTATTGAGCCTGATATTCCCCTTCCCGTTCATTATTTCACTCTTCTTTGTCCTTACTCTCTCTACTCAACCATTGTTTGGATTTCTTGATTTATTTTTATCATCGTTACGCTCATACGCTCTCTCTTCATTTGACTAGATAGAGTTTTGACTTTAACTTGGCTTTTTGCATGTGTTGGGACATGATTGGATAGCAAAGAGATATGATAGGATCCGTTCTCTGATAATTGATAACAGGAAGATAATTGAAGAGTACATAGTGGTGCTATTGCATGATGAATTGAAGGTGAAATTGAGAGAATTTGAAATTCGGAAATTGGGAAAAGGGAAAAAAGTGGTGTTGTTCGTAGCTTGGACAATGATAATGGTGCATATTGCTTACAATTGTCAAATTTAAACCTCCATTAAATGTGAGGAGAAATATAAGAATATATTTTTTTTAAACAAAGAAGTAGAGTGAAGTAATTAAGGGGAGCAGATATCGAGATTCGAAAAGGAAAAAGAAGCACCGGAAAAGAATCGGAGAGTGAGTCAACGCCGAAACCAAGAGAAAATATGGCCGGAATTTTTTTTTGGTGGTGTCTGTCAAAGGAAATGGTCTTAAAAGGGGGTTTTTCAAATTTTTAAACTTAAAATGTAGTGTCTGTCAAAATCGAAAACTTAAAAGGTGGTGTTTGAAAAAAAACTCTAAAATACTCCGTATAATTTAATTCAGGCGTAATCCAGGTAATACCTTCCAAAAATCAGTAAGTCTTGTGTGAGACGGTCTCACACTAACTTATTGTGAGATCATCTTTCTTTATATAATTGGTGACCTCTTTTACATTCTTAGTAACCATTATACTTTTTTTAATGATTGTTTTAGTCTAATGTAAGATAAAAATGCCCCATATAAAATGATCAAATGATTTATTTAATAAATTATGCCTAATTTTATATGTTGTGACCCTTTTAAATCATAACTCATGTGGTTAAATCGTAAACTAACAAAATCACTAAAAACAATATAATGGAACTCACGATCAATGTTAAATTGTTCACTTTTTAAACAATTAAATCCGTCTCACAATAAATTATCGTCAGACCATCTCATATGAGACTTGTTATCCAAAAATAGCATCCCACGCGTCGACGGTAGCAAGTGAGTCGTGAAGTAGCCCACCCTCAAAACCCAAAATCCCCTTTCCGGAGAGAATGTCTCTTTCACCTTGGACTTTCCACTCCTTTCCACACCACAGTAAAAAAATAAAAAATACTAGTATGCATTAAAAATAAAAATTACTCCCTCGTCAAAAAAAAAAATTACCCCCACTTTTCACTTTTCCCAACAAACAAACAAACAAACAAACAAACAATAATACTCTCTTCTCATCATTTGTTTTTGTCCACAGTCGTCTCCTCTCTCTCTCTCTCACACACACACTCGAAACCAAAAAAACAATTTCCTCCATTTTCTCTCTCTAAAAATTAATGGCACCCTTCCCCCAATTCACACCCTTATTATTAGATCCCAATTTTCTCCACCACCTAGGGTTTGTTTTTTAATCCAATCACTCTTTTATTCAACCCACATTTTTTAAATTCAATTCATTCTATTAAAACAAAAAAAACCCCCCAATTTTGATTAATTTTTCGAGTTAGTTTTACCCTCAGATCTTCTATTAATTTCCGTTAATAATTTCCGTTAATTTTAGGGTTGGGTGTTTTTGTGTATTGAATTATGATGTTGTTGTGGTATAATAATAAGTGAAGAAAACTAGGAATTTTTTTTGATTTTTTTTTTTACTGTGGTAAAAAAAAAATGGGGTGTATATGTTGTAAACCGTCAGCTATAGAGGACAGCAAGGAAAGTCCGAGAGAGCGGTTGACGGGTAAAAGTGGTGTTGCGGTTACGGCGGCGGCGAGGCGGGAGGATAATCATAATCATCATCATCATATCAGTAAGAGTCATAGTAGTAGTAGTAATTGTCGGAGTAATGGTGGGAATGATGAGAAGGTGATGTTAATTGATAAGCAAAATCAGCAACCGCAACCGCAACCGGAAACGGTGTTTGGTGGTGGGAATTATGAGCGGAAGAGGAGTCAGCAATTGCAACAACCGTTAGTGAGAGTGCATTCGCCGGTGGCGGGGAGGATACCGAAGTTTGTTGAGGGGGAACAGGTGGCGGCAGGGTGGCCGAATTGGTTGGCGGCCGTGGCGGGGGAGGCGATTAAAGGTTGGGTGCCTAGACGAGCTGATTCCTTTGAGAAACTAGATAAGGTAATGATAATAATGTAATGTCATCAATTAGACTGATTTTTAATGTCGTCTTGTGGTTGAATTTTGTTGGAATTCAATTGAATTGCATTGAATTTTGCTGAATGTAATAGAATCGTTTACTCGGTCGTTTGAATTGTAGAAAATGTGTGAGCTTTGCGTCAAGTGTAAGTAGTTTGGTGTCGAAAATTGGACCTGAATTGCGGTTTTTGGTGACTTTGCATTGGTCTCTTACTGGGTCAATTGAATTTTTTGTTTATAATGTGGGAGTGAGATAAGCAAGATTTGTTCTTTTGAGTATCTTTCGAAAGGTTGTAATATTTCTCTGGGAGCATTTAGATAAACGTTTGATTTTTTGGCTGAATTTTGCTGAATGTAGTAGAATCGTTTACTCGTGGTCTCGTGGAAAATGTGTGAGCTTTGAGTCAAATGTGAGTAGTTTCGTGTCGAAAATTGGACCTGAATTGCGGTTTTTGGGGACTTTGTACTGGTGTCTTACTGGGTCAATTGAATTGTTTGTTTGTTTATAATGTGGGAGTGAGATAAGAAAGAATTGTTCTTTTGAGTATGTTTCGAAACATTGTGATATTTCTCTGGGAGCATTAGGTTTTAGATAAGGAAGACTTGTTCTTGAGAGTATCTTACGAAACGTTGTAATATTTCTTTGGGTGCAATTAGTTTTACATAAGAAAGACTTGTTCTTGAGTAACTTTCGAAGCTGTGAGTTATTGTTTTTTTGCGAGGAATCAGTTGTAGACTAGAAAGACTTGTTCTTGAGTAATTTTTGAAATGTCGAAATACTTTGTTTGGGAGCGATTACTTTTTAGTTGTAGGATTATGCTATCATTTTGAAGAGTGATAGGAATGTACTGCTGCATTTTCTGTTTAATGATGAAACATTAGTTTTGAGGGTGATGGTAAAAAACCGATCTTTTTTTCCTCCTTTTATCTCAGTGATTGTTGCAAGTGCTGGTTGTTGGTGCTGATACTCTATAACCTATAAGGGCTTCTTTTATGGTGCTAATCGACTGTAATGTAAAAATGGGGGAGGATTCGGTCACTGTAGCTTGTTAGATAGGCTGTGGGCAAGTTTTGGTGGTGTAACCCTGATGATTTTAACAGTTACGTTCATCTATGGATCTGTAGTGACCCATTGTGGGGTGGAGAAACCTTAGTTAAGCGCACTGAGGCGCAGCTGCCTTCGCCTCAGAAGCTTGAGGCGCACAACTGTGCAATTTCCAATTTCTTTCTCTTGTAACCTTATTTCTACACTTCCCTTTGCCCCTTAATCCCATTGTCCCTCATTAAATACCAAAAAAGGGGGTTTTTTTTTTTTTTTTTCAAAATATGGTTTCGTAAAATCTAATTTTGTTCGCTAAATGAGTGCGCCTCGTGTGCATGAGGCGTGCGCCTTCGCCTCGCGCCTCATCGCAATGGCCCCCCAGCGCCTTGGTGCGCCTCGCGTCTCCTTAAACTAAGGGAGAAACCGAGAAGTTATATGCCTTTTGTAACGGACACCACAAGTCCACTACCCACATTTACCAATTTTGATCTCAGTTGTCGTGGTTGTGTTGTTGTGGCAACACTCATTAGTCAACTGTCTCCAAGTTGCCAAAAGGAGTAGTAATTACTTGCAAGGATGAGTTGCTTATGCATATCTACTTGATGAGATATCTAGTATGGTCTGACATGTTTAGGCTTATATTTGTTTGGCAATTGTGAATCTCTAATTTGCTTTTCTCTTCTCAGATTGGACAGGGGACTTACAGTAATGTCTATAGAGCTCGTGACCTTGAACAAAGAAAGGTTGTTGCTTTGAAGAAAGTAAGATTTGACAATTTGGAGCCTGAAAGTGTACGTTTCATGGCTAGGGAGATTCACATTCTTCGTCGGCTAGACCATCCTAACATAATAAAATTGGAGGGTCTTGTTACGTCAAGGATGTCATGCAGCTTATACCTTGTCTTTGAGTATATGGAGCATGATCTTGCAGGGCTTGCATCACACCCAGCTGTTAAATTCACCGAACCACAGGTATAGACCTTCTGACTGCTGTATGTTCTTGTTGTTCTTTGACATGTGACTTTTGTGTACAACCCATTGAAACAGAAAATCGAAAGATATTTATTTCAAATTTGAGGTTTTGAGATCGTTTGCTCCTCAATACTTTGCCTTTTAAGCTGTATATATTTATTTTTGCACAGGTTAAGTGCTATATGCAGCAACTCTTGCGTGGACTTGATCACTGTCATAGCAGGGGTATCTTACACCGAGACATAAAGGGATCTAATCTCTTAATCGATAACAATGGGGTACTGAAGATTGCAGACTTTGGGCTGGCAAGCTTCTATGATCCTCAACGAAACCAGCCGCTCACAAGCAGGGTCGTGACTCTATGGTATAGGCCTCCAGAGCTTCTGCTTGGTGCAACATATTATGGTACATCTGTGGACTTGTGGAGCACTGGCTGCATACTTGCAGAACTCTATGCTGGCAAGCCAATTATGCCTGGAAGAACAGAGGTACTTGGCTGGCTTTTCTTCCATTGGTCTAAATCTCATATGTCTACTTGGATTTTGGATTAAAAAGCCATATTGTTGAACCCGTGATGTTCTAATTCTTTTATAAATAATTCTTTCTGTGGGGGCGGGTAGAAACCAGTGTGTGTGTGTGTGTGTGTGTGTGTGTGTGTGTGTGTGTGTGTTAAGCTGGCGGCATTATAGATGGAGAAGTTGGTGTTATCTTTTTGTTATCTATGGATACATTCTTAACTTGTTATCCTTACTTGCCATGTACGTGGAGTGTGGCAAAATGCATGAAACAATTCTTGAGTCAGCCACTCTAACATGCACAAATATCCAACACTTACAGCCTTGTATGAGTTAAAGAGTCGATTCAAGACCTTGCCTCTCTTTTATCGGCTTGTATATGGGAAAGGCTGCCAATTAAAACTTTTTTTAGAGATGTCTGTGCAAGAGGATACTGTAATTTCATATGAAGCTGGATAGTCAGTGTCTCTTCTGGTGTTACTACTTATACTTGGTCTTTCGAGTCTGGTTCAGAGGAAGGTGTAATTCGCTCTTAGATATGTGAAGTTACTCCAAGGAGACATTCATTTCGAACTTTATAATATTTAGCAAAGCATCTCTCCTGATCACCTTTTTGTGTTATAGCTCTGCTCTGTATTATATCTAGATTAATTTAAGCCTCTAAATGTTTTAACTCATGGGTTATTACAACCTTTTTAATATGCTTTGTAGGTGGAACAATTGCATAAAATTTTCAAGCTTTGTGGTTCCCCTGCTGAAGAATATTGGAGGAAATCCAAGCTGCCTCATGCAACAATTTTTAAGCCCCAACAACCTTATGCTCGCCGTGTTGCCGAAACATTTAAAGACTTTCCTGTCCCAGCTCTAACTCTTCTGGATAGCCTTCTTTCAATTGACCCTGCTGATCGTGGATCTGCTTCGTCAGCCCTAAAGTGTGAGGTAAAAATTCTGAGTGGCTGTTCTGATGCTTCTGACAAATTACTCAGTGATTCTTAGGTATTTGGCTCTTTATTTCAATATTGTCGTTGTATTCGTGGCTAGTAGTATGTCTTCAAGTTTACATCAGCTCCGTAACACCAGCGCAATCTTCTTCTTAAGTCTCCAAATTTGAACATTTTAAACTGCTCATAAACAAAGTCGTCTTCAATTTGGGGTGCCCATCCTCTTGGTGTCTTTTTGTACTTGGAGTCCCCCCCCCCCCTGGTTTAATAGACATCCTATAAATCCACACTAACTTAGTTTTCCCAGAAGAACCCTTTTCAGAATCATTATGAAGCTGGATCTTGAGTAAATATGTTTGAGCATTGCAAGCACACTTTGGGGTTGTGTGGTTCAAGTAAGGGAAAGGAAATCAGAATGGCAAAAGTGGGTAAAGCCCCCCCCCCCCCCATGTTCTTCTCCACATGTGGCCTCACATAGTTTCTCTCCTCCATAGCCTACATGCAGGTTGCAATCCTTCTACTTCACTAGCACCACCCTCCGCTCTCAGTCCTCGCCCCTTTATATCAGCCCCCCATCATCGTCACCCCATTAATTTAGTCCACCATCACTACTGCTTTATGCTAATGGGGTCAATACCACACCAAATAGATCTAATTTTTTGATAAATGTTTGTTGAATGTAAGAGATGGTCGTTTCGTATGGTAGGGGAGGCTGAAAACGAGGTGAGTATAAGTGTAGAAGTCGGATTGAGGCTGAAAAGTCAATGGTGGTCCAGGCTGACGCCTGAGGGTGGTTGCGAAATGGTGAATGTGAAGAGTCGATGATGGTGAGTGGTGATGGTGGTGATGACATGGTGGCCATGGTAACGTGGGGTTGGCGTTGATGGTGGCAGTGAAATGGTAATGGTGGTGGATGACGGTAGTTGATTATAGGTGATGGTGTTTATTGTGGTGGTGCTGTTCAATGATTAATACCAAAAAAGGGGAACGGCTGAAACTCTTCAGGGGGGAGGCAATGAGTGGAGAAGAGTTTTGGGTAATTGATTAAGAAAAAGTGTGGTAAGGGAATGAGAAAAAAAGTGAACCAAACGCCTTCAAAAAGAATCAGGGGTCAAGGCTTAAGACTCCCTTTTCCTTTCTTGATTCACTATAATCAAACACCCCCTAATAGAAGACTAGGTCTTGTACCCCTTTTATATTTTATTGGGCGCGGCTTAAGTCTTGTCGCTGTTTGAGGTGAGTTTTAGTATCAAATTGACTGAGTAATTGTTCGTGTGTGTGCTGAGCTATCTTCTTTATATATATGTGTTCCCTTGTGATAACATTCTGTTAGCTGAATTTGCTACAGAAACTTTGTTGTTACAAGATAAAGAAAGATAGAATGAAGGCAGTCCTTGTCTGTTCACGATATATCCAATGAAGCATAACAATACCTGTTTCTTTTTTTTTTCTTTTTTGTTGTTGTTGTTAGAAAACGAAGTACGGTAAGACTTCAGAAAAAAAAAATGCAGATGCAATAAGGACTAGGGATCCTTGACTTCTTATCCCCCCCCCCCCCCCCCCCCCCAAAAAAAAAAAAAAAAAAAAAAAATTAAAACTGAAAGAGGAAAGAAAGAGAGACCAATTTGTATATCAGAGTGAGTCTATAGTATAAGCTCATCAATCTACAATATAGTCTAGAACATGCAAAGCTCTTACAAGCTGACAAGTTACAGGATTCTGTAATAACAATGGGTCTTAAATTGCCTGTATGAAACTGTGAGTACTAAACTTGATCGTGTACTTTGCCATGTTCAATGAAGTTACTTTAAGTCAGATACTTATTATCTTTTGAGACACTTTACCTTGTTTGTGCAATTTCGCCTTCAATGAAATAATTTTATACTTATGAGGTCAAGCCGTGTCTTGTATTTATTCGTCTTCTGCATTCTTCAGTTCTTCACCACGAGACCAGTTCCTAGTTTATATGTTTTCCCCTGTGATAATATCTTGTTAGCAATATTGTTTCAGAAACTTTACGAGATAGAAATGATAGAATAAGGGCAGGCTTATCTGTTTCTATGTATAGAATGAAGCATAACAAGTCTTGTTTGATTCTTACCTAGTTTAACATTCTGTTGATTAAAAACAATGTTATCTTTCAAAAAACATGATGACACGTTAAGGATTAGGGAACCTTAACTCCTTACCACTAAAAAAGAAAAAAGAGGCCATGGACCATGGTCTCAGTTGCAAACAAACTTTCCTATGTGGACATATAGTATCTATCTTATTTTTTTTTCTCAGAGTGAGCCTACAGTATAAGCTCATATATCTACAGAATAGTCTACAGCATGTAGAGTTCTGGTAAACAGTTGTAGGATTCTGCAATATATGCGTTGTAAAGTTTCTGTATGATACTGTGAGCACTAGACGTGATTATAATTTAGGGCCTATGTGAGTTCAGGGAATGATCGTGTACTTTTCCATGTTCCAGGTCAAATGTTGTGTTCTACTATTTTCTTTTGAGATTCTTTAACCTGTTTGCATCTTGTATTTACGCTTCAGTGAAGTAATTTTCTACTTAACTTCTTGAGGTCAAGCTGTGTCTTGTATTTATTCATGTTTTGTTCATTCTTCAGTTCTTCACTACGAAACCACTTCCCTGTGATCCATCAAGTTTGCCCAAGTATCCTCCAAGTAAAGAGTTTGATGCTAAAATGAGGGATGAAGAGGCTAGAAGGTGCACTCTATACTGTTTGCTGTCCTTATTTTAAATTTAATGAACTTATGATATAGTGTGAATGAGCTTTTCTTGGAAATATGGTGTTTATTCTTTGATAATGAGGAACAGATGAATGAATAGTGGCAGATAGATCCATGTACTCATCTTATTCGAAACTTTTTGTTAAGGATCGTACATTATAATATTCCATGGACCTTGTCACTTGTATACTCCATAATATAAAAGTAAACTTGAAGAGAAATTACTATTTTGAGAATTATTTCCAAGCCTGTTTATCATTCAACTTTCACATCATGCCATGACTGTCTTCTTGATAATTACCACTTGAAAGCTTTCATAGTCTTTTTGGCCTGTATTGCTGTGTTCCGGCAAGTAGTCTGGTTCTGTGCCAATGATGTGCAGAAAGAGATGTATAACTTTGACCTAATCCCCACTCTCCCCCCCCCCCCCCCCCAAAAAAAAAGAAAAAAAAAATCAGGAAATTTGAGGTGGTTAAGAAATTGAAAAATGAGGAAGTTGCACCTTCATGCTTATCCAGTTATAGGCTTATAGTTATACCTTAAAAACGTTCTTTGCAAAAAGCTGAGTTTCGGGAATCAAGTTTATGATCTCTTACGGAGTATTAGCTTATGGAGGAAAGATGCTTGTGGGAGTGGGACAACAGTTAAAGCTATCATATTTTGTAATGCCGTTGGCCTTTGAACGCATATGATCTTAGAAGTAATTGGTTTATTTGTAGTTACATAGAGGATAAAATTTAGAGAAAGCAGTACTCGTGATTGCTGAATCCCAACCCCCACCCCCAACGATTTAAAAAAGAAAAAAAGAAAAAAAAAAAAAAAGGAAACCCAATGGAGTAAGGTATGCTGTACAATCATGCTTAATCAGTTCTTGCTATATTTGTAGGCAAGGAGCCGGGAGCAGGGGTCATAGGGCTGATCCTGAAAAGAAGGTTACAAGGGAATCTCGAGCCGTTCCTGCACCTGATGCAAATGCAGAATTAGTTGTGTCCATGAAGGTAGTTTCTCTATGTTGGCTATGCCCTCTCTTCAAGTCTCTTAGTTTTCAGTCTTCTATTGGATGTTTATGTAGTATCATTGTGAACTGGTGAGTGGTGACCCTTGATTATGTGGTTTTGGCTGACATGATTGTGGATGAGTTTTTTGTATTAGATTTTCATTTTTGTAGATTGTCTATTGCTCGTGCTATTTTGATAGGTAAAAAGTTGTATTAATGAATTCAGGAGCAGACAAATATTTAAGACAAGGCATCCTCATAAGAGAACTAATTACAAACTTTTTTAATTTTGCTGTAAACTTATGATAGGGATTTCTTTATAACCACCTATTGCTTTTGCATGTGCCCAAGTAACTGACAGTATGACACTCCCCTTAAGAATTTATTTGAGTTAATCTAGAAAGAAAACTGCAGGAGTCTCTCTTCAACCAAAGACCCCCAGAAGGTAGCCTTAAAAGCACAGTGCCAGAACACTTTGTGTACCTTATAACTTCTTAACTTGACATAATAGGTTCATAAATGTCTATGATCCTAAAACCAACTTTTCCACCTTTTAACAGTTTTAACCATAAAGAGGAAGCAATGTCCCAATGGAATATAAATGAGAATATTCTAAGGAATGTTCTTGAAACCGAGACGCCATGACCATTCCTGATTATCTATGTCAGCAATGTTCCAACACAATATAGATTTAGCAATGTTCCCAAGCAAAAGGCCGCTACCATTCTCCAACCGAAGTTATGTTCTTGAATACGATACACCTATAACCCACATTTCCCTTTGACTTCAGGTTTACAGAAACGATCCCTATAATGAACTCTATTCTTAACCCTGATGTAGACTGTAAAGATTTTTTCCTCACTTTGTTCTATACTTCTATATTCTTCGCAATTGCAATTGAGATATTGGTGAGAGAATAAGATTACAGAGTTGTGCCAGGCAGGGCATGATTGAAGCAAGGTAACCTTCATCCTAAAGAGAAGTTAGCTCCTTTCAAGTCATGAAGTGTTTGGCAATCCTAGAAACCATTGGCTCCTAATATGTAAAGGAACTGGATTATAACCAAGTGGTACACATATGTAAGTAAGAGGCCATTGTAAATCTCTAAGCATGTGTAACCAGAAAAAGCCAAGGAGTGTCATTGCTAGAATTTCACTTATAGGTAAGAAGCCAGTATTCGGTAGAGGCCACTTTTGGGTTCTCTGATTTTGCAGTGTCATCTCTTAAATTGCTATAGTATTTTTTTTTTCTTTTTTCTCTCCCTATCTGATGCTTATCTGATTCTACGAATCTTGGTCCTTAGAAGAGCCGTTTTCCAGTTTTTGCTCTGCTCATATCGTTATGACACGGATTGTTTACAAATTTTTCTATTGGAATGGGTATACGTAGCAGCCATCATATGCATTATCTTTAGCTTGAGAGTTAGATGAACAGATGGTTAGCGTGAGAGTTAGATGATGTGGACATGTGGTGCTGATTATGCAGATGGTTTATGCTTGCAAGTATACTAGTTTTCTTACCTCACTTGACTGTGACTGTTTCAGATTCTTTTTAGGATTGATGTGCTTGAACTTTGATAATGTTGAACACCCCCCCCCCCCCCCCAAACTTTGTTTCTGATTTAACGGATATATTCGGTTTCCAGAAAAGGCAAGCTCAATCTAGTTCTAAGAGCCGAAGTGAAAAGTTCAACAATCACCAGGAAGAGGTTGCTTCCGGCTTTCCAATTGAACCTCCTAGGGCATCTCAAGCTATAGAAGAATCTGGTACCAGTAGGCAGGTGCATTACCCTAAGCGAGCTTCACATTCAGGACCACTTGTTCACCAAGCGGCAAAGGCTGGGAAGAACTCTTATGATGCTCCTAAGGTGTCAAATGGGGCTGATTTATCAACAATGAATGATTCTGTGGCGGCAAGGAGAAGCTTGTTATCCGAGGATAAACGGGACAGGACTGGTTCTTTTCATGGTGGTGCCCCAAAACTTATTGCCCGGTTTCCTGGATCTTTTAAAGAAGCTTCGCAGTCAAGGCGAGACCAAGTGGATCGCATGCAACCTTTTGCAAATTCATCGCAAAATGAAGAGGAGAGAAGCAGCAGTAAAGATCCTGTTCTTGTAAGGCCTCTTTCTCTCTTTCTTCTCCCTTCTCATTACGTTGATTGAAACTTTTATAAATCAAAAATTGCATTTAAGTGAATAACTCAACCTCAATGCACCCGATTTTGTTTAAGTTGGTTCAAAGCATACTTGTATTGTGGTGGAGTTTTGCATATTGGCTGAAGTTCTTTACCTAACTTTTCATGCATAATGAATTCATGAATCATGATCAACACCAAACAGACTCCTGCCTTCCAGGGTAAGGTAGGGCAGGGGGTCCTGATTCATGCAGAATATCCCTGTCAGAATAAACAGATTGTCTGCTACGTAAAATGAAACTATACTACCATAGATCGTCCACCTCGGTCATTTGTTCCAGTCAGTTGTTTCAAACCCTGAATTGTGATGTCATGCTGACAAACTGGTTATTTCTAGTTGGATTTGTGCCTTTTACGTAACCAGAATAATGGAGCTTTTAGTGCTTCAGCCCGAAAAGATTTTTCTCCACATATTAGACGTTTAGTTGCGAGCTCCCTAAACTTGAGGCTGTTCACGTTAACTTTCTAGTTCTCTTCTGCTTTGCTTTGGGACACAGTACTGTTCTGATGAGCATTAGTCACAAATTAATTGTTGTAAATTGAACAGTTTAGGTTTGTGGTCATGTCTGAAACTTTCAACTCATACATTGTGGTATATTCTCTTCTCCAGCTTGGTTATGGATCAAAGGGCAACAAAATTCACTATTCAGGACCTCTTATAGTCCCTTCTGGCAATATGGATCAAATGATGAAAGACCACGATCGCCACATCCAAGAAGCAGTAAGGCGAGCACGCATAGATAAAGCCAGAATCCGAAAGATGCAGGCTGAAGTAAATCAAGTACCAACCACTTCATTATTTGTTAGTGGCCGCTGATGCAGAGTAGGTAATATCAGTGTAAAGGTTAGAGAAGAAATTTCCCCAGCACAACATTGATGCAGATTATAGCTGAAATGGGTGATTTTGCTTGTGGAGTAAAGAGTCACATTTCTTTTGGAACAAGTCCATTTTTTCTTGTACAGGTGGTGTTTGCCAAGTGAAGAAGGCGAAGGGCGATTCTGTTGGCACAAGCATAAGTCACGACTCATGTAATTCGCTATTTATCTACCACTGATGTCGCCTATTTATTCCATTGTTGTAGAGAATGTTTGTGCTGCATATATGTCCCCATTGTTAATTTGCCCAGTCCGGAACCGGTGTAATTGGAAATGTGACCTAATGCTGGGTAAAGTTTCAACAGTGTTCTCTGCATGGAAAGGGCTTGAAATGGTAGTGTTTTGCTGTGTAACTAAGGCCTTGGAATCCTCTTTGCCCTCTCCTGGAAAACTTGATGAGCAAATCTTGTAGATTTTTTGGTAGAATTTCTCAATTCTTTAATATAAATATATCTATGTATATTTTCATGCTTTTGCAAAATCGAGTTAATCGAATTCCCATATCTAATTTTATGTATAGTTTACCAATATATTTCGACAGGTGACAAAAATCGAATTCCCGGTATGAGTTGCTTCAGGGCACTTACATTAGGCCAGAGCAGGGAAAACAACAGATTTATAAACATCAAACATTAAAGACATTTTGTTTTTGGTCACCAAATTTTGGTTAGTCGCTTTCAAATCTATCTCTCTTTAACTTCAAGTCTTCAACTACCAATCGTGTGATTTTAGCAAGTGCCACACTGGAAATAAAGGTCTCAGGTATGTGGTATGGCAATGGTTTGTTGTGGCATGTGATTTTACTAATAGATTCGTGGAAAGGTTTCGACTTTGAATTCGCGCATTTATACATTGTTGATTATTTGAGTTTTATAGTCTCTGTACCTTTTTTTCTTGTATGAGTTCATTCTCTCTTTTTGAGTCATAAAATGCTTCTATATAAGTAAATAATGCGCATTACTACTTTCAGATTTTTGTGGTTGGTTATTCCATTTGGTTGATCTAGTTGATCCTGAAACTTGGAATTGTAGTCCATAACAGCAGACGGAATACCATTATTCGTTATTGTTGTTCTACTTGACTCGAATCCGCTAACAACCAGTGCAACTTGCATACCATACCAAACTCCTCCCCTAGTTCCTATTGGTATTCCACCGTTCCAGTTCACAAGTTGGTATTTGACAATTTGACATCTATGTACAGTACTATGTTTTATCAATTGTCTTTTCTATATTTAAAAAGAAATAATTGACATTGGAAAAGGTTGGTCCATGACCCACAGAAAATGCATTTACTAAATGGGTCTTGTTTCACACGTTGATATTGAGGATATAATTAGGCCACGTACGTTATCTGGAATAAAGTAAGGATAAACTTGGTGAGGCTGAGCTACAAATGGTCTTTTATTCATACCCATATAAAGATAAAAATCAATATAAAAGAGCACCAAATACTATACTATAAATATTAAATGCAATCTGTATTATGGGGTGCAATGCAATTCTCACGTTGACCCACCCAAGAGGATCTCAGCAATATTCATTCAGTCTTCAGAACTTGGGAAATTGTACTTTGCCTAATTTATACTCTTCTGTTAAAACCTAACTAAGAACATATTGTTTTGATTATCTTTCGTTTCTCGATTTATGTGTGTCATAGAGTCGTCGGCATAGTACCACAATTCTTAATAGGCCATCGGATTTTGACATTACAATCAATATGAAGGTATTGGGTGCGTTTGTTTTATAATGGACGTTTATATATATCAGACGAGAAATAATTATCTTTCATTTTTCAATTTATGTGTGTCATAGTGTCGTCGGCATAGTACCGCAATTCTTAATAGGTCATCGGATTTTGACAGTCCGAATAATATTGAGGTATTGGCCATCGGGTATGCTTGTTTTATAACGGACGTTTATATATCAGACGAGAAAACGAAATTATTATGTGTGTTATTATTATGTGGTATCCAAAACATATGGTCCATGTTTTATGTGGGGGGATTTTGTATGTTACTTTTTATTATGTGTTGGAACTGGTTCTAACTTGTAAGGTGTGTTTTTATGAGGCTGTGGTGCTTTGCTGTTCCTATAGAGCTCCACTAAAAAAAATTGTGTGTTTGTAACTGGGTTTTGTGTATCTTCTCAGGTTGTTTGATCATTCCTTCTGAGTTTCTGACTGACCCAAAACTTTAGTGCCAGTTGAACTTAAATCTCCTCTCTTTTAAGGTAAGACTGTCTTTCTTTATATGGTTATGTCATGGTTAATACTGTATGTGTTTTTTTTTCCTGAGCATCATACATGGAGTAAATTACACAGTTTAATAATGGTGTTTTCTGGGTTAAAGTTATGTTCTTTTTTACTATTGATATTTGCATGTTTGTTCAAATAACATATGGTAGAATTTTGAGTTTTTGGTTGTGTTAGTATGGAAAAATAGAGGGTTTTTACCCCTTTTGAGAATTGAAATGCTGGGAAAGTAAGATCTGTGGATTGTAAGTTTTTGGTTGTGTGGTATAAGGAGTTGTAATTGCTATTGCCTCCGTTTTTTAGGTACTTTACGTTTCGTTTGAATTACTCTCACGCGTATAATCCAAAGGTGAAAAAACCTAAAAAACACAGGAAGTACATAGAATTGAGGATCATCTGTCAATGTTGATTTGGTTATAGTGTGGTTTAATGAGGGAGACGCAGTAATGGGATTGAGAAGGGGTGGAGTTAGAAAAAAGATAGGGTTGGGGACATATTGTGTGGTAACTTGACTAGAGGAGTAGGAGGTTAAGTTTGCGTACATCTCGACCGCCCTAAACAGGCTGAAGAAAGAGTTCCTCTTTCCGCCCCAACAGTGATCAGTAACCATTGGAATGTTGCAACTTGATGGAAGCTCTTTTGGGTAGTTTATCATAAGGTCAACTAGGGTAGTGATAGTTTTGTCTCCTCATCCTCATGGATTTCGAATGAATTATTAGGTGACTCCTCAAGATCTGAGTAAAACATGTAAAGGAGTGTTTTCCGTCATAGCTAGAGCTGTTTCTACCCTCTTATCCTTGTCGTGGTATGCATCGTCGTTGCCTTATTAAGACTTTTGGTTCTGAGTTGTCAAGTAAATGCATACATTTTGTTGATACCGTGTTTTCATGCTTTAATCAAACGTTCTCTTTATGTACCTTTTTAAAATCTGTGTTCATAGGCCATCCGCTTTCCAATGTGCTCACTCGATGCTTTGTTTCTGTATGATTATATGGCAGAAAGTAATCCATTAATTAATTTAATTTGTTGCAAGTTTTATCTAACATGTGTCTTTCCCTTTTACGTTTTAGGCAAATTTAAGAGAAAGGTATCAACGGAGAGCCTGTAGATTTTTTTTTCTCAAAGATCCATCTTCTGTGGATGGTTTGCGAAGTAGCTTTCAGTATCAAGCACATACATTTGCTTCAGATATCAACTGTTCGTCATTTCAAGGCATCAACTGATATATTGTAGTAAGCTTGAATTGGGTATGCGTTATCTTAAATTGGTTCGTTTGAAAATTGCATGATCCTCAGCATAAAAAGCTTGAGATTCAAAGGCTGTTTCTCAAAATCAAAACTTTGATGATGAATACTGAGCTGCTGTGGTCCTGAACGTAAGATGGAGTGGTTGAAGATGTGCAATCTTCTTGAGTCCAAGGTTGTTTATACTGAATGCCTATGGCTTGATCTTAATTCGGTAATTGGTGGATAAGAATGGAAGGTTCATCTGATACTGGTTGGCCGAAATCTAATGGTTCTAGAGGATTTGATAATTCTGCCTCTTCAGAAAGGAATCTGAGGCTTCTTCATGCTAGCAGACTTAGTTTATCAACTGATACATCACGTAATTCAGCATTTGCCACGGGAAGAAAAGTTAGGGATACTTTTGGGCCGGCGCCGAGTGACCATTTAAGAAACCAGCTGGCTTTGTCTGGTGTTTCAGATTTTGAATTAGAGGTGGATCCTTTACTTCACAGTGTAGAATGGGGTGATGTTAGCCTGAGACAGTGGCTGGACAACAGAGAACGTAATATTGATTTGATTGAATCTTTGCATATATTTAGGCAGATTGTTGAAATCGTCAGCCGTGCACATTCGCAGGGAATTGTTCTTAACAATGTGCGGCCTTCCTGCTTCATTATGTCGTCTTTCAATCACGTATCCTTCATTGAGTCTGCATCTTGTTCAGATTCTGGATCAGATTCGTTGGAGGATGGATTGAATGGCCAAGGTGTGGAAACTAAACAGGAATCCGCCTCCTTGGCTCAGGATTTACTTGACTGGAGAAGTAGGTCAGATAATAAAGAAACCAAGTCAAACCAAGAAACGAGTTGCTCAAAGTCCCAGTCTACCAGGGATACTAACATAGCCTTTGAGGATGAGAGAGCGGGAAATGAAACGAAGGATAGTGGAAGCTCAGAAAAGCCTGGAGGAAAGCAGTCGTTCCCGATGAAAGAACTGTTGCTTATAGAATCAAGTTGGTATACTACTCCGGAGGAGATTGCAGGTGCCCCATGTTCCTGTGCCTCAGATATTTATCGTTTAGGTGTTCTTCTATTTGAGGTCTGTAAACATGGTGCTGTCATTGCATTCCTTAAAAACTCTGTTGCCTTAGGTTTTTGGGTGACGTCACTTGCATGTTAGTAATTAAAGGTGCGTCTCATGTAGCCGTGCCTGAATAAAACCTGTAGATAACATAGTAAATCTAAGATATGAAAAGATGAAGTGAAGCTAATGCTGACTATTGCTATTGTAACAGTTATTCTGCACATTCAGCTCTGCGGAAGATAAAAGCAGAACAATGTCTAGTTTGCGGCACCGAGTTCTTCCCCCGCAGATTTTGCTGAAATGGCCTAAAGAAGCTTCATTTTGCTTGTGGTTGTTACATCCAGACCCATCTAGTCGGCCAAAAACAGGGTAACTACCACTTCTCAAAGTTTTTTTATTTTATAAAGAAAAAAAAATCTTAAGCAATTGGTAAAATAGGCTAAGAACTCTGAATGTGGGTGGTTTGCCCAGGAGATGAAGTTCTTGGCCATAAGCTTATAAAAATTGTGTAAAATTCTATTTAGTAGCATATGATCAATATTTTTTTCATGATGTGCCATATGACAGTGACTTGCTCCAAAGTGAGTTCCTTAACGATCCTAGGGATGAAATTGATGAACGTGAAGCTGCAATTCAACTCAGAGAGAAGATAGAGGGGCAAGAACTGTTGCTTGAGTTCCTTTTGCTAATGAGACAGGCCAAACAGGATGCTGCAAATAAATTGCAGAATACAGTTTCGTTTGTGTCCTCTGATATTGAAGAAATTGTGAATAGACAAAAGGCTCTGAAGAAGAAAGGAAGTTCTTTCTCGGTCTTGGACAAGGCTCATGAGTCAGCTACAGAATTATCTCCTGTGAACTCGGTTAATCATGAAACATTAAGGTTATTGAACACAACTGGGCATGTCAAGAAAGAAACTCAAATAGACGATGCCATGAAGTGTGACTTTTATCATAGTGGAAGTCGTGGTTCAGAGATGATTGATGAAGACGGAGAGAGTTTGTTGTCAAAGAACTCACGACTGCTAAAAAATTTCAAAAAACTCGAGGCGGCTTATCTTTCAACCAGGCACCGGCCAGACAGGCTGTCAGGATCAGGAAAGCCGGTGCGTGGCAATTCACAGCTCAGTAGCAATAGTAGAGGTTCAGTAGTTTTACCTGAAAGAAGCAATAGTAGAGGTTCATTAGCAAAGGAGGAGGATTCCAGTAATAGAGAAAGTGGATGGATCAGCCCCTTCCTCGATGGCTTATGCAAGTACCTGTCATTTAATAAGCTGACTGCCAAAGCAGACTTGAAGCAAGGAGATCTCTTAAACTCTTCCAACCTGGTATGCTCTGTCAGTTTTGATCGTGATGGTGAATTTTTCGCTACAGCTGGTGTTAATAAAAAGATCAAGGTCTTTGAGTGTGATGCCATCCTAAACGGAGATCGTGAGATTCATTATCCTGTTGTTGAAATGGCTAGTCGTTCAAAGCTTAGCAGTATCTGCTGGAATAGCTACATCAAAAGTCAGATTGCCTCGAGTAACTTCGAAGGTGTAGTGCAGGTAATTGATCATTGTATTATCTTTTGTTTTCTAGCCAAGAATACTCTTTTATGCTTTCTTCTGAACATATTCAGGTATGGGATGTTTCAAGAAGCCAAGTTTTCATGGAACTCAAAGAGCACGACAGAAGGGTCTGGTCTGTTGATTTTTCGTCCGCAGATCCTACGTTGTTAGCAAGTGGAAGCGATGATGGTTCAGTCAAGCTATGGAGTATCAATCAGGCAATTCTATTTCTGCATTTGGTGGATGTCAGCTTTGAAACTAAACGTACTGTTGTTATTTAGTAACTATTGCTACTGAAATTGTTGTCCTAAATGTGTGATGATTTGTTTCCCTCACATGGGTTGTTACTGCAGGGGGCTAGCATTGGTACCATCAAGACAAAAGCCAACGTCTGCTGCGTCCAGTTCCCTGCCGATTCTGGTCGTACTCTTGCATTTGGTTCAGCTGATCATAGGATATACTACTTTGATTTACGGAATCTCAGGGCACCATTGTGCACATTGCTTGGGCATAACAAGACCGTAAGCTATATCAAGTTTGTCGATTCAACAACTCTAGTTTCTTCATCAACAGACAACACCTTGAAGCTTTGGGATCTGTCATCATGCACTGCTAGGGTGGTTCACGAACCTCTTCAGTCATTTACTGGGCACACCAACATGAAGGTATGGTAATCTGATCTTCTGATTAAGTTTCGAATCCAACTTCCAAATCATGATTCCAGTGTATCGCATCGATGTCCTCCTTGTAGCATGTATATATTCATAGTGGCAGCTGGATGGTTTTTCTTGACCTCTTGCTTACTTGATATGTCTCAGCAATTAGCAATTCTAGGAACCCTCTCCCACGGACGTGGATCCTAGTTTATTTAGACTGACAAAACCTAATTTAAGGGATATCACTGTGTATAAGCAGAAAGGAGGAGAGAAGAAGCATTGTCATGCCATGCCTCTTTTTTATCAGTCCTGAGTCTCGAGCAGTTCCAGTCTGTGATGGGTTCTGAGGTTGAGAAAGAACCTATACGACACAAGCAATGCGGATTACCATTAACTTTTCCTAGAAGCACAAGACAACATGTGTCACTGTGTCATTACTTTTAGTGAAGCAAAAGAACTAGAGGAGGGCCGGAGGTAACGGAGACATTGGATGTTGGCCCTGATATAACAAAATAAACAACAGATAAAGCGTAAGTCCCAAAATGAATTGGGGCCTCATGAACCACCAGAAAATGCCACCATATTGACTTAATGACTTTCAGCTTTTCTGAAAGCAAGACCTTGAGTTCTGCCATTATAATTTTCTTTGAGGTGTGCATGACTATGTGTGTTATCTGTTTGCACTCCAAATTTGTCTGCTGCGGAATATTGTGTGTTTCGGAAGCAGCCTCGCTGTGCTTAAAGACACTGGATAGCATATGCCTCTTTATTTAAGTAGCTTATATCAATTTTAAATAATGGATAGCATATAAATGAGACGACCATACTACATGTAATATAAATTTAAAGGGAGATGACGATCTTTTTGTTCAAAAATGAAGCAGTATTTATTCCAAATGGCAGATATTTGTGTGACCTACTGGTGGTGTTTGGCTCAGATGTTCTATTAAGTTGCTAATGGGTTCTTATTTTCAGAATTTTGTAGGGCTCTCAGTATCGGATGGTTATATTGCCACAGGCTCAGAAACAAACGAGGTATGCAAAAAAATTTATCAAATATTGAGTGAATTCCTGATCTTCTAAAAGCTGCACAATCTATAAATCTGTTGAGATTTCAGTCACATAAGTTGAAGGCAGAAAACTGTAACATTTTCTTTGGCCCTGGGACTGATGCAGCTTCTGTGATATCTGTTCAACAGGTAGTCATCTATCATAAGGCATTCCCCATGCCCGCGCTGTCATACAAATTTAACAGTGTTGATCCACTTTCGGGCAATGAAGCAGACGATAGTGCGCAGTTCATATCATCAGTCTGTTGGCGGGGACAGTCATCTATGCTGGTGGCAGCAAACTCTACCGGGGATATAAAGCTGCTGGAGATGGTTTAATCTTCCTCGGGTATCCTGTGAACTCGTCTTCTATGCAGTTGGCGCATGGGGGAACAGGGAGGAGTATCGTCTTTCGATTGGTTTTCTTGCTACAGTGCTATGACCTAAGCAAGTTTATGATAGCAATTAACCAAACCAAATTTTGAGATTAGATCATAGCAGATGAATTGGGTCTGAACAAGAAAACATTATTTGGTGTAAATAAATTTTTAGGTTCTGAGGGAATTAAGGTGGTATAGTCAAGACCTTGTATAATTTCTTATAGGTCAAAAGAACAGTTTCATTGTTACACAGTAACCATCTAGTTAAAATGGACATATAACCCTTTCTTGTTGTTTTTCTAAAAAATTTCGCATATTGTGAAATAATTTCCTTAAGGCTCGTAACAGTGTGACACCGTATAAGACTGCAAAAATTTTAAAAAATTTTATGATCATTCTTGAAATTCAAGAATCAACTTTTCTCACACTCTAATATCTCTCATTAAAGCTGAAATTGTTAGAAATTTGTTTGGTATCATCACAAATGAAGTATCGGTCGCACTCAAGAACAAGTCGGCTCATTTACAATTATATTATGGTAGGGAAAATAAAGGTTTAAAGGCCAATTCCATCACATTGTGTCACGGCAAATATGGTGGTGGACCGTTGACACAGAGATTGTGACCTTTCCAATGTCACGTATGACTTATATGAACATACTATACGTTCTGCAATCTTTATTATCCATCCTTCCGTAAGACTATAACGCGTTATGATCACACTAATGATTTATCAAGAACAGTTCAATGACTCGAGATTTTATAATTTTTTCAGTTTTGTACTGATAGAAAGCTTTCCAGTTTTTAAACCGAGTCAATTAAAAGTGATCTAAGTCTTTTGAATTGAGAGGATGTTTTCGACCTTCTAGAAATCCCTCATCCTGGTCTTGGGAACAGGAACTTTGTTTCGTTTTCCTTCACATACAAGTTGAAGCCAGAGTGCCAGACCAATTCAAAGTCAATTCTTTCATTGGATTGGTTTACTCGTACTTTTTTGTTTGAGGGGTGACTTAACCGTGGAGTCGTGGACCAAACGTCCAAACCTAACTATCAATCAAGTTGAAGTATCCTACGGAGTACTATACTATATGGTCTACTCAAAGTAAACAAGTCGTAGAGATTCTGACTTAAATGGCAAATCATTGACCAAGAATGGTTCCAGATTTGAAGGATCCAAATATCCAATAATAGAAACGTTCTAGACGAAATCATACGAGTACGAAAGTCCAATGTAGTATGACTTTACTTATCACTTACGGAGTATGAGTTACGAGTCTACCATACATTATTAGATTATCTTACATTTCCTCTGTTCGCTAAATCAAGTTTACCCATATAATTCACATGTAGTTTCATGCAATTTAGACTCGTATATTGGTACTGCCATCGGCCATCCAATGACCTTATGACCTTATCAGCAGAGTTTTCATCAACACGATAATGTTAAGTGGTGAAATCTATTGAAGTGATCATTGTATTTCTGTATATCATTCAGTGTATCACCATCATATACTATAATTAGCATAGCATAGTGGTGAGATGGTCATACACCTTTCCTTTTATTTTAGTTAACACTTAACAACCTAAAATGATATAATATTCATCGTCTAACCGATTAGGACATGATATTTATCGTCTAATCGAGTAGTAGTGTATTATTATAAAGTAGAGTACAATGTTATACTCCGTAATGATCATACATTTATAACCATTATATTATCTTAACAATTAATCTCCTAACATGTGATATTCCTGAATTAAATAAACTTTAGAAAATCTTCGGAATCCGTACTGTGAAGCTAACGAGAGTGAGATACGGCTTTATTTTCATGTTCACAACTTTAAACTATTATTAAAGGATTCAAGAGAATATCTAACTCTTCATATGCAAGGGACTAAAAGTATGGATCTAATGTATAATTTAGACTTGACCAAAGTTTGAGTAAACGTGACACTGATCCCCTTTCTCTTCAAGAGATGAGATAATATCATAAAGTTAAAATCATAAAGTAAAAGAACAGTACGAACACAACTAGTTGAAAATGAATCCTAAATAACCATGAAAACTTACTTACTAGGGCAGAAAATGTTATAGAACATGGACCTGTCTACGATAAATGGGTTACGATATTGTTCATTTGTTTGAAAGTTTCGATATGAGTGTCTATCGAGAAATGAATGTTATAGAACATAAAAAGTTTCATCGGAACTGAGCTGAAGTCATACAATGTGAACATAAGTTTTATTCCAATGGTGAGAAATCATACATTATTTATAGAGCATCTGAAGTAACTAGCGCGAAAATTGTATGTATTGATCCATGAATCTACAAAAATCTAAGCCTACCCCTGATAACAGTGACAAAATCAAGCTGCTATGGTGGTATGGCCAGTAGCCGCACTGTCAGCATCGAAACTTCCCTCAACAACCATCCAAATGGATGTTCTAGGGAATTTTCTCAAGCTCGATAAATAAACACCCCTCCTCTATCGATGTCTATACCCCTATCTTCCCAAAGACCGCCCCTCGCCCTGAATCACTCATGCAACTTATCAACAAGCAGAAGTGTGTCCCAGGATTCCAAGAATCTATTTACATTGTCTTGTTTTGAATGCTTCTGGAGAAACTATTACAGACATAAGTTGTTTGAGCCTTTGAGCTCCAGGACCTCCTTGCTTAATCTTGTCAGGATTCCCAACTTTAGAACAGCGTGGCTTACCAGCACACCAACGACCAGGAGTAAAACTGTTGTTTCTGCGACCAAGTAACTCTAAATCAATCTTATCCAATACAGGATCATTGTGCTTGAACTTTCGACCAAATGCAGCATTGCTGGAAATCATATTCGCTGTGTCATTCAAGGTGAGAGTGTGTGGATGCTGCCTGGGTGGAACATCCCAAGCAATGTAGTGCAGATCGTGATTCACGACAGTTTGAGCAAACTCAGGTGCATTGCAGATGACAGTGTGGAAGTAGCCTTCCGGAGAGGATATAAAGTTTGTATAGTACATGAGCAAGGTTCTAGGTAGGTTGTCCCATCCCCAAATTAGATACTCCACAAATTCATGTGAAAGAACCATCCAAGCAGACCCTGCAGAACACTATATGTTATGGTATGACACAAACAAAGTAGTCGATTTGATAATCTATCTTACTGTATGATACAGCCCCCAAAAGAATTGAGATTTATTCATGTGTCAAGTACTCAAGTACATCATTGTCCAAATCCTTCAAAAAGTTAAAAGGCACGAAAATTTCCAATCCAAGGTAACATGACAAAATGCAAAGTGATGAACAGCTGCCTGCAACATGTTCTCACTAACAACATGATCAACAGCTATAAAATAATCAAGAACCTCAGTAACATTCCACTATCATGTCCTACAAAATTTTAAAATCGGCAAGAAGAGGTGTCGAGCAACAATGCAGCATTAAGCACAATGCAGCATCTTGCCTTGTGTCTCAATGAAGTGTGTTTACCACTAAAATTTCAAAGGTACCCCCTAATGCTCCAATTCAATTTTCAGGGACAAGACCATCACAAATGATGAGACCGAAAAGAGAGATACATGGTAAAAGAGTACAACTACCACTGCAGACTAAATGTTGGTATGTTTTGAACTGAGACACAGTACGAGTACTAGTTGCCAAGAGGAGAAACTAACCAGTAAACAGCTTAAATGATGTAGGCAAAGCTCTTTTAGGTTGAACCCAGAAAATTTCTGATTTTTTAGAAGAGTAAAGCCCTGGGTCTACCATTAAAGGCATACCCCTCCCACCCCTGCATCACACAAAAATACATCTTCACAACTGAACAAACACAATTTGAATTCTATGGCAGGCGAAAACAGATAAAAGGGAACTTACGCCTTCCAACCTAACTTGCCGGTGTGCTCAATAAAGTTCAGCTTTCGGTCCAATTTTGAAAATGTGTGTATAAGATCTGCAAGAGTTTAGATTATCAATGACAACAGAACAGTTGCATCACCCTTATATCAAAATCAACAGTCAATTGCAAAGAAACTGACCATCTTGTGTCACTAAAGGATAATCGGAAGCACTGAGATTGATAAACCAATCCCATTCCTTATTTCTCTTCAAAAGAATGGCACAAGCATGAAGAGTAGTCGAAACCATAGTCGGCCCTCTATAAGTAACAATGTTTGCTTTGGTGATCATATGCACATTATCAACCTTAACAAAAATTGGATCCTGATCAATCCATGCTGCAAGCTCAAGTCTTTCCTGAGGTGGAGACTCTAAATCCAAGTGTACAATATACTGATTCCTCGGGTGATACAAGGCACGGAGCGTTCTCCATAGCTTTTGACCATCACCCTTAGACCCCGAAATCAAATAAGCAAAACGAGGGAGGGGAGGAGGTGGAGGAGGGGAGGGAGGAGGGGTATTAGGAATTGCATTTTCGACAAAAACCGAATTTGTTTGATTTGATACCCTAGAATAATGGGATATAAGGGCATTGATAGAGTGAAGGGAAGATAGTAGCCCCATGTTGAAACATGTTACCACAAGAAATACACCTATAACTAAGCTAATCACAAGAGGAAATGCCCATCTTCTCTCCATATTCATAGGTAATGATGTTTCAAACCCTTTCATGGGTCCTCTCCTAAATCAAAATTTCCCACTTTAACATGAAAATTCTACCAAATTCGCTGAACTCAAAGAGGTGTGTTTTTGAAGCTTGATGATAAATTTAATCAAAGTCCCCAGAAATCCCCACTACCATTAATACTTTGCATCGAACTCAGCTTTTTTCCCTAAATTGTCAGCTGCAAATTCAATACAATGCCAAATTCAGAAATCTGCATTAAGATGAAAATTCTACTTTTATAGAAACAAATCTCAGCATAATCAGGTAGATACATTATATTCAAGACAAACCATTTATTATTATTATCACTTTAAAACAAGAAAAATCATAACACACACAACACACACATCACAAAATTAAACAAATCATACTGTAAATACTATCACTATAAGTTCATCAACATCAACATCAACATTCAACCAAAAAAAAAGAACAATATCTACAATTTAATTCAGAACAACAGTTACAATATAACCAAGCAATTTATATTAAATACACCAATTAAATACTATAATATACTGCTAAAATTCACTAAAAAAAAAGGTGAAAACTTTGAAACTTTGGACAAGAAAAGAACAAAAACCCAGAAATAAAATCAAAAAACAAAGACGACCCACATCATAAATAGCTGAAATCTAAAAAGGGTATTCACCAAAATTATGAAAATACAAAGAAATCACACCTGGGTCTGATTATCAATAATTCAATAATATTGTGAAAATATGAGCTTAGGAAAATAGTATGAACAACGTCAAATATATATATTGTGAGGAGAGAGAGAGATAGAGAGATCTAAAGAGTGAGAGAGGAAAGGTTGGAGAGAATGCGAAGAAGAACCAAACAAAAAGGAGATGTTTTTATGATGTTTCAATGTTTTTTCTCGTAATTTGGGTTCTCCAAAAAAGATTGGATGAACAAAGTGTGAAGAAGAAGTTGTTTGGGTTGGTGCGATACGTAGTACTCCGTATGTGACAAAGTGTTAACGTGTGGGATGATAATTGGGGCTGAATTTATATTTATATTTAATTTAATTTAATACTACTACTAGCTAGGAGAGGAGTATATGCAATTTTCTGTTTTCTTTTCATATTGGAGGAATGGAGGATGGTTCAATTCAATAACCTTGACTTGGACATGTATTGAAACTTCACTTGAAAAAAAAAACGGTTTTTAAATTGGGTGGTGACTATGATATGATGGAGTGTATATATTTCTAGAACTAGAAGTAAATCTTGTAAGTTGTAGATGACTTGAGAGTTGAGGTTATTTTTGGGTTGTGTTTCAAGTATTGGTATTGTCTTTTAGTGGAGGGGATCGAGTCTGGTTTGTTGGTGATGTTTACGGATTGTATAATGTAGATATAGAAGGTGCGTGTACTTGTGTTTGGAGGAGATGTGGAAATAGACATATTGTGTGATTACATATAAACAAGAATAAAATAGTGTCTTACCAGAATTGATAACAAAAACGACACTTATTACTTTTATCGCCCATTTTTTTCAGAACCAACATACAAGTTGAAAAGATATGAGAATTTGAATCTAAGAAGCTGAAACGACCTCCATACAAGTTGAACCGTTAAATCAACTTTGATCCTCAGTGGTTCTCTAGTAAATGACCCTCTCAATGCCACAACCCTTAGCCACAAGCCCACAACCAATTGATAATTATGAATGAGCTCATAAGTCATAACTATAACATGGGTCAATAACGAAGATTGGGCCACTCATCTGTAAATGGGTCAATTGCAAATGAAGTAGAACAATCTTCTCTTAAGCCCTAGTTATCTTTTAAGGCCTTAAACAAGATCTAATTAGATCATAAGCCCACTAATTATCCAATTAATAGTTACTAATCCTTTTTTTTTTTTTGAAGTTAGCCCCCGTTTGTTAGAACTACATCTTTTTGAACTGAATTGATTTGAATGGCTCTAAACTGATATGATACGATTTGAAACAACTCTAAACTAACATGATTTGATCTGAATTTATTGAAACTTTGATTTAATTTCAAATAATTAGTATCAATTATGAACCAAATACATTGATAGTTATTTGAACATTTATGATCTGATTTGATCTGATTTGGATAACTGTAATCTGATATGATCTGATATGAATGACTCTGAACTGCTCAAAACACTACTAGAAAAGTATAGCTAAGTGATGTCATTATAGGACAACCTTTACCCCTTTATATCCACAACAACATCAATTAATGTTTCTATAACTAAATCATCAAATAAATCTTGATTCCTGAAAACTTACCCATCATAAAGGATTTGATTCTACTCTTTCTACCTCATTCTCACCTACATGATCAGAAAAATGATTTATTCCCTAGAATACCCAAATCAAAGGGATTTCATGACTTCATATACTTTACTTTTTCTTTGCTTTTAGTAAAATGATAAAGGGTTTTAATTGTCATGATAGTACAAATAGAACCATAGTGCCAAAATAGGTAAAAAGCGCGGACCGGACATTTTGTCAACAAGATGTAGCAATTTCAATACTACAATTTAATTGAAAGTTTTACCCGAATATGTATTGGAGATGTATACTACATTTATCCATATGAATTGATTAATTTGTTTTGATACTCTCTCCATATATTTAAATCAAATGTTTATATATGAAAAACGTAAAAGTCTGACCTTGGATCTGGTAGCCGGGGCCAACTTCAAGTAGCAAACTCACAATGCAAGCACCACCTGTCGAGCTCAATGTCGTCGTCACCTGCAAGATAAGGCCAACGAACCGATACCCTAAAACTGAAATTAAACTTCAAATTAGTCTGAGGAAAAAGAAAACAAGTATTAGATAGAATTTTCTTACAACTGTGTTCGTAGAATGAATTTCTTCTTCCTCTATCAGAACACGACAAATTTACAATCATGAACCTTATCAGACATTTTGAAACTTTGTCGTTTCTAAAGATAAAATCCTATATCTCACCAAAAGACAACTTCGTATGTTATAACACTAGAGTAACATTTCTTTCATGCAAAATCTACCTTGAACTTTTTACACGATCGCCAACTAAACCAAAATCCACTAGACTATTTAATTTTCGGTAAATTTACAAATTCGATAACTTATCTCAATAGCTTCAGTTTATGATCGTGATCCACAAATTTTCACTGAAAACGGTAAAACCAAAATTCTTCACAAAGAAATTTACCCCAACAATAAATAAAATTCAAGACACAAAAAATATCATCAAACAAGATAAAAAAAACACAAGAAGAACAGATCAAGACAAGACAAGTAGTACTATAAAAAAACTAGTTTGGTCTCCCCATCGTCTTTCTCTCTCTCTCTACACACTGTTTCTCTCGCCTACGGTAAAAAAAAAAAGAAGAGATCTGACCCTTTCTGCTAAATCTTGGACTGCCCTTCACAGAAGGGTCTGATTTACTTTTTTCTCTTTTGTTGTTTGATTTCCATTTCAGGTAATTTTGCGCCTAATTTGATTGATTTATCTGTTCTTTTTACTATTTATGTTTTTTTTTATTGCCATTAATTCCCAGTTATTCTTATTATTAATGTTATTATTGTTTCGATCTGTAAATTGATCATAAAGTTGTTTGATTTGGTTGGTAATTTTGTTTTGATATCTGGGTTTCTGGGATTTTGTGGTAAAAAATGTTGATTTTTGATTGAATTGTTTGGGTTTTTTTGATTAGTTTTAATTGATTTGATTGCATGCATGTGTGTTTGATTGATTGATCACTTTGTAATTTGTTTGAATTTTGATTTTGTTGGGTTTTTGTTGTTGATTTGTAATTGTGGATCATATGGATTGCACCTTGTGTAATTGTTGTTTGTTGTTGCATGCATGCATGATTTGTTAATTGAGTCTTGTTGTTGAAGCTTTGTTGTAGGGTGAGATTAATTTAGGGTGCAGCTTGATCTCTTGGTAATAATTGTTTTTGAGTGATCTCAAAAGTTTTGATCTTGTATTTAATGCTAAGAACAGTTTTAATTTCTTAATTTTAATGTATGGTGGTTTCGGATTACGATTCATGTTAGCCAATCCCATATCGTTTCGGGGTTAAAGGCTTGGTTGTTATTGTTGTTGTATAGAGTTGATGAAATTTTGCTTAGCTTATGCTATAAGGGTAGTTGAATGGCTGGAATTGAGTAATAGTGGGTGTGTGTGGTAGTTAAGAGTTGGATGTTTCGAATTGTATGATGATATCAGTATCATTGTGGTGCAGCGAAAAATGGGTGTGGAAGTTGAAGGATCTGAGGTGCCGAAGGTGAATGGGGAAGCCGGAGTTGTAGTTCATGATATGGAGAACGGTAAAGCGAATGTGTCTGAACCGATCACCTTCGGGTCGCATGGTGTTGATGAGGAGAAATCTAAAGGAGAGGCAAAGAATGTCTCGAATCCCAATCTTCCTAAGGATGCCGTTGATGAGTGGCCTGCCGAGCCCCAAGTCCATTCTTTCTGGATTGTCAAATCCCAGCGTTACGAAGATCCCAAATTAATGGAGCAATTGGATAAGTATGATAAAAACATTCAGAAGAAGAACAATCAAATAGATCAGTTATATGATGAAATTAAACCTATTAAGGTTAGCTCTTGCCATTCTCTTATTTAATGTGTTTTGCTTAGTGTTCACATGGAATCCCCATTGAATAGGCATAAATTTACCATTTGGGGGCCGTTTTTTTCCACATAAAGCTTGCGAAAATATGTACTAATCTGTTTGTTTGGTTATTTTAAGAGTAGTCTAGATAATGTCGTATCTTTTAACAACTTTCTTTTTAAGTAATAAAAAATACAACAAAATCAGGGAAAACAAATGAAAGCAAAAATTAGAATGAAGATAACATGCTCAAAGTACCAGTATGAAGAAGTTGATGATGCTGCAATTTTTGTATTTTCCTAGTTTGTGACTTTTTACTTTTGTGGAAGCAGTAGCATAGCCATTAACTCCCCATTTGGTACGTAGCATGATTAGCTTATGCCTTGTGCTGGGGGTCCGTAATTATCAACTTCTTTCTGCTTTGAAAAGTTGCAGAATTTTCAGAAATGGTCAGCAATCAACTTAAAATTCAGTAAAAGTAATTTAAGGAACTAAAGAACTTTGGAAGTTAAATAAAACTAAGATTGGAGTTCGGCAAAATCAACTTGGAAGAAAAGATGCCCCAATCATGATTGCAAACGAAGTTGATAATGTGTATACTTGGAAACTATTAAGATGAGATAAGGAAAAACTATTGCTTCTCCATTGAGAATATTTTGATGCTTCATTTAGACTACTTCGAGAAAATTTTTGAGTATGCATTACAAGGGATGAATTGATAATTTCCATGTTGCAGTGTCAGAAAAATATTTTGGAGTAACCGCTAAATGGCCCACTAAACTGTTTCTGCTTCTTCTATTGTGATTTGTGAAGTATCTGGTGGTTAACCCCCCCCCCCCCCCTCTTCTCTGGCCATAGCTGTTACCCTTTGAGGCACTGTGGCTATGTTGTTTGTTGATAATAATATTTGTAACGGGTGAGAAAGTTTCCACTTGAAGTATATGGCAGCCTATTTTTTGGTTGATCTTTTGGACGTTTGGGAATATTTTCTTCTTTCCTCCTGTATTATTTTACCGACTGTATATGGTATAGAAAGGTGCATGCCATAAGGTGGCCAACTTGTGAGTCATATAGGTTGAAGTGCTAAATTTTGGTCAATGGTTCCTTGAGGCCTCCAGTTGAATAATTTGACTATTGTGAATACAAGGGATTGACTTTGAAGTATTTGCACACTCTGTTGTTGCAGGCACAGAAAGATGAGCTGCATGCTGTATTGGCCACCTTGGGTGCGGAAAGGTCACAATACAAGGGTTTTTGGGATCAGAAATTGGAGGAAATCAAACCTTTGCAGGTTGCTTTGGGTGACATGCGTGGTTCGGGTGCTATGTGCTCCTCTGAAGAAGAGCTTAATAAGCGTGTAAGTTTTAGTCTCTGAGTTCTGGATGCTATGTGCTTTCATATGATGGAGCTGTTGAGTGAGATAGGTTGTATGTTGACGCAGATAAGAAGTTTTGAGTATCGCATACAACACGAAGGTGTGCCTTTGAAGGAGGAGAAACAAATTTTAAGGGATATTAGAGATCTGGAAGCAACAAGGCCAAAAGTGATTGCTTATGCTGCTATGAGGGCAAAGCTTCAGGAATCTATGGGGCCGCAGGAAGCACTCCAGGATCAGGTTAAGGTATGTGGGTTATCATGCTGTTTAAATATCTTGTGATGTTGCATATCATTAGCTTTTGGTTACCACTCATTATCTTGTTGTGGTTGTAGTCTATTGGTACTGATTTAGATGGAGTAAAGAAGCAGAAGGCAGCGATAAAAGCCAAATCGGACCAGTATTGGGGACAAATACTTCTTTTGAAGGACCAGTTGACAAAATTATATAAAAATTTGGATGCTCTTAAGGTGGAGAGGCATGCAGAGACTGAGGCTAAGCAGGAACTGAGGAAAAAACTTGAAGCTGGGGTACATGCTCTATTCTTGTTGTTTCCTTGGCTAGCCCCTGTTATATATGGTCTCTGTTTGTTCATTTATTAAATATTTTACATGTTGATATTGGTTATCTTATGCTGTGTAGGTTTAAATATTTATATGATACTTGAATGCCTTTGTTGCCTTGGAATGGTCAGTAAGGCTGTGTCATAATGACTATTTTTGTGGTTGGGGGATTTTTGACTTGCCCTTTTACTTGTGTAAACCAGCAGTGATGGGGGACAGTTCTCTTGTCTTATATATGATATCTCGGCTGTATACATGCTTGGGGTGTTGCGCGAGGCTGTTTAGGTAGAGTAATAAATTGTACTCCACTGTTCTTCTTGAGCACCAAAAGCTTTAAGTAAAGTTTTTTCCTGTTAATTTTTGCAGATGGTGTTGATTTATATGGTACATTTTTTGTTGCAATGTCGGATTTAATTGTTACATCGGGTAAACTGATGTGTGTGTGTGTGTGTGTGTGGGGCGGGGGGGGGGGGGGGGGGAGTTTTCCTACCATTCACTGTTTTTAACCTCTTTGCGTTGATTTTGTGTTTCCGACTTCAAAGGACTAATGCTTGTAGTCTTTGTTGTTCGATTGCTTGGTATCCATATCTAGAATCATTGTTTCTTTGTATGGATCAGTCACCCGAACTGTTTGAAATACTTATTGATGCTTGTGTGGGTTTTCTATACTTTTTCTTATCCAGAATAGTGATTATTACAAAAACCGAGCCATTATGAATAGTGTAAAAGAGCTTGCTGCAAAGAAGGATGTCAAGGCTGTCGAGGAGCTTGCTAGTTCTGAGGTTTGTGTGAACTCATTATCCTATGTCCTCAATCGGAAAATGCATCTCAATGTAATGTGATGTTTATTCTTGAAAATCTTCAGGTGGAGAAGTTTATGTCTCAGTGGAACAGATATAAGGCTTTTAGGAATACGTACGAGAAGAGTATCTTGTTGTCATTGGACAAGCGACAATTGAGTCGGGATGGGCGAATGAGGAATTTTGATGAGAAGCCACTCTTGAAGGTCGAGTCGCCAGCACCTTCTGAACCAGTAGCTGCATCTAGAGCGTCGAGCAAGCCGCAAAAAGAAGATTCTAAAACTACTCCGAAGTCAGAGAGTTTTCCGGTTGAAAAAGGTCAGACAGAAACTAAGAAAGGAAAAGAGTCTAAAGCTATTTTAGAACGATCTATTGAAGAAGACGTTTTTGTGGTAGAGAAGCCAAAGAAAGTGTCCAATGGTAATGAAATTGACGCCACTAAATTGAAAGAGATGAAGAAGGAAGAGGAGAAGGAAAAGCAAAGGCAGGCCTTGGAGAGGAAGAAGAAGCTACAAGAGAAAGCTGCACTTAAGGCAGCTCTCAAAGCTCAGAAAGAAGCTGAAAAGAAGCAGAAGGTGATTTTTGTTCCTGGTCACGCTCTATTCCTTGTTCCACGGCCCCCCATGTTTATGCTTTTGCATGCGTTTAATGTTTCCGTTCAGTGTTCACTAGGCCTGAAGCTTTTAAAGTCCCCCAAACTCTTTATTTTCTTCCACTCGTTGAGATATTTGAACTTATGCTTTCTTATCGCATGAATAGGAGAGGGAGAAAAAAATGAAAAAGAAGGAAGGACCAACTCAGCCAGCCGATGAAGAAGAGGCAGCTGAAAAGGCAGACGTGGATGAACTCGAGAAATCTGATAATGCTGAAGAGGCCGTTGAAATATCGGCTCCACCTAAAGCCAAGGAGCAGAAGGAGAATGCTCTCAGGAACAGGAAATCTGTAAAAAGTAGAGGTACGCTTCCAAAAGCCATACTCAAAAAGAAAAAGTCGGCTAATTACATGCTTTGGGCATCTGCTGGTGCCGCTGCTGTGGTGGTTTTGATGCTACTTGTCCTCGGCTTCAATTATCTTCAGAAACCACAGGTAGTCGGTTGAGAGATCTAGAGGATACTTGCCCCCATGTATGTCTAAAGCCGGGGGGGCAATGTATTAGCAGTAGAGGAAGTTTATTTATGTTGTTTACATCCCCGACGTAAATGGGGCTGGACCATAAATCTATGATGGACTCATCCGTAGCTCAGACAGTGCCAAGATGTTTCACAGAAGCGAGACTAGATACACTTCGTTTTAGGTTCTTTTTACTGTACTTGAAGTTTTGACATTTTGATTTTATATTTCTTATGTATTTCCGTCGTCTTTGGACTTTTAAGACAACCTTACAATGTAAACATTCGTTGATACTTACTGAGTATAATTCTGTTAGGTTACTTCTTTGTTTAACGATGTTCATATGTACTCTATAGTCTATAGAATAGAGATGATGGAGCATTCTCAAGATATTCATTGTTTCATGGGAAATTGCCTAATGCAAACACTCCCTCCGTCCCAAATTTTAAACTTCCTAATTCATTGGGATATCGGAGAGGTTTTCAAATGAAGTACGAAGTTTATAGTGGGACTGAGGGAGTAATCATCTAGTACTCGAATATGTTAACACTCAGTACACCACATTTTAGCAATGTTTAGGCTTTAGCCGATGTGGAAACTTTAACAGGTGATCGGTGTTTGACACTCGATATTGAGTTGAGTGGAGTTGCAAAGATATTGTATTGAGTAGTAAGATCTTCGGAGAAACCAAAATAACATCCTAACCGAAGGAGAAGGGATGCGGGAAGCCGCTACTATTCAGTAGGAAAGACGTAGTTCAAAACAATTACACCCAAACGTTATTGGGTCCAAAGAGTACGATTAAGCGCAATTCTGCTAGACTGACTCGCCCAGGTTCAAAGAGACTAAGAGCACCATTAAGCTTAGGAGAAGGGATGCGGGAAGCCGCTACTATTCAGTAGGAGAGACGTAGTTCAAACCGATCACACCCGAGTGTTTTCAGAGTACGATTAAGCGCAAGTCTGCTAGACTGACTCGCTGAGGTTCAAAGAGTACCATTAAGCATAAGTGTTCTAAGACGGGCTGACTCGTTATTTTGGCGAAACTTGATTTAATATAACCTTCCCACAATACTTGAAGTCAAACAATCACACTCAAGAGTCAAGACGCTGTTGAGCAACCGCAGACTAGAAAATGAGCGTGTTATCTCGAGTACCCACCATGGCTGCCACCATGCTTGTCAGTCCTGTAACAAGGAGAGCTTCTCGATCACACTTCCTCTTTCCTCACAACCCAACTTTCCCTCCATTTTCTCTCTCTTTCTCTTCTTCGCCACCTTCTCCTTCTTCAGGTAACCTTAACTCATCCTTCAATTTTCTGGGTACTCACTTTTATTTTTTGTGTTTATATGCAATTTTATTGGTTTTAATTACTTGCCCTTGTAAACAGTTAGATTAGCTAGAAAAGTTCCGAACTTTGGTGGGTATGTGTTAACTTATGTGTTGTTGCATATGATATGATTGGACTGCCAATGTTTCACTTGCGAATTTAGGTAAAAATTTACCAGATAAGTAATTTTTAGAAGGGGTGCGGTAAAAATTGATGAAATTGAGAATGTGTGTGATGAAATTGGTGAAATTTGTCTAGAACAATTTTGGAATTGAGGAGATTGATTATGAATGTGTTTGATGAAATTAGGAATGTGTTGTTTGGTTCTGGTCATCGGGAGGTGGCCAGGTGGGTAGGATAATTTGCATAGTTCGGTTGGACCTGAGACTCTGAGAGGCGCGTGCATGGCTGAGTAGTTGGCGTTTTGAAAGTGTTTGATGAAATGGCATTGAGTGTTAGGATTCCGGGTTGTGGTGATTGAAGTAAGTTGGAATCGAAGACGGATTATTGAAAGTGTTTAGGTAGGTATAGGAGGATCTCTTGTTGAGAAATGGAACATGTTTAGTCATTAGAAACAGAAGTAGTGAGAAGCAAAACAATTGAAATCTTCGGCTTAACCGGGAAATGAGTCTCTCTTGGTAGTTAGTAGGGTAAGCCTGAGAGCATCTTGTTTTTGGTAGGAACTGTAGGATCATCATCAGGGATATTTCGTAGGAACTGTAAGACATGTATCTTGTTACCGTGTTTCTTCAGGGGGAGGAAGAAACACAGTAACGGAATGATAAGCAAGAATTATCAAATTTTCTTATGTTGTGAGTGGTGCAATCTATGTAGACCCTAGATTGGAAGGTGGCGTTACTTTGGTGCGCACCTAGGTGAGTGACCTGTTGTATAGCTTTTTCCTTAATGATGTTTGAGCTTCACAAGTTCAGATCTTTCACATTTCCATCAAAGTTTGAACTGCTAACTGGCTTTACCCAACTACACCACATTATCCGGGGGGATGGGGGGTGGGGTGGGGTGGGGGGGGGGGGGCATCGCATTGCCCCTTCCTGAAGACACTGTTGCTTACTGTCATTTTCTTTAGATAAGAAAAAATTGTATTAATGGTCAAGAGAAAGATACAAGAGTGGAGGACTAGGAATTTGTCTAATGTTGCAGTTCACTTCTATCAGTGGTAACATTCAGGAGATTTGGTACATGAATATTTCAGCTTGACAAGCTATGTTGCATTTGCAGATACATGCCACTTAGCACAAGCAACAAAGAATACAGTTGATGTATTACTCAAAGGAGTTAGTGACAGAAGTCTTATTGAAGAGATCAAGCAAATTCTTGAAATGGTTCTTGCTTTTCTTCTTCATAATTTGTACATTCTAGATAGCCGTATATCTTCATACCGTTTGACTGGATGATCTCAAATTTATTGAAGGCTAATCGTGCGTCATTGAGAAGAGAAATTTTGCATACAGATTTTCTTACCCCTCCTGCATTGAATGAGGCAATGGCAGTTTTGACTAAATTAGTTGATGTGAAGGCTATTTCTAATGGAGGATATCCAGAGGTCAAGATCCTTTTTAGAGTCATTTAAAGCCTGATAGTTTGCAAAATGTCGTTTTTAACATATTCAAGCCTTTCTGAATCTTGTAGGCAGAACGGTGTCGACTTTCAGTTGGACATACAGAAGTTCTTACTACACTTCCGAATACAGTTGCAGCTTTAAGGTAGGTGGTACTGGACTTGGTGTTCCAACCTTTAAACTTTAGATAGTTAAAGGACCTAGTTAAAAATCACAGTTAACGTGTACTCTCTTTAGCATTACAGGGAAATTTGGGTTTCAACCACCCACTCATGGTGACTTCCTTGGCTCTATTCTTGGTACAGGAATTGCTAGAGACAAGCTCGGGGATATTATTCTTCAGGCATGGTTCTAGTCCGTTTCATATGTCTGTTTCAGTTTTTCTCTTGAGTTGAAAGCAGAGAGAAAGTAATAGGAAGTTAAGATCTACCTTCACAAACAATTCAGCCTACTCATAGTCTTTTTGCCTTAATATAGTTATTACTGGACACAGATTGAAATATTTAAAACATTACCCCAATGTCTCACAGGCTCTCACCTACGGACTATGGCAAGGTTTGGGGGGGGGGTGCATCTTGGATGTGTTGCGCCTTTGCAAAGTTAATTATACTATATAAATGTACTGTATGTGAAAATCAAGTGCAAAGTTATATCTTTTGGAAATATGTAATGTTTTATAATATGTGGTCCGCCTCTCATTTGAGAAACGCAAATTTTTGGCGGTCTTACACTGGTTTGTTTGTGTTTTCGAGGATCGGAGGGGAAAGGGTTGTAATAGAAAGTTGCAGGGGTACAATTTGCAATGTCCATGCTTACTTTTAGTCTTTTAGATATGTCCTCATATAGGCTGCTTGCTTGGTTTTACAGGGAGAAGAGGGGGCTCAGGTTCTTATTGTTCCTGAGCTTGTGGACTATATAATTTCATCATTGGATAAGGTATCTAGAATTCAACCAACTCAGGGCACCAGCAATGCTACACTGTTGAGTTTACCATATGCCATTTACAGCATTAAGATTACTGAACATGTGTAAGATTTACCTCAGACAATTTGTCTTATTTTCTAAGATTATATTCTCTGGCAGGTAGGTAATATTCCTGTCTCTTGCACATTGCTACCACTGGAAGCATTGGAATATGAACCTCCGAGGTTGGGCCTGTTTCTTTTCAAATCTTTCATTTCTGTGTTAGAATCTGTGCTTGTGCATAATTGTTTACCCAATGCAGGACCAAGACTTTGAAGACTGTAGAATCATCACTGAGAGTGGATGCAATAGCCAGTGCTGGCTTTAAACTGTCTCGATCAAAATTTTCTGACTTGATAAGGTACCTCCCTGCATGCTCGTTTGGATCATGTGTGTCACCGTGAATGTGTATAAATTTGGTCTTTTTTCATGAATTGTATGAGTTGCCAACTGGTTTTCATGTATGCACTAATGGGAAGTTTTAGGGATAGGCTATGATTCTATGAGTAATGAGTCCATAATAGAGTAATTAAGATCTTGACAGCCAGTTTTCTGTTCACCGTTTATATTTTTCCACTGGCATGCTGGTACCACTGTGACTTTTGATGCAAAGTTCTAAACGTTGAGTCAGTGGTACATCTGGGGTGGTGTCTTGGACTCCATTTTGTTCTATTAAATGGTGACTAATTTGTGGTTCCTGATCATCCTCTTGTTCATTCTCTCTAATTTGTTGGTGCAGTTGATATGAACTTTTCATGTGTGTCATGTTTGTTGATACTTGGTTTAAAAAGCTAGTTTTCATACCCTGTGCCTCCATGAGTGGACTTGTCATTCATATGGCAATTCCCCATGTTCAATTCATCCATTTCATTTTATTGTCATTGTTCTTTTCAACACAAATCAGCGGGAGTTTTAGGTTCTCCCTTAAAGTTCATCTATTAATGACTTTTTTTCCTGATGAAGCCAGAATTTTGCGATCAGCGATTGCATGCATCTTGTCATTGTAGATCATGTTTCATGGCTTGTTATGTTTGCTCTCTCTTTGGATTTCATCATCCGAGTAGAGCAAAGGGTTGTTATCATGTGTGTACATGTCAAAGACAATCAAAACGTGATTCCAGCTTTATACTGATTATATGTTTTTGGTGATGATTCTTTTTAATTGCTGTAGCAAAGGGGATGTGCGCATCAACTGGAGTACTGTAACAAAAAATGGAGCAACACTTAAGACTGGTGATTTAGTTTCTGTCAGTGGCTATGGAAGACTTAAGGTATGTTTAAGCATATTTTTAGTTTCATATAAGCTGTTTAAATTATTAATCTGATTTCAATAGGGTTCTACTTAATCATGTTGCAGATAGGAGAGATAAACACTACCAAGAGGGGTAGATATGCTGTTGAACTTATGCGATATCTATAGAGAGCCAGTCTGCCAGTCATCGTTTGATTCATTAGCAACAATTTGCTGAGGTTAGGTATTAACATAATTGTACTTCTTCAGTTTTTTTTTTTTTTTTTTTTTTTTTTTTTTTTTTTTTTTTGCATACAAGTTACAACTTACAAGCATGGCATTTTTCTAAACATTAACTTTACGTTCTCTTCGTGCTGTTAATTTTATCTAGATGTGTTATAGAAATATGAATGATCAATCATAGCTGAAATATATAGGCCAAGGCAGTATTTTGGTTTTCATATCCGTATATGTTTAGTTCCAAACTCGTCAGGTTGTGAAAGCTACAAACTGAACAATTTTTGCCTTTGCTCTGTACTGTTGCTCATCCAATGAGAAAGGAAAACCTACAAGTTTCGCCAACGTGTTCATAGACGTGATTGGTTGGTTTTCGTATCCTCCTATAGGCTATAAATAACAAGCACCATTTCAGGCAACGGTAGGCTAACTTTCCATCAGAATACATTATCATCAAGAAGTAAAAGATGCAGTGCATAACGTACTCCGAAGGCCGGCAAGTCGAAAGGTCTTTGCTTTGCAAACTACCAATGTGACGCAAAAACATCAAAAGGACCTTGGCACACATACATAATGAAGCTGGAACATTTAAAATGGATTTAGGCTACAAGGTGTAAGACATAAGGGTTGTGCAATTTTCATGAAAGGGCATTTATTCGAAATTGTATAACTAAGGTTATTCCTGGGACATAATTATCTATCCAGATTTGACATATTTGGGGTTCATAAGTGAGCAATGGATGGGGTGGAGTAGTTTAAGCGAGCTCGTGCCTTGGTGATTGTGAAGAGACGAGCCGCATAGGCGCCACATTTTTGGAATGGTTGCTAGAATTTCACTTATTTGACTGAAAATTCGGTTGTCGAGGAAGGATGCCACCTTGTGGGCATTCTTTTTCTAGCCAAACCCTTCATATTCATAAGCTGTTTCATTCTTCCAATATCTTGGAATTGAATCTATGCTTTCATCTTAGGTTTACACCTCTATTGAGGATTCGTTCTCCGTGTTGCTTGATTGTATAGGCTTAACATGTAGGTTGTTCTATAATTGATGGGGATGGGATTGGGGCTGGTAAAGTACTCATACTCCATTCATTATAGCTAGCTAGATAAACGAAAATTGTTACAATCAGTCAAACACTTGATAGTGTGGTGGTAACGACCCTAAGTTTGTGCACATGGTACCCTTGGTGATTGTTATTACAATAAGTGGAACATTATTTTGTGAATATTGTTGTTTCTTTTGGTATTTGTATTGCATTGTAATTTGTAACCCGAAGTATGGACTATGGAAGGATATATGCTTGCTAGTGTACTCTTCCATTTTCCAAGTGCCCTTTTAATACTGTATTTTAATTTGCATGAACCTGTATAGAATTTTGTTTACCAGGCCTTGATTTTGCATGCTGACTATATAGCCAAATGAACTCGGTTTTAGTTCACTCGAACAAGGGTCTCCTAACTGAGTGACTTCTATCGTTTCTTGCAGCATTTGACGTCTGTAATCTGTTAGACCAGTAACAGCATCAGGAAAGACATTTTACAGATCAGGTGAAAGTTGTACTCACCAAACAGTTCTTACTGGATTAAGTTGCATACCTGATACCACAGCCGGCCTGGTTGTTTTCTGCCATAATCTTTCATGGCTTGTAGACCACGAGATCTTCTCTTCCGAACAAACCTACGTTGACATTATGTCAGTGGGTGCGCGTGGACGCGCATCCTGGGTTCTCTTCAGTGTTAATCGTATGAGTCCAGTTATTACTAAACGGTGACCGTGTTCAGAATCTTCTCCATGGGTTGAGATCTATAGTGTGTTAAATTAATTATTACTGCTTTTCTTAATGAACATCAATTATTACTTTAAGTGGGGTTTGCTTTGTATAAACTAAATAATTGTACTATCATTTTTATGCAAATTATTGAGGATTCCACTTTGAATCATCTCAGCAGTCAGCACTTAGGTAAGCAGAGCAGTCAACTGCCACTTACCACTTGCAAATTAATTTAATTGTGGGACCTCTTTATCTCCAGAAAAGCAGCCGCCATACTCTGTTTATTAAGTCAGTTATTCTGGCGCCATGACACTATTTATAGTAACCTGCTTTGTTCACTTCTATTTGTAGTACTGATCTTTCAACAGAGTTTATTTTTTTCTTAGTTGTTGAGCAGAGTGAAGATTTGTTCAAGAAAATGTCGGCCGGATCAGAAAGTATCCCTCTTTTAACTCCTTACAAATTCGGCAAGTTCCATCTTTCGCATAGGTGAGCTCTTCTAATATGCATGTTTTTTCTCGTTGTGAACGGAGATCATCTTCGCTATTCTCAGTTTAGTCTGTGGACTGTGTTACTAGAACATTATTCTCACAATTGTGGTGAAGTCTTTTTATTAATTATTGTTTTTGTATGATTTAGGATTGTTTTATGTCCATTGACCCGACAGAGGTCGTATGGAAATGTTCCTCAACCACATGCCATATTGTATTACTCTCAGCGTGCTACTAATGGGGGTCTTATGATTACTGAAGCCACTGGTGTATCTGATACTGCTCAAGGGTAAACTTTTTTTTTTTTTGTTTTGTTTTGTTTTGTGTTTGCGTACAAATTCTCCAAAACCTGAAAATCTTCTGCTGTGTAGGTATGAACACACACCTGGTATATGGACTAAGGAGCAAGTTGAAGCCTGGAAACCCATTGTTGATGCTGTGCACGCGAAAGGGGCTACATTTTTCTGTCAACTTTGGCACGTTGGCCGGGTTTCAAATGAAGGTAACTGGTTACTCACCTTGGTGTCGTTCTTTTCCGATATCTCACATATTCGTTCATGCCCATTTCATTGTAAACTCTAACTCCTAGCTAGTCTCAAGTCTCAACAGGGTTTTTCTTAACATCATGTCTATTTTTGTGACAGGTTTCCAGCCAAATGGGCAAGCTCCAATCTCTTGCACTGATAAGCCTGTATCACCTGCTCTTCAGTCCTACGGCTCAGATGCAGTACCATTCTCGACGCCTAGGCGGCTAGAAACGGAAGAGATACCTTTGCTTGTCAATGATTTTAGGCTTGCTGCAAGGAATGCCATAGAAGCTGGTAAACTTTTTGTTACTTAACATTGTTGGCAGAGATTAAATTTGTTTATCTTAATCATATGACCAGGACTGCATTTCTAAGTTTCTGCACATTTCGCACATTCTGCAGGTTTTGATGGTGTTGAGATCCATGGGGCAAATGGCTACATTATTGATCAGTTCATTAAAGATCAAGTTAATGACCGAACAGACCAGTATGGCGGAACCCTAGAGAACCGTTGTAGGTTTGCATTGGAAGTGGTTGAAGCTGTTGCCAGCGAGATTGGTGCAGACAGAGTTGGGTTACGGCTGTCTCCTTTTGCCGATTATATGGGAGCAGGAGACTCTAATCCAGATGCTCTAGGCCTTTACATGGCTAAATCCTTGAACAAGTACGGAATACTCTATTGCCACACAATCGAACCAAGACTGGTAAAGGTAGGGGAACTCAAGAAAGTTCCTCTGAGTCTTTCACCCATGAGAGAAGCTTTTAAAGGTACCTTCATTGCTGCTGGAGGTTTTAGCAGAGAAGACGGAAATAAGGCTGTTGAAGATGGTTACACGGATTTAGTAGCTTATGGTCGATTGTTCCTGGCAAACCCAGATTTGCCGCGAAGATTTGAGCTTAATGCTCCTCTGAACAAGTACGATAGAGAAACTTTTTACACATCTGATCCTGTTGTTGGCTACACTGATTATCCATTTCTTGAAAGCTAAAGCTGCATAACCAAATGTAGCAGCGGACCGTATCAGAATCCGAAATTTCGTCCTTCTTCATAAATCCAAGGAAATTTCATTAGTTGTATGGTGTAAGATTCAAGATTGTCTGGCAATTAAATTCCATCAGGTCATGGTCCTCATGAGAATGGCACTTAATCAATGTAATGTAACTAATTCATTTTTCCTTTGGGAGGTTGATTATTAAACGTGTAACTAATTAAGAAGAAATGTTCAAATCTACAAGATTTGTGACTTTCAATCGTGAAATTTATCATGTATTTTTTACTTTTCGGTAACTAAAGTAGCCAATATATGCGAAACATATTGATGCAAACAAGTTTCAAAACTGAACCACAGGTATCACTTTCGACGAACAACTTTTTTTGCACAAAGACATGTTGCAAAGAAATACTCCGTATGCACATTAACATGGACTTATACAGCAAAGCTATTGCTTGCGTATTAATGACCGACAGAGTCAAAGGCCAACAATGAGTAAGTCAAGTTATAATGACATCGAAAGCAATTTAGAGTAACATTTTCAACTAGAACCACACAAATTTATAATTCAACGCAATAACGCCTCAATATCAAATTATCTACAAAATTTCGTAACAACTCACCAAAATTACACGCTCCACGTCTCCACCTAACCTAATAGTGATCCAAACCCGACCCGTGTTATATTAACCCAACCCAATAATAACCGAACGATACAGATTTGAGAAGATCCAACTCGATTAACCCCAAGACGACACACTTTAACCCAAACCCGAATCAAATCCAAATCACCCAACTGTCAATCTCCAACTCTGAGCGATTTGCTAAGCAATGAGGTAAGCAATATGAAAATGTCCCTTTCTTACGCTACCAATATTTTTGTGTCAAACTCAGACACCCCTACTTAATTTGGTCAGTTTATTTTATGCGATGCTCCCTTTCTATATAATAAAGATTCTACCATTCTAACATCAAATAACTTTGTGACCAGATTCATCAGAGTTTCTGATTGTGCATTTGGACTTGTTTGAGCAAGAAAATGGGAGCAAATCCAGCAACTATCCCTCTGATGACCCCTTACCAAATGGGCAATTTTCATCTTTCTCATAGGTAGTGTTTCTTTCTACTTGTCTTTTCTTGCTTAATTATCAATTAGTGCATGTCTTACTAAATTACTTAATTTGGAATTTGTTGAACGCTAAAATTAAGGACACTTATATGAAGTGTCTGTCCTAAGAGCACTTAATTTAGACTGACCGCGATGAACTAAATGCCATGAAATAAAAGTACTAGAGTGCAAAGACAAAAGACGGGTTCTTACAAACTAAAGTAGTAACCATTAATTGAAAGAAAACGTCAGGTTTGCTAATGAAGAGTCCAGGAAGAGATGGAATCAATTACCTCCATGCCTTCTATCTTCACCATGGAAAAGAAAAAGCTACACTAATACATGAACTGCTCGCGCTGCGGGGCGAGGCCACCCGATGTACACTAAGAAAGAACTAAAAAGACTTGAATAAAATGTTGTTGATGTTTGATCGATTGATGTCCTTAATGCTGCTCCTTGCTCCTCTATTTATAGCATAAGACTCTGGCGGTTTTCCCAACTTCCACAGCCTTCTACGAACGTGGGAGCATACTTGTCAGCGGTTGTGTTTTCCTTCCCCAACTGCTTCCTATCTTGGCGCCATCCACTGAATTTGAATAGATGGACTTCATGTATTTGCTGTCAGCCCAAACTGGTTGTTGTCTCCGTGTGGGCTTTTCATTGCCTTCAGCCCATCGAGTTTACTGGACTAAAAACCTTCCATCGCAAAGACAAAATTATTTTTTTGTCATCAACAAATGCCCCCCTTTTTTGTGTTGCTGGGAATTTGAAGCGACACGAAAAATGAACCTCATCTATCGTTATCGATGGAGTTTGACTATCGTGAATCAAACTAAAAGTTTTAGACATTCATTATCGTTGAATGTAATACTGTGTAATTTAAAACATACTCGTTTCGTGAATACGCTTTAAATAGAATTAAAATTTCATTAAAACAATCTCATTTAATCTGAAAATGAGAAGGGTAAATACAAGATTGACAAAATCCCATTAGATCTGAATGAGATTTCGTTCTTCTAAGAGGAACTCCGCTTTAGAAGCGAAGTGATGTGTTACCAACTCGAATTTCAGAGGGCCAGATTGCTGTCATTCCTTCGTGATGCATGAAATTATGTGACCAAGTATGTACATAACTCTCATTGGCAGGAGCAATGTAAGTGGTCCTTGGTTCCTCTTTTCTCTTCACCAAAGTAAGCTTTGGTCGCGGCTTGAACTTGTTCGAGTACTTCTTGAACTGGAACACCTCGCTGCGCTCCTTTCCGTCCGCACTTTCATCTTCGAACTCGTCGTCGCTGCACGCGCTCAGCCAGTAGGCGTTCTCACCTTCCTTTGCATACTCATCCCATGTTTGACAAGTACAGAAGTAGACCACCCTTTTTCCTCCGTTCTCGATCCGTCCCCTATACCAACCAGACCAGTAGGTGCGCTGGTAGTAGAATAGGGAGTTACGATAGACCAGGTTCTCATCGGGCTTCAGAAAGTTTTGTACAAAAATCTTTCCCCATCTCCTACACGTGCCCATGATGTTCATTCCATCCTCATACCCAAGCTTTGGAATGATGAATTTTGTCATCAAGTCTTCGCTTGTTAGGACTGTAGCCTGGCTATCATGAACTCCATCGAGAAATTTCATCTCCGGAAGTTCCCATTTCTTTAACTTGGGGAAGAACTTGTCCATCGTGGCCTGCCACTTTTTCGTTGCGGCCGCCTCCTCAACAAATTTCTTTTGATCATCCTCCATGATGTTGCACTGGAGGTGATGGTTAGGGCATTCTTCTCCGTATGGTCCCAAATCTTCTTGTTTCCAGATGTAGGGGAAGAATTCCAGTCTCTCTTCTCCAGTCTCTAACTCTTCTCGAATGGCGAGTCGATACTGGTAGATGTTAACACGCCCCCAGAAATTTGTAACTGGCTTGTCGTAACCAGGGACATTTAGATCATTGGTTGCATAAACTGCCATTTTTCGTTTGGAAGTTTGTAGAGGAAGTAGAAGGGGAAAAGAAACGCTTCAAATATTGCTGATATTCAAAGTGTTGCTTATGATTTTAATCATCTGAACCCTTCCTTTTATATTAAAATTCCTTGGCGGTTATTTTGCCACGAATTAATGACGTGTGGGAGAGGGGCAGTTTTTCTCGGAAAACTGCTTTTTAAGTGGTTAAATGAATTTATCATTAACCAACTGGTGATTTCCAATGAACCCAGATTAATTACGACCCTTGGTTCACCAAATCATTAGTTACTGAAGGCGCATTTTACTAAATGGTATTAATTTAGAAAATGCAAACTTTAATTGAATAATTTGATCCAATAAAAGTTCTGTAAATTACAAAGCAGGGTAAAAATAAGCGTACAATAATAGAAGGATTAATTAAATCGATCCCTTATATTCCTTACTTATTAATAACTGCTCCCGCCATTCTAGAAAGACTGGCGCGCTGGGAAACGTGGGCATAAACTTCGATGATCGTGCATAGAAGCGATGGACCCCATTCCCGATACTTTCCCACTTCTCATCTTCCGCTGGGGCATACAACCACCACGCATGATTGTAATTATCGGCCCTAGCTTTCCAGAGATCGCAGGCGCAGAAATAGACTATCGGGGATCCGCCCAACTCTATTTCCTTGGTATACCACCCTTGCCAAAAGGTTCTGTGGTAGTAGCAGATTGAATTTCTATACGCCAGATCCTCATCTGGTTTCAGAAAGTTCAATGCCATAAGTTTCCCGAAAAACTTACAGACTGCTAGAAAATTCATACCATCTCTTCCACCCAATTTGGGGATGATATGCTGGACCATGATGTTTTCATCGGTGAGTACATCATGTTTGCTTGAGATGCAGCCCCGATCTGTAAATCTTAGTTCAGGCATCGGGTCCTCCAATTTACCGTAGTAACGATAAACTGTCGCCTCCCACATGTCCACAAGCCTTGAGATCACTTTGAATCTCCTCTTGTCTTTTTCCAACTTGTTACACCGGTGGGCGTGATTGAAACACTTAACCGGGTAGCGGAAACCAGGCCTTGACTCCCCCATATACACCTCATGGGTATAATCCAAGAGGCTTGATGGTTGGTTCTGCAATCTCGTTGGCCGATGGAACCAAAGCTCTGAGTTTTTGACTGTTGGTCTGTCAAAATGCGGCAATTGGGTATCTGGGCTCACATGGTGGTGTTCAGTGAACAACGGAGCCAAAGCCACAGGTTCCATAATTTGTTGATGGGATTTTTGTAATTGCTTTGATTCTTTCGGAAATCAAATTTGTAAGAAAATGTTAAAACTTTGCAACTGAAAATTGGATTTCAGAATTAAGTTGAGAAATTTAAAGTCGGCGAGATCTAGGTTGAGTTCCCAGAAACGCGTATTAAATTTTTGGGAAAGTAGGGTAATTTAATTTGAATTACCTTCCTAACCGTACATAATAAATGTTTCAACAAGATAAAATTAACTGGGTAATTCATCTTATTAACATTAAATGAAAAAAGTTCGATTACAAATATTTCGTCTTCGTAAACCAAACGTCACATGCGATTAAATCCTTAAACCAATCGTAGTACATTGGTAACTCTTTGAACCAATGTGGATATCGCACTCTATTGAACTTTTGGGCATTCTCCCATTCTTGACACAAGCATCTAAACTTGATCAATTTTCCACCTTTATCATATTCTCCCCTATATATCGCAGTATAGCTCGGTGCTACGTACGTACATAGTTTGTTTGCGTGATAAAGGGTTAAATCGGGCTTTAGGAAGTTAGGTGCAATCCAAATGCCCCAGGCTTTGCAAACCGAAGCCGCGACAACTAGATCTTTCCTATTTAATCTTGGAAAAATGTGTTCCAACATTAAATCCTCATCGGACAAAACCTTCATTGCCCCATGACTTGCCCTACCAAATCCGACTATGCCTTTGGTAATCTGACCAAAACAGGCTTTCATCGCACTGGCCCATCGCTCTTCTAACTCGTGAGAGACTTCTTGTTTATCCGCCTCAGTTTCATCATGCCGAGATTCGTGATTGAAGCATGGTAAATCTGGTGCAGGCCAAGGGACCTTCTTCTTCAAGACATACCCTTTAATATTGACATTAAAGTAATGAATGTCTTGGATGTAATCTGGATCATCATGAAACAGTTCGTATGTTTGCAAGATATCCCTATCATCCTCCTCCAACTTGCCATGTCGCCTGGTCAAAGTTGTTTGATACTTAAATTCCGTTTTGCGTTGATCCAAAGGAATTGATTTGAGAGCAAGATAATGAAAGAAAAGAGGGTTCCTGTCTGGGAAGACCTCCATAATTTTGTAGTGAATTTGAATAGGATTCTCTAATTAGTGAGAAACACAGAATAGCGCTGAGGCTTTAAAGGTTTGAATTTGTCAAAACCCTTAAAGTTCGGATTCTGTTTATATTCAAATTTTAAGTTTTAAGCAATTAAAAATTCGTTTTTAATTACTAAAATTTCAACAAGACAAAAGAGGACTTTATATTAAATTCATAATACAAAGCACTTCTACAATAGAGTTGGAATTAAACTACGATGCTTATGAAAATAAAAGTTCCTAAGGCGATGGCCTTTTGTAGTCACTGTTATTCTCGCTGTCGTCAGCATCGGAGTAATATGGTTTCTCTGCGCGGTCTGGCTTAAAGCGACAGTTTGCCTCTGGGAGGTCCCAATCAATGAAGGTCTGACTGTCATCGGAGTCAGTTGCCTCACTGCTTGGACTGCTGTCGCTTGGAAGGTTCTCTTCCGCAGCCTTCATCGCCATCTGCAGGGCCTGTTTCGTTGGCCAATTCTTCCTTTCCCGATTCCGCTTGGCAATGGTGCCCCTGCCTCTCTGTACGTGGAGAGTAGAGCGGGACTGACTTCCTAACTTCTTCCTGTTCGAAGAAGTGGCCGTCAGAGGGCGGTTTGTGGTTGCAGTACTTCGAGAAATCGGGTTAACCACCGATTCCGCCACCTCCTCCATCTTATCGTTGATTTGGAGTGGTATCGCTTCCTTATCCTTTCTCTTCTTAGCGCTCACATCTGCTCCTTTTGTGGCAGAGTTGAACTTTTTTGAAGACATCTTAATGGTTCAGATGTAAATTTGTGAAGAGAAAGTATTTTTGTGAGAGATTTTATTGTGAAATATGCACAAATCATCCCTCTATTTATAATTCCCAAGAGACTCATCGTATTCTTATGATGGGTCTTCTCAGAGAAAACCAAAAGTCATTTTGTCTCGACCACGCATTTTCTTAACGGGTGAAAATGAACTTTGGAAACTGTAACTAATGATGACTTTCCCTTAAACAGGATTCCCTTTAATTAAAAGTAAAAACCGCTTAAGTTCCCCTATCAGTGGAGAGAGAGAAATAAATCACCAAAAATTGAAATTATAGATAACTGTCTATAATAACAACTCTTAACCGTTCCAATTATTCAACGAATTTTACCCAAATTCGACAAATAACTGTTTTGTCAAAACGGTACCGTTTGTGTCCTGAAATTAGGTTATAAAAAGGGGAACTGGGTTTCTCAATTGACAAACACCCAACTCTCAATTTTATTACATTCCTTCTTACATCCGAGTAAAAAGAAATTCCCCTCTTTCAATTAATCAAAATGAAACAAAAGCCCGAGATTCAACTCAGCCTTCGTTGGCCCGATTCTTACATCGGGGGTGCTCGGAAACTTGTTGACGCAATCAACAAGTACCAGAAGATTTATTACCCAAATTACTTCTGGCACTATGGTTCTCCCACCGATGAGGAACCACTTCCGAGCGGGCAAATTGGCCCATGTTTTATCTGGAAGCGCGGAGTAATAGAAAATGCTGACTCCGCTGAAATCAGAGAGGCATTAAACGACATAATGCACAACCCTGAATCACGACCTCTGGTGTACTGCGAGAAAGTACAGCCCTGCCGTCTTCCTAATGTGACCAAGCCAATCAAAGGATGGGTTGGCATATCACAAGCAGATGAATGGATGGAACGACTTACTTCTTTTCAATCTCTTTGGGAAAAACAGAGGCTACTCCATTTCTTAAGGTTAGCGTGCTATTCCCACATTCCATTTGATGGTTCATTCTCGACTGCTTTCCTGTATTTATGGGACCCCACTGTGAATTGTATTGTCACAAAAGTGGGTTATATGACGGTCACTCTGGCTGACATTGCCTGTATCACGGGTCTCTCCCCTAACGGAATTAGTGGGAAAGAACTGTCAACCGTAGAGTGTGTCCCAGCGGCGGCAAAACTTTATGCCGGGGCCAGTTCCATATATGATGGACTGTTAAAGGGAAAATCCTCTGGCCTCTCTTTTTCAACCTTGATTAGCGCATACGCATCCTCCGAGGATGAAGTGACGCAAGAGGAAGTCGTACTCTTCCTCACCTTTGCCCTGAGCCGTTTATTCATGTCGCGCTCTGGCAATGTTTCCAAGGCTTTTATGGTTTTGGCTGCAAATTTGGTTGTCGCAAAGCCAGAACCTCTTGCTCTAGGCCCTATGTTACTAGGATCCCTGTATAGATGCCTCTATCGCGGTCGTGCCCTGTATCTAGGGGAGGAGGATCCACAGGTGTCTCAAGGATTACTCCCGCTATCCGGCCCATTGTGGCTCCTGACTTGTTGGGGAGTGATGTACTTCCACCATCTGTTGAATTTTTCATCAGATGTATACATCGAAGACTGCTTCTGTTATGGTGATTTCGCCTTCCGCGCTGTCGATGACAAAATTGGTGTTCATCCTCGACAGATCCTTGGATATTTAATGGGGGTAACTTCTTACGGGTACCCACTCCCTGTTGCTTGGAACCTATTTCTTTTGGCCAAACAACAAAAATTGAAAGAGGATCACTGGATCTTTCGTGCCCTTCCTCTTTGGATGCAAGATCTTGGCATCACCCCTCTTGGGATTTTTGTTTCTTCTGAAGCAAGGAGTTCTTCCTTCGATGGCGGTTTCTGGTCTAGTGTACTTCAGACCAAAGACCTCTATGCCTTCGAACCTGGACTCCTTGGGTTTGAATTGTACAACCCACAACTTGTCGCTCGTCAATTTGGGTTGGTTCAAGGGTTAGCCGTCCCCTATTATCAAACTCAGAACAGACCATGGTGGGATAGGAAAGCCTTTTCGGAAGACAGCATCCTCAAAAGCAAGACTGTGACCATGTCGTCTCTCGCTCGCCCAGAATCCTGGCGATGGCATGCCTATGAGACTGGCCATTTCAAACTCTGGTGGCGCCACATGCCTTACATTAGAAGCTCCGACCGTTTTCCTGCTCATCTGCGGATCACTCTGACCCTTAATATGGAAGGTAAGTTTCTCGCCTTACTTTCAATAGTTCAATTTATTCTCTAACCATTTCGTGATTAGATTTTGACCTTATTTCTTATTTTTAGAAACCTCAAACAAGCAAATAAGATCACTGGTTACTTCAACACAAAAAGAAGAAAAAGTCCCTGAAAATTCTGATCAGGAGACTGATCTTGCTTCAGGCTCAACCAATGATCTATCATTGGTGATTGTTGAAGAACCCGACATCTCCATTCCTGAGTTTGTTGAGGAATGTGATTTTGCTGTCGCTGAGGAGCAGGCTCCATCGCGGCAGAAGTCTTTAAAGAAGAAGAAAGAGGACGTCGTGGTGAAGCCAGACGTCGATGGTTCCGATGATGACCAGCCTTTATCGGCCTTTTTGGATAAAAAGGTAAAGACATCACCTCAAGCCATCCCTCTTTCAACTGAACAGCCTGTTGCTTCTGTAGCACCGAAGCCTTCTCAAAGCAAAGGACATTTTAAAACTGTCCATCCGAGGAGGTCTCTTAAACAAAAGCAAAAAGCGTCAGGTTCGGCAAAGGTTGCCTCCAAATCTGGTTCCGAGAAAGGTTCAAAGAAGAGGGAAAGAGAGACTCCTGAGTCTGCATCTGACTCTCCTCAAAATCCTCTCAAAAAGACAGCCATTTCTGAACCGTCTGAAGAGAATCCAGCGGAAATGGTAGTTGCGACTATCGTTTCAACGCCAACTCCGATTGCAGCAATGGAAGTGTCTCCTCATACTGCAACTCCTCCTTCACCGTCGCCAAAGGAGATTTCAAGTGCTGTTAGTCAATCAGTCGCTGAAGATCAACCGAGCAATGCACCTGTCAGCCCTGATTGTATCGTGAATCAGGTATGATTTTAAATCCTAGTATTGCATTCAATATTACTTTCAGATTTATCATTATTTTCCAACCCTATTATTTTGCAAATAACAGGTTCTTGGAGAAATAAATGAGGAAAATCCTCCTTCTCCTCCGAGAGAAGTGAAAGACAATACTGAAAGTACAAACAAACAAACGCTTGAAACAGGTAATTTCTTTATATTTGAAAGAACAAATTACTGTTTCAGAATTATACAATTCTGTGAATAACAAAATTTACATTTGTATTGACAGAATCGCTGGAAACTTTATCTAGTCAAATAGGGAGCCTTTTTGAAGAAAGCGCGTCGCCTATTAATGAACAAGTTGCAGTTCCAGATTGCCTTGCTGCGCTGAAGTCTGATCTAACATCTAAGTCAGACGCTCTCGCATTGGTTGATTATTTGAATCAACTGCAAGGAAAAGATGAAGTGGTCTGGCGCTCTTTGGTCTCTCTGTTGCAAACAGAGGTAATTGGGAAGCAACAACGGTTGGTTGCTCTCCAACAACAAGCTGATCAAATGGGTACTGTCTTGCCCCAATTGAAGTCAACTCAAGACCAAGTATTGCCTCTTGTAACTGATGTCGCAGCCAAGAAACAAACTGATGCAGAGATCAAGGCGAGGCTTCTCAACATCCAACAACAAATGGATCAATTAAAGGCCGAGAAGCAGACCTTAAACCAGCAGCTATCCGCAAACCAGGCTGAACTTGGCCAACTTGAAGTGCAGACAGAGACCACTCGGAAGCATGTGAAAGAGTTGCTGACTCAAGCACAAAATCTTCAACAGATCAAGAAAGAGATCCAAGGTGTGCGTAGGGCTATGCTCATCGCGCTAGGTTTGGTTGATCAAACCTTTCACATGACTACAACGACTGCTCTACCATGAAGCTGTGGGCTCCTCCGGAATCTCAAAGAACTGCTCCTCGTAGGATTCTAGAGTACTTTTATTTAGTTCATGCCCCAACTCTAACTCTCTCTTTTGCTCTTGTAAACTATCATACAATTGAATATGTAGCTTTTTAAATTCTGGACCATGTTGCTCCCATATCGATGGGTGAAACTTTTTAAGGTATTTTGCATTTAAAGGCCTAGTTGAGACCTTCCCTTTTCTCGAAACCAGAATGTATGAATTTCCAAGACATTCTTTGTGGATCTTAAAAGGACCTGCCCACTTAGGTGTGAATTTACCCCAAACTGGATCTCGGTGACCAGAAGGTAAAATCATCTTCCAAACCAAATCTCCCTTGTGAAAAGACTTAGCTCGAACCCTTTTGTTGTAGGCTTCCGCAACTCTGAGTTTTTGTAACCTCATTCTTTGTGCGGCTTCAAACTTGGTTTCTTCGGTATCTAAATGTTCGATACTCATTGCCTCCACGTACTCTTTTCCGAAGAGCTCTGATTGTTTGGCAATTCTTGCTGATTGTACAACAACTTCTGCCGGAATCACTGGATCGTGACCATAAACTAACTCAAAAGGCGAGATGCCAGTTGCATCCCTCTTTGATGCCCGATATGCCCATAAGGCGTATCGCAGTTTTTCATGCCACTTCCTAGGATTTAACTCAATCATTTTTCGGAGGCCAGCAATAATGGTTTTATTGGTAGATTCAGCTTGACCATTCGACTGTGCGTAGTATGGAGTAGAGTGTATAACTTTAACTCCAAATTTGGCCAAGAATTCTACATATGGGTCACTGCTGAAAACACTCGCATTATCAACAGTAATGGATTCAGGAATTCCAAATCTTACGAAGATTTTTTCTTCCAAGAATTCTAAGACCGCTTTTGTGTCGAGCTTTCTGAAAGGCTCGGCCTCAACCCATTTGGTAAAATAATCTGTAATTACCAACAAGAATTTGTGATTCTTGGATGAGTTAGGCTTGATTTCCCCAATTGCATCCATTGCCCAACCACGGAACGGCCAAGGCTTCAAGACGCATTTCATCGGTGCTGCGGGTGCTAAGACAATAGGACCAAATTTCTGGCATTTCTCACACCCTTTTGCATATTTAATGCAATCTTTTCTTATTGAAGGCCAATAGAAACCCGCTTTATGTAATGCCCATCGCATTTTTAAACCATTTTGATGAGCGCCACATAAACCATCATGGATTTCGGCCATCGCGGTCAGTGCTTCTCTCGCGTCTACACATTTCAGGATTTGGCCATCAACATCTTTCCTAAAGAGTTCGTTTCCTACAAGGAAATAGTTATTAGCCGCCATTCTGACCCTGAAAGGTACTTCCCTATTATATGGATCCTTGAGATATTCGACTATCTCATCTCTCCAATCTACATCAGAGCTAAGAATGTCAATGCTATTGATAGCGTTGATGGGGTCATTCTCACTCCATTCATCGAAATTTCTCAATGGATGTAGAGTTCTTCTTAAAAGAGTTACTGAATCATCCGGAGTTACGGCCATCTCTTTTGATGATGCAAACCCGGCTAACTCATCCGCAATATGATTAATATCGCGGGGAATATGGTGAAACTCAACTTTCTTGAAAGTACTCACCAAATTCCTTACTTTTTGGGTACCGTATAATGCTACTAAAGCATTACACTTATATTCTCCCGTTACTTGGTTTATGACCAATTGGGAATCGCCAAACACACGGATTTTCTCAACTTTCATGTCTTGGAGAATTTCGAGTCCGATAATCAAAGCCTCGTATTCTGCTCGATTATTAGTGCATTCACCTTCCAAAGTTATGGCCAACTTGGTAGTATGTTCTTCAGGATCAATGATTACGACCCCTGCCCCAGCAGTCGTCCTGGTCGACGACCCATCGAAAAACAAAGTCCAGGAATCCTTAGGATCCTCACAAACTTGCTCATCGCTTGGGTGTAAAGCCAAGAAATCTGCTAGTCCTTGACCTTTAATTGCCTTTTGTGGCAAGTAAACAAGGTCAAACTGAAGCAAGTGGAGATGCCACTTGCACAACCTTCCTTTTAAAAAGGGTTGTGAAAGGAGATACCGAAGCACATCTGTAGGTGACACTACTTCAATTTTAAAGGCCATGAAATAATGTACTAATTTGACAGATGCGTCGTAAAGACATAAACACCATTTTTCCGCCAGTGTATATCGCTTCTCTGTATCTTGTAAAATCCGACTCAAGTAGAACACTGCTTGCTCATGTCCCAACTCATTTTCTTGGGTCAAGAGACTCGCAATGGAATCTTGAGTGACGGAGAGGTAGATTCGTAAGGGCCTACCATCTTGCTTTGGTGGCAAGATAACAGGAGGAGACGCAAGTTGCTTTTTAATTTGGTCAAAAGCCTCTTGATGTTCCCTTTCCCAAACGAACGAATCCTCTTTTTTCAATTTCAGAAGGGGTGAGAAGATCTTTGTCTTTCCAGCCAAATTGGCCATGAATCTTCTTACATAGTTAATCTGCCCCAAGAATCTTTGTAATTCTTTCTTATTTGAGGGCGGCGCTGCGGCTAAAACGGCTTTAGCCTTATTTTGGTCAATCTCAATTCCTTTCTTATGAATGAGAAAACCAAGGAAATTTCCAGCTTTTACTCCAAATGCACATTTTAGTGGATTCATTTTCAAGCCAAATTCCCTCATTCTTTGAAGTGATTGCCTCACATGGTCTCGATGTGACTCCAAATCATGTGATTTAATCAGTACATCATCGATGTAAATCTCCATGGACTTCCCGATCATGTCTTTAAAGATCGCATCCATGGTTCTTTGGTAGGTTGCCCCTGCATTTTTTAATCCAAAAGGCATGGCCACCCATTCATAAATTCCCATTGACCCAGGGCACCGGAAGGCCGTTTTATGGCAATCTTCCTCGGCTATCCTAAATTGATGATAACCGGCATACCCATCCAACGATGAGATGTACTCGTATCTTGATGCGGCATCTATTAACATGTCCGCGACAGGCATTGGATATTGGTCTTTAGGAGTTGCTTTGTTCAAGTCTCTGAAGTCTATGCAGACCCTGACTTTTCCATTCTTTTTGATAACGGGGACTATATTCGCAATCCAACGTGCATATTTAATTGGCCTTATAAAACCAGCCTTCAATAACTGCTCCACTTCCTCCTGGATTTTCGGCAGTAATTCAGGCGCCAACCGTCGAGGTTGTTGTGCAACTGGTTGAAACCCTGGCATTATCGGCAGCCGATGTTCAACCACTTCTCTACTTAAACCTGGCATTTCACTGTGGGACCAAGCAAAGCAATCTTTATACTCATGAAGAATTGCAATGAACTTAGCTTGCTCCTCTTCAGGGAGTAATTTACTAATGTACGTAATCCTTGGATTTTCTTTTGATCCGAGGTTCACTTCAAGTAATTCATCAGTTACGTTTTGTCTGATGTCATCACTTTTTGCCCATACTTTTTCTTCTTCTTCCTCTAATTCAAGGAAAGAATCATGATCATCCGGTGTTTCTTCAACCGACATAACATTAAAAGTAAGGCCAAATTTCTCCTGGTAATGAGACCAGAAGATTTCATCTATTGTTTCATCGTCAGCCAAACAAGGATCTTCTTTACAATCATTAATATTAAAATCCATTAATAAATACAATGATTATTTCAGAACAAACAGAGCTAAAAACTAGGCCCTGCATCCTTATCGCCACTGTTCGAGCCATTCAAATTGTATTGATGACTGAAACCGTGACCAAGGCTATTTACAATAGTAGATACTTCCCTAAATTCTGAGGGAGGGAAATCATCCGTGATGTCCCGTATCTTTATCTGATTCAACTTCAACCGACTCGTCTCAGCTTCAGTTAAATACTCCTGAGCAGGATGACTCGCTTCATCCTCACTCTCAACTACGTCCGTGTAGTCTTCATTCTCTATCGCCGATATTTCTTGTTCTATCTCATCAGCAAGATCAGGATATCGGTCCGTCCTGAACTTGTAATCTTTCCTGGCTCTTAGAGCAGACCTGGGGATTTCAAATTCAATTGTTAGAATTGTGAATTCTTTGTCGGCCTCAATTATTTCAAATTTCTTGCCGTTCCACAGGACTAATAATTGATGTAAAGACGATGCAATTGCATAATTACGATGCAACCAATCTCGCCCCAAAATGGCGTTATAACCAGAATCACCATCAATTACAAAGAAAGCCATATAATTGACACAATCTCCGACTTGTGTTCTGACTTTAACAATGCCCTCAACTGCGTAGGGCTCACCGCTAAAACTAATAACGGTTGCATTAGTTTTCTTAATATCTTTTCTTGTCTTTCCTATCTTTAATAAAATTGACAAGGGAAGGATATTAACTGTTGCCCCAGTATCCACTAACACTTGGCTAATGAATTGGTCCTGGAACTTAGCGGTTATGTATAATGCCTTCTTATGATTCGTATCAAGATCAGGCCGTCTAAACAAAGCGTTTAGAATCTTTTGTGCGGTTGGGTCATCCAGGCTATCGGCAGCTGGAGAAAAGCCCTTACGCCTTTTAGGAATTGCCCGACCATCTGTGGTCAAAGCAGGTTCCATGCTTGTCTTTTGGGTATCGTCACCCGTCGCGACTTTAGTATCGCTTTTGTTTCTTTTACTGAGCGCAAAGACTGAAAAGTCTTCAGGCCAGATTGCAGTATCTTTACGCATACCTGCTTTTTCGGCTTGCTCTACCTCATCGGCCCAGGATTCCGTTCCTGATTTCTCAAACTCGGTAGTAAGCACTCTCTTAAAGGTTGATGGTAATGTGACTACATTACACTCCGGTGAGATTTCCCCAGGTTCAGGCTCGGAACCGAAATCTGAGAACTCCTCATCGCAAAGTAAATCATCGTCATCATTAACCTTAAGATCAAAATCATCACCGTCTGAATCTTGATCACCATCCTTATCTCTGAATTGGTTCTTATCTGGTATCGAACTAACTGGATCCTCATGCAACATAGCCTGCTGCAATTCCTCCATTTTCCGTTCAACACCCGCACTATCTGTTTTTAGTAGCGCTTCTGCTTCAGCGGGAGGAACCAGATCCAAATCTTGGACTGGCCTATCTGTCTCCATCGCCACGGGTCCTTCCTGAAGTTCCTTCTTTTGGGAAACTTCTTTCTTACCCTTTCCAAGGGAAACTTTGTTAACTGACAAAGCTTCCTCCTCTTTGCGCAAAGGAGCAATTTGTGCCTCCTATTGTTGCGCCATCAAAACATCCTTCCGAATCTTCAAGGCTTTCTCTTGCCTACCTCTTCGGAATTCATGTGAGCCACTTGTCAAATCAGACTTCGCTGATCCACTTGAGTCACTTCCTCTCGGAGTAGAGAAAGGAACAGGTGACCGATGTGATCCCCTTCCTCCTTTAAATGCTCCTCTTCCACCCCTGCCTCCTCTGCCCTCCATCCGTGGAGTACCAGGCCTGGGTGTTCCGAAGTACTCAAAACTTTCGTTGTTCATTCGTACTCGTTTGTTTGGTACCTTTTTATATGCAGGTATCCATTTTGGATCATTCTCGATGACCCGAGTCCTAATCAACTCAAGGTGGAGTTGATCAGCACAATTCGGACATAAATGGTGTTGCAATGCTTTCAACCCCTTTATGGCCTCTTCATGAAGAGGGTTATGCTCTAACGCCTCTTTATATGTTTTTACATCCGATGCTTTCGTTGCATCAGATTGTTCCTGCTTCAGCGGAGATGGCTTTGTTTTTCCATCGCCTCTCTGCTTTTCCTCCTTGAATGGAGCACGAATCTTGTCGAGATCCGCCTCTAACTCATTCAATCTCAGTGCCTTCGATTCTTTCTTGGTGATAGTAATGAATTTCTTTTCACACTTTCTCTTCACCAACCCCCTGAAAGAGACACAATCAGCAGTGGAATGAGCAGCCGTTATATGCCACCTGCACATCCCTTCCATTCCTTTTTCATCGACTTTTGGTAGAAATATAACACCATCATCGATCAACCGATGCAATACTGTGATTGCCCGTTCTTCACGTTCATCAATTTCCTGAAAAGCCTGCAAATCATTTAAAGCAACCTGATCAACAGAAATCATATTACAGACAACAAACTTTCCTTTTCTTTCAGTCTCATCGGCAAACAACAATTTGCCTTCATCGATAAGATCCTGAAAACAGTTTTTAGCGTGATCACATTCCCTAGTCCAGTGAGTAAAAGTATCATGCCAAACACAATATCTCCTATTCCCTATTTCTTCTAAGGACTTGACCACATGCCCCTCTCTGGGCTTAACGATACCCTCCTTAAGACAATATCGGACCATATCATCAAGGCGGGCAATCTCAAAGGTATACTTTCGTCTTTCCTTACTCTTGAAACTTCTTTTACTGAAAGTTTCTTTTCTTTTGAGAGCAGGACAGACAAGTGGTGTGTCGAACTTAACCACCTCTAAAGCATTGACCTCAATTTGCATATTATTGTATGTTTCTTCGTCAATTTCCTCATCAAATTGTTCGCCAATCTGATCAGGCTCGACCTGTGCAACATGAGCATGATAAGTAGATTTCTGTTTACTACCATGCTCCTTATGATTAACCTCTTCTTTTAGCATTTTCTCATATTTGATTGCACATCGGGTCAGTTCTGGGAAATCAACAAAGGTATCGCCACCAAATTTCTTTCTAAACTCGAGTAGCAATCCTTCTTGTGCCATTTGCACAAATTCATGTTCCGGAACCGACACTGGGCACCGCCCTTTTAGACTCTTAAACCGATTAAGATAGTCATTAACTGATTCTCTAGGCCTTTGCGTTATCCTAGCTAATTCACTCAGAGTAATTCCCGGATCCATTCTCAAGAAATGTTCCACAAATTTGTCTCTAAGGTTCTCCCAACTGAAGATTGAGTTAGGTGGTAAATTGATATACCAATTAAATGCATTTCCAGTTAACGAACTGGAAAACAACCTCAATTTCAAATTTTCATTATCAGCGGCCTCTCGACATTGGGTCGTAAAACGAACCAAATGTTCTGCAGCCGACATCTGATCGTTACCCGAAAACAGGGTAAAGTCAGGGATCTTAAACCCTCTCGGAAACGGGTTATTTCGATCAATATAGGCTGGATAAGGGGAATGGTCGAAACTCTTATTCTTACTCCTACCGACAGGAATACCCATTCTTTCCACTATCGCCTCAATCATACCCTCAAGCGCATTTTCCGCTTGTCGACCAACTCCAAAGTTGGGCGCGGCATGGTATTGATTTTGGTAATCTCCACCATAATTAGGTATGTTAGGTTCAGCCCTAAAGTGACCTGTAACATTTTGCATTACAGGTGGCTGTTGACTTTGGAAATTATTATGCCCCGATCCTATACTATTGTAAGTATAAGTCTCTGGGTTCTGATAAGACATTCCAAATCCTCCCATAGAAACTCCTTGACCTCTCCCCGAGGCAGGATATCCATATTGCCCCGATGTTCCATATGTGCTATGAATCGGGATATGGTTAGGGTTGGCGTAGTAAATCCCACTCGTAGGGACCGACGCCGCAAAACTTGTTTGGGTATTGTAACCCCCTAAACCAGAACTGTGTTGGTTATTTCCTGAATGCACTCCAACTGCTGGTAAACCACCAGTCGTTGTATCATTACTTATGTGCGCAGGATCAACCCTATTTGATTGAGTGCCTGGGCCTGCTGACCAACCTGACCCAGCCTCCGCTCCCTGGCTCTCAGATCTCCTAGGCTCTCCCCTGTCTTCATTAAGTCCAAAACCTGGAGGAGGGTTTTGGCGTAATGAAGAAGTTTGCGGGTCGCTATTAGGACCCCGAACCCCCTGTCCGGTTAGGACTGTCACACTTGGTGGATACCCTATCGGCCGGGCATCAGCACCATGACTCCTTTCACCGCCATTTGGTTCATCAGTCGTTATGGCTCTACTTCGAGTTTGGGCAATAGTTTGTCCCAAATCGAGGATCCTCTCAAGTTTTTCGTTTAACTGAGAGTGCCTCTGTAGTAATGGTTCAAGGCGACAAACAACCTCCGTCGCAACACTTCTTGTAAGTGCATCAAAGGTTGCATTGAAAGTTTCATTGATGTCAAGGATAATTCTATCAACTTGTCGTGATATTCCATCCCGAGCATCCTCATTTAAGCTCTGAACAATCTGAGTAAAGGCCCGCGATGACTCTTGTGTCAACCGCTGAATCTGGGACTCAAGTTGTTTTCGTTCAACTTCTTGCCCATTTACCAACAAATCCTTAACAATTTTCACATATGTTTTGTGAAAAATAGTTAATTGGGTCTTAGATACTTTGCTAAGATCCAAATCTGCTAGTAAACTTTCCTCTGCCTGACTACGGGGAGCCGGCGTAGTTTGGCCTTGTCCTTCAGAACTCGATGATGAGTTATCTGAGCTTATATTGATAATGGGTGTGTCGGTACCCATATTCTGGATAGACGGCTCGGTCCGTCCACCCTGAGGACGAGGAGTCTCTTGCGAATTGTCTCGCTGAGAAGCAGACCTTGTCGTAGGCATTTCTTGCTTCTTTAAACTACAAGTCAGTTAGATGTCTGTACTTGAGTTGATCAAAAGGTTTATGTGGTTGCGAAAGGTAAACAATTACAATTCCGTCTAAGAATTATATCTTACCTCCCACTGTGGTCGCCAATTTGTTGAACGCTAAAATTAAGGACACTTATATGAAGTGTCTGTCCTAAGAGCACTTAATTTAGACTGACCGCGATGAACTAAATGCCATGAAATAAAAGTACTAGAGTGCAAAGACAAAAGACGGGTTCTTACAAACTAAAGTAGTAACCATTAATTGAAAGAAAACGTCAGGTTTGCTAATGAAGAGTCCAGGAAGAGATGGAATCAATTACCTCCATGCCTTCTATCTTCACCATGGAAAAGAAAAAGCTACACTAATACATGAACTGCTCGCGCTGCGGGGCGAGGCCACCCGATGTACACTAAGAAAGAACTAAAAAGACTTGAATAAAATGTTGTTGATGTTTGATCGATTGATGTCCTTAATGCTGCTCCTTGCTCCTCTATTTATAGCATAAGACTCTGGCGGTTTTCCCAACTTCCACAGCCTTCTACGAACGTGGGAGCATACTTGTCAGCGGTTGTGTTTTCCTTCCCCAACTGCTTCCTATCTTGGCGCCATCCACTGAATTTGAATAGATGGACTTCATGTATTTGCTGTCAGCCCAAACTGGTTGTTGTCTCCGTGTGGGCTTTTCATTGCCTTCAGCCCATCGAGTTTACTGGACTAAAAACCTTCCATCGCAAAGACAAAATTATTTTTTTGTCATCAACAGAATTATCATTTATCATATTGTTAGTCATGTTTAACACTTATGGGTCTTTACTGTATTCCGTGATAGTCAATTTCGGTACCACCCTAGTGTCCCTATGCCGACTCCAAATAAAGGGTCGTTTTAAATTACTTATGAGAGTATCATCTGGTGACGCTATCTCATTTACGGTCCGAAGGAGCCTTTTTCTAGTATCATCTGATAGTAGTGTGTTAAAGTTGGTTACTTTTTTTTTTAATCAGTATAAAGGTATATGATTGTGCTTACAAAAATGTTGTTGGCAATTTTTGGTGTTTGGAAAAGCTGCATGCAGAATAATTGTTGTATCTGGACAATGATTTGCGTTGTTTATGTTGTGATTTGGCTTTTATAAGTAAAAAGGCATTTCCTTTTCGGATATAACCTTCCAAATTATGTTATGAGTTTATGTGACAGTTGATTGATTGATGTGTAGTATTGATGAAGTTATTAGAATTTTCGTAGAGGGTTCTAATTATGTGTACAGTAGTTAGAAAATGGGAAGTGATTTGCTAGTACTGTGTATGTCATTTGCTTGTGCTGAAGCTTCATGCTTAAGTTTCATGATTTGGGCGAGGATGTTCATATCCGGTTCAAATGTGTTGTAATGTAAGAAAGAGACTGTGATCTGAGCTCATCTCTTGATGAATTAGAGAGTTGAAATATTGATTTTGCTCTGAGGAACTTTGTGACAGCCCGACCCACGATTTCTGAGTTCTGAATGGAAGAGTTAGCACTCGTATTTTGCTTAGGCAGCGGGGTGAAGTTTGCATCAAACACGTCTTTTCTGGAGTCGTGTTTCATCTCTTTGCCCCTCGTGTTCTGACTATTTTAGAGTGAATCAGTAATCTGAGTCTAGTGTATATGTATACTTATTGTAATGCTCGTTAAATGTGATTGAAGTGTTTCCAAAAGAATTAGCTTCTGTTTGTGTATCTCCGTATATATCTTTGCATTGTTTGATAGTTTGTCTTTGCAGAGTTGTTTTAGCTCCATTGACACGGCAAAGATCTTATGGGAATGTCCCTCAGCCACACGCAATTTTGTATTACTCACAACGTGCTTCAAAGGGAGGTCTTCTCATAGCAGAAGCAACTGGTGTTTCTGATACAGCTCAAGGGTACGTCTGAGAGCAAACTAGTTTCATTTTGGCTTTTCTTATGGTACATGCACCAGAAGTTTATGATTTGCTCTGCTTGTGCAGGTATCCGCAGACACCTGGTATTTGGACAAAGGAGCAGGTTGATGCTTGGAGACCTATTGTAGATGCTGTCCATGCTAAAGGTGGCATATTTTTTTGTCAAATCTGGCATGTTGGACGGGTTTCAAATGAAGGTATTGTGCTGAATTTTCTTAATGTCATCTCGAAATTGCATCAATTCAAAACTGTTGGGGACTTGAGGGTGTTTGATCAGTTACTGCAAAATGAGCGCATTCCTAATGATGTAAAGTGAGAAGGGATGAAGGAGGCGGAGGCAATAGAAGTGAATATGAAATTCCAGGAAAAATAATATTGGGAGGGAAACTCAGCTGTCTTAGGAGGGTCCTTTTAGAAGATAATGCATTTGTAGAAAATTCCCCTTCTTATTTAAATAATCTAGTAATATCAGGTAAAGACTTGATAAAACTTGGTCTTTTGTTATTGGGAGGAAGAACACTATTGATTAGGGAGTATTGAACAACAAGACATAAAAAGAGGGGATGTCACCTCCAAAAAAACAAAAAAAGAGAGATGTATTCACAATTGGACTATTGTAAAAAGAAGCCTGCACAATTATAGAAAGTACTTGGCAGGTAATCTCTTAATTTGGCGATATAAGACGAGCTAGTGACTCTCGAAAGAGTTGTTTTCCTGGCAATTTTGTAGCGTCCTACTCTGTTTTCTTATGTCATGGCTACTTCTTTTGAGGTTTACGTGAGCATCTTCTGCGTTATACTGACAAATTTTCTTTATAAACTGCTAAAAGGTTTCCAGCCAAACGGGCAAGCTCCAATCTCTTGCACTGATAAACCTTTGACACCTCAAGTTCGGTCCAATGGGATAGATGTTGCGCAATTCTCAACCCCAAGGCGTTTAACAACTGAGGAGATACCTTTGATTGTTGATGATTTCAGACTTGCTGCTAGGAATGCTATAGAAGCTGGTTAGTCATTTTGTTAAATTCTGAACCAAATTTTTATGTGAGAGATATTTGATTGATCTGTTATTTCGCTTTTAGAAGAGAAATGTGGAATGTAAATGTTTTTCTCAGTTGCCTCACAAATGGTACCGTTAAGAAGAACTAATCAAAGTGATTTTGAGTCACATTGGGGCTCAGCCTATAAGAACTAGTTTGGAGCATAACTACTGTGTGATTTTAGCTGAAATTGTGTGGATTTAGGCTCCTTTGCCTCATAGTTATCTTATGTCCTTTGACTGTGTTGTTTGTTGCCTAGGTTTTGATGGTGTTGAGATACATGGGGCTCATGGATACCTCATTGATCAGTTTATGAAAGACCAAGTTAATGATCGAACAGACCAGTATGGTGGATCTCTAGAGAACCGCTGTAGATTTGCTCTGGAAGTAGTCGAAGCTGTTGTGAATGAGATCGGTGCAGACAGAGTTGGTTTCCGTATCTCCCCCTTTGCCAGTTACAGTGAAGCTGGAGACTCAAACCCTGAAGCTCTAGGGCTGTATATGGCCAAATCCTTGACTGATCATGGGATTCTTTATTGCCATGCTGTTGAACCAAGGATGATTACAGTAGGCGAAAAGAAGGAAAGCCCCCATAGTCTGTTGCCCATGAGGCAAGCCTTCAATGAAACTTTCATTGTTGCTGGAGGCTATGACAGACAAGACGGAAACAGGGCTGTTGCTGAGGGTTACACAGATCTTGTGGCGTATGGCCGCGTATTTTTAGCCAACCCAGATCTGCCTAGAAGATTTGAGCTTGATGCTCCTCTCAATAAGTACAACAGAGAAACCTTTTACATTTCAGATCCTGTCGTTGGCTACACTGATTACCCATTCCTCGAAACTGACGTTTAGCTCCTGCACAGGTATTGCTATTGAACTTCTCTATACAGGGCCTCTGTGATATTATGTTACTTCTCACAGTTTCAGTAACTTTGTGCACATTAGCTTCCTTAATAATAGACATCATGAAGTGTTAGATCATATTACTTTAGTTTTGTTGATGTGTAAGATGCAATACAAATGAAAAGTCGAATTTGTGTCATGAAAATGTTATATGTTCAACATTCTTGAGGCGCAACATGTTCTGACAAATTCTTGATCTTTGTTGTGGTCATACTTGTTTTACTAGCATAATTTACAATAAATAAGAACTATATAATCTCTTCTGCTTAGAATTGCAATGAATTATTGATTCCGCACAAGCCCTAAACTACATTACACATGGACGTTACCCGTCTAAAAATACACACAAACTTTTAGATGAACTCATTTCATGGGAACAATTCCATGAAAGGGCCGGCCTACTGCCGTGACAAGTTTTGGTACCCGTTTCACATCAAAATTTTGGGTGAAACGGGTTATTAAAAAGGCAATGAAGGAGTGCATCACAGCACAGTACAAAGTCATCACTTGTGTAAGGAAATAGGCCATGGCAACCTTTCGTACGGCAAGACTTTTGAAAAATTATTAACACTACCTATAGGTGTAATAACTTCTTGATTTTGAAAGTCATAACATTTGAGACAACCTTCCTGTGTTGTGAAGAACACCATTCTCGGATTGCGAGGATGAAAACACTGGAGTGTGTACACTGAGGAGCTCAATTCCAAACTATACTCTGTTTGCCAGCCAAAATCATCCTCCGGAGCTCTTGGATTCTCTTTAGAAATAAAAAGCTTTAGTGTGCAAATCCTCGACTTTTGATCGTCGGTAGCATCCTTAATCAATCCACAACAGAAAAGACGATTAGAAAAAACACACACACAAACATTAGTACGCTGTGGGTCGACAGGAAGTGTTGTGTGAGTTTCTTTGAGTTTGTCAGGGTTCAAGTCGAAAGCTATGAGACTGCAGCACTTATCGTAGTCCCAGCCCGGTCGACTGTTGGTGCAGTATAACACCCCGTTTATGAAACCAACTGGTAATCTTCGGTTCCTCGAACCATTTTGTAGGCAAATGTTGCAGTTGATCTTGGTATAACATAGATCCTTCCAAAAATGTGCGCCGTTTGTCAAAGAACGACTGAATATCTTAACATTACTGATGCCTGTCACCTTATAGTCCCGGTCAACGAGCACCACAGAATAATGGGCTAGATTCGGGGAGTTGCGATCAATGTCGCAGTAAAAACCGATGCCATCAGCGTTATAAGGGCTATTACTCATGGGAATTACCCGAGTTTCCTTAGTGTGAGGGTTGCAAATGACGTACTCCCTTTGTGTTTTTGCCTCAAGTCTAAACAGAAGGAACCCACATGAGGTCGCAATGAACTTGTACATAGGATTAAACGACCAGGCGAGAACTTCTCGCCCTAAGGTCATCAGATCCTCCATGTTATGAAGGTCTGAGTAGGTTTTCAGGGGAGAGAATTTGAGATCATGGTAAAGAAAGCCGTAGAGTTGAGGGGAGAGTAAGTACTTACTCATTCTGTATGATAAGCAGCTATCCATTCGATGAGGGTTCGATATCATGTCGAGCCATCCCTTCGAAACGAGCTTACACATGAGTTGGCTTCTTAAAGGTAGCTTGTACAGGATCTGCAGAATTACTTCATTTGGAATATATTGGACTGACGGCGTTGGCGAGGGCGAATCACATGGTTGTTTCTGATCATCTTCTCGTTCATGTTGTATTCGCACATCATTCTTATCAATGTATTTGAAACTATGCCGGAATTTGCTGCGATAAGAGGCATGTATTTGACCTCCGGCAAGTAAAAAAGGCGGATCCTGTAGCAAAGAGTAGTGGTACTGGTTTCTTTTGTGCCGATTTCCCCTGCCTCCCATTGTTGTTGTATGTGATGTTCTTGCTTTACAAATTACAATGATTCTTATTGTTATAGTGTTGCATCAATGAATATTGTGATCCCAAGAGTTAGGTCTTCAATTCCTTTAAAATAGAAACAGATTATTGACTAGGTTGTCACAGCTGTCAAACTATAAATTATTAAAGGATGATTAGTAAAAAATTAGGGGTTTTCTAACGTGTGCCCATATGATACACCGATACAAGATAAAACCCCATTTCCTAAGTTAATCAATGGGATTGCATAATTTACTTTTTCAACTGAGGATATCACTCAATTAAGGAAAGTATTGGAGTTTTATCATCCAGTAATTCTACGGTGAGATTGTGTCATCGTATGCGATCAATTAATTGGTTATTTTAATCGGTTACTTTTGATAATTAAGGGCCTGTTTGGTATCGTTTACTATGGTTTTCAGTTTTCAGTTGTCACTTTTCATTTTCTGCATGACTATTATAGACCTCAGCCATTTAAAGTTAAATTTGTAACTTATTTAACTAATTTTTTTACGCAAAAAATCCAAAAACTAGAAACGACAGTGATACTGAACCGGAATGGATTGGTGTCTCATCGTATGAAACCGTCTCACAGTAAATTTTGAGTATATATCATGTGCCCTCTTTTATATGTTCATATTGTAATTGCTTTGTTATATATTTACCTTCCCAGCTTAGCCTTGTATTATAAGTAATGATCAATTCTTACCTAGGTTAGTAGCATCATTGTAGGAGTTATACTAGTATATGATCTAGGTTTTGATTATATTGTACATGTATATTATAAACCGATTCACATTAATACAACTAAGTTTTCACAAGTCACAATCATTTCTCGCTTCCATGTCCTCTCATTCATTCATTCTCTACATAAACTATAGGAGTATGTTATTCTCTCAGAAATAGAGGAATTTCAATGCAAATATTAGTATAAGAGCCGTGCCTTGCGCGGAAATATGTAGTCAAAATATTAATGTCGTAAGTCGTAACATAGTAAATTATAGGCGTACAGCTCTAAGAAAGTAAGAAGGTGAAGTAAATTTCTGAACTATATGTGGCTTGTGTGGTAGCTTATCCTGCAAAAGCCGTGAACTACAACAGAGGTAGAAGACTACAAGCTAGACTAAATTCAGTAAACGGGTACCATCCCGCATCAATTTTTTGGGTGAAACAAGTTGAAAAAAGCGACAGAGGAGATCATAATCACCTGTGTAAGGAAACGGGCCATGGCAACCTTTCACAGGGAAGTAAAGATGGCTGAGAATGGAGAAATTCGGACGATGACTGAGAATCGAAACCCATGGACGTGACTTCTTGCTTTTGGAAATCATAGCATTTGAGATCAAAAATACGATAATGACCACTAACATACCATTCCCAAGTAGAAGTAGTGATGAACACGATTCTTGGATTGCGAGGATGAAAACCGTTGATTTTGTGCACAGAGCAGTCTAATTTCATACTGTACTCAGTTTGCCAGCCAAAATCATTCCCGGAAGTTCCTGGATTCTCTTTAGACACGAAAAGCTGAAGTCTGTTAATCCACGAGTCTACTGGATATAGTGTATAACTACTTGTATCCTTGTATTCCTTGATCAATCCACAACAGAAGAGACGATCAGAGGAAACACAGCCACGAACTTCGATACACTCTGGGACGACAGGGAGTGACATGTGAGTTTCCTCGAGTTTTTCAGGTTTCAAGTTGTAAGCTATGAGACCGCAACACTTAGGGTCGGAACCAGTGCAGTAAAACACACCGTTGAGGAAACCAACTGGTGTTCTTTCTTCCCTTCTAAAGTATTCACCGCAAGATCCGTCACTTGAGTATCCGTCACTCGAGTATCCGTCACTGGAGTATTCGTCAAAGTATTCGTCACTGGAGTATTCGTCATATCGTCTTGAGAAGCAGAATTCGCAGTTGAGTTTGGTATATATGTCCCTCCAACGAGGCCTGCCCTCCTTCAGGGAACTGCATATCTTGAGATTACTGAAGCCCGTCTCGCCATCCTGGTACAGTAACACCACAGTGTAATGTGCTAGATTTGGGGATGTTCGATCAATATCGCAGTAAAAACCAACGGCCGCAAGTTAGTTTCTCTTGAAACGAGAATAATCCTCGTCTTCGCCTTTTGTAAAAATTGCAACTACTCGAGTTTCCTTAGTGTAAGGGTTACAAATTACAAAGTGCCTTAGTGTTCCGATCTCAAGAGTAAGCAGAAGGAACCCACATGAGCTTGCTTTTAAAGTGTACTTTTTATTAAACCAGTCCACCTCTTGGCCTAAGACTTTGTTGTTGTCGTTGTCGAGTTTTCGGCCTAAAGTCATCACATCCTCTGAGTTGTAACGGTCCAAGTTTTGAGGGGAAAGAACTTGAAGCTATCTTCATAAGATTCCGAATAAATATAACAAAATAAACCGTAGAGTTGGTGAGGGGAGAGTAAGTAGTGATTCATTCGGTATGATAAGCAGCTATCGATTCGACGAGGGTTCGAGATCATGTCGAGCCATCGCTTTGAAACGCGTTTAAACATGAGTAGGGTTCGTAAAGGTTGCTTGTACAGGATCTCGAGCATTACTTCATCCGGTATATCTTGGACTACTTTCTCCATCATTAGCGATTCACATTGTTGTGTAGGATGATCATCGTCTTCTACTTGATCTTGTAGAATTCGACCCGCATCATATTTGTTATCAATGTATCTTAAATTATGTTTGTATTTGCTGAGATAATCAGCACCTTTTTGACCTCCCATAGTTTTTTTCTAGTGTCGGGGTATCTCTTGGCCTGGGTTTTCTGTGTTTAAAGGTAGAAAAATTAAGGTCATGGACAAAGGAATCTCACCGTTAGAAGTGAATAATAGTTTGTGAATATTGTTAATATCTCTATATTTATAATCGTCAATATCTTGTATTCCACTATTTTAGAGGAATGTATATCTCGTAATCTTTGTAATGTATGCTGCCCTAAGATTATGTTTAGCTAATTAACCCAGACGCTGATATAAAGAAAAGGTAGCTCTAAGTTACAAACATAACAACAAAGGAAAAGCTGTAACAACAACTACAACAAGCTAATCACGGCTAGCTAATTAGCTAATTAACCCTAATTGTAGTATTTATACCTACTTTGTAGGTCAATACGGTTTAACCTTTCACCATCCTCATAATCTCATACCCTAACGACTCGACCCTTTGGTGGGTAATCATAATGCCACGACTTGAGTCAATTGATCCACGCTCTTTTGTGCCTATTAAGTCATAATTTTTCGTGAGTCTATGACTTGCCACACACAAAATAGCGTCGCTCCGTTGCCACGTATTATAGGAACCGAGTTCCTTAAGCTAGTCTTAATACGACAAGGAGAATTACATAGAAGGAAGAGGTTAAGGAAAATAAGTTTTATGATTAATCTTATGTTCAAATACTACAATGCTACTAAAGAATAACGATATTTGCTCCGTGCAAGTTTATACGGCCCATATGAAAAATCACATTCTATTGATTTTAGCAACAACAATACTGAAATCCCAGTCTATTGATTTTAGTAACAAAAACAAAAACAATACTCCACATTGAGATCAACGAAGGAGATCAAGACAGAACGAATCACTTGTGTAAGTAAACGAGCCATGGCAACCTTTCGCAGGGAAGTAATGATGACTCATCATCAGAATCGAAAAGTTTTTTTTTTTGGGAAAAATGTAAGAAATTTCTCATTGATCAAAAAATTATTTACATTCACATTTTTACCACATAGTCACAGGGTAGACTAGTTAGCAAAAACAGTGGAGAGGTATATATAAAGCTACTCCCAAAGTACAAGAACTAATTTGTTCACATCAGATTCCTATCAGTCAACCATTGGATATCCCTAGCACTAATATTCTTAACTTTGTGCTTGATTCTGCTTTTCACTTCCTTCATGCTCTATTCTACAAGAGTTTCAGGCCTTATCATTGCACATTCAAGCCTGCAAGTATTTCTCATGCTCCATATTTTGTAAATAAGACAGCACGAGATTGCACCACCAACTTGATTTCTGAGTTTGGATCCCAGCCTCCTCCTGCAGCACCATTCAATGGTTCCATTTACAGGCAGCTCTAACTTGCATCTGTTCTTTATTATGTCAAGACATTTCCTGCTGTATTGACACTTAAAGAAAAGATGTTCATGACTTTCAGAGTCATCCTGGCATAAGAAGCACCTATCTTCTGTACACACTCCAATTCTTAGCAATTTATCTTTCAATTGAAGTCTATTCTGCATGACGAGCCAGCATATAAAAGCATTTTTGGGAATTATATATCTATTCCAGATATATTTCCCCCATACCAGCTTTGGATTTGCTCCTGATAGCCACTTAAAACCATCTGCCACTCTGTAATTTCCTGCTGATCCTCACTACAACAAAAACGTTCATTTGCGACCAAAATTACAACCGGAAGGGATTCTCGTCGCAAAAGATGTATCTTTTACAACGAGATTTTTGATCTCGTCGTAAAAAATAATATTATCTACGAAGGTCAAGTTTCTCGATGCAAAAAATATATATTACGACGAACTCGTCGTAGATAATAGATTTGCTACGACGAGATACGACGAGCTCGTCGTAGATAATAGATTTGCTACGACGATATTCGGTTTCTCGTCGTAGATAATAAATTTGCTACGGCGAGATTCGGTTTCTCGTCGTAGATAATAAATTTGCTACCACTACATTCTGTTTCTCGTCGTAGATAATCTATTAGCTACGACGAGATTTGATTTCTCGTCGTAAATAATTGATTAGCTATGACAAGAATCTGTTTCTCTTCGTAGATAATACATTAGTTGCGACGAGAATTTTTTGTCAATGTAGATAATCAAGTAATTTATGATGACACCTAATTCTCGTCCAAATAGGAAAAATAAAAGCTACATACAAAAACTCAAATTTAGAGTTAAGATGTAGAGAAAATAAACAAGACTAATTTTAATCAATTTATAATAATGTAACTAAGTGCATTGATTTTAAAAGCTTTGATTTCATCTGTTGAACTATTTGAAACCACTATCTACTGGAGTAATATAATTGATAAATATATAGTTGTGCGATGTAAGGTCGAAAAAAAAAAATCACAGTAACAAAGTTTGAGGTGGTCATAAGTGATTTAAGAGCTCCTATGAGTGTTTAAATAAATTGACAATACTAATCATACAAATAAAGTTGGCTTTCCATGTAGGAAACCCATGTGCTAAGAACTCCAAAGTTAAGCGTGCTTAATGGGGAGCACTCTTAGGATGGGTGACCTCCTGGGAACCTTACTCAGATACGCACGAGTGAGATCGAATTGCGGGAGAACGAAATACTTTCGGTCCACGTGAGGGGAAAAAGATAAAAATTGTGTTTTTATGTGTTGTCGGAAAAAAGAATTACGACGAGAAAAAGTCGTCGCAAAAGAGCTTTTACGACGAGAAAAACATCTCGTCGCAAAAAACTTATTACAACGAGGACATTAAACTCGTCGCAAAGTATTTGCGACGGAGCCTTTTGCGACGACTCGCGACCGGACGGAATTCTCGTCGTAAAAGACCATTTACGACGAGTTTTGGCTGATTTGCGACGAGTTTGCTCCGTCGCAAATGAACGTGTTTCTTGTAGTGCCTGTCCAGTGACCCCCATTGAAGCCTGCTTGCAGTTTGGTCTTGGTGCTGCAAATTTTCTTCCAGCTCCAACTGGAGTCAATAGGAGGGGAGTACTGCACCCAGTCACAACCCTTTAAGTAGTATTCATGCACCCATTTTACCCACATAGAGTCAGTTTTTTTGTATATCCAATCAACATATTTTCCCAGACAAGCAGTATTCCATATGAAGAACTGAAACCCATGGACGTGACTTCTTGCTTTTGGAAATCATAACATTTGAGATCATAAGTCCATTCATCAGTATCTTCCCAAGTACAAGTAGTGAAGAACACGATTCTTGGATTGCGAGGATGAAAACCCTTGAGTTTCACCTCGGAGCCGTCTAAGTCCACACTGTACTCAGTTTGCCAGCCAAAATCCTTGTCGGAAGCTCTTGGATTCTCTTTAGACACGGACAGCTGAAGTGTGTAAATCCGCGACACTAAATCAGTTTCCACGACCAATCCACAACAAAAGAGACGATGATCAGAAGAAACACACACACAAAACTCACGACAATCTGGGACGAGAGGAAGTCGAATGTGAGTTTCCTTGAGTTTGTTAGGGTTCAAGTTGTAAGCTATGAGACCGCAACACTTAGTGTCGGAACTAGTGCAGTAAAACACACCGTTAAGGAAACCAACTGCTTGTCTTGTGTCACTAAAATATTCACCGTAAGATCCGTCATTTCGTCTTGATCGGCAGATTTTGCAGTTGAGTTTGGTATATATATCCCTCAAACGAAGCCTGCCTTTGGTCACGGTACTGCATATTCTGAGATTACTGATGCCCGTCTTACCATCCCGGTACAGGAACACCACAATATAATGGGCTAGATTCGGGGATTTACGATCAATATCGCAGTAAAAACCAGTGGTCGCAAGGTTTTTTACCGTAAGGTTTGCAATTACTACCCGAGTTTCCTTAGTGTAAGGGTTGCAAATTACGTACTGCCATTGTGTTCCGAGCTCAAGAGCAAACAGAAGGAACCCACATGAGGTTGCTTAAAAGAGTACATGTTATCAAACATGTCCACCTTTTGGGCTAAGGCTTTGTTGTTGTCATCGATTTGGCCGTCTAAAGTCATCATATCCTCCAAATTGTAACGGTCCAAGTAGGAGTCGAAGGGAAAGAACTTCAAACACCACGAGTAATGAAATAAACCGTAGAGTGTGTCAGAGGAAAGTAAGTAGTGATTCATTCTGTATGATAAGCAGCTCTTCTTTCGACGAGGGTTCGAGATCATGTCGTGCCATCCTTTTGAAACGAGCTTAAACCGGAATAGGGTACGTAAAGGTAGCTTGTACAGAATCTCACGAAATACTTCATCCGGGATAAATTGGACCACTTTCTCTAACAATGGCGAATTACCATCGTCTTCTACTTGATCTTGTAAATTCCGACCGTCATCATGTTTATCGATGTATCTGAAATTATGTTTCGATTTGCAGAGATAAGAGGGACCTTTTCCATCCCCGGGTTCGATAGGTGTACGCCGTAGCAAATTGTAGTGGTACTTGCTTCTGTTCTCCCGATTTCCTCTGCCTCCCATCTTTTAGTGTTGTCTTTTTTGGGGTTTTTGTATATTGACGAATGAAACTTACCCTTTTATGTTCAACCCATATAATAAAAAAATCGAAAGCCTCACTTCAGCTCGTCCTAATTATTTTTAAACAATAAGGAAATGTATTCCTTACGCTAGTCCTAATATATACGATTTAAAGGAAAAGTTCATAGAAGGGAAGGAAAACTACCTTGATGCTTTAGCTTATTTTCTAAAAAATGCGACTAATTTTCCCATCTGCCAATATTAACTGATGATTTATTGCTTTTAGCTTTATTGTTTTGGTTATTGGAGTGATTTTTGGTTTAATTTTGTCTTCTCTTCGTATGTTTTACAGGGCAACCAAGAGGATTTCCACACGAAATTTTTTTAAAGAATAAGATTAAGTATCAAGGTAGTTTTCAAGGCCAGCCATAATTAATTAAAACCATCGTCTTAGGATTCCGTTTGATATATAATTATAAAATAAAAATGTTAGTAATGTTGAGAAATATGTTTCCAATTGACATTAGTCCTAGGTGTCTAAGAAATCAAGGTGAAATAAGTGTGGACTTATAAGTACATCTCGGCCTTCTTACTACGAGTATTTTACTTTTTTATCTTCCTTGTGTGCAGGAATGTTACAGTACGTAGAACGAAGCATTGTAATATAACAACATAGCCTTGGTCTTTACTATACTGCCCATGAGGGATGTATTTTGACCTAGACGATTCTGGAGAAATGATGTCTATGGTTTTAATTTGGACTGCTGAACAGGTACGTCGAGACTGTCGAATCATCATCATAAGAGGTGGTGGATCCGCTGGGACAAGTGAAAGTACGTACTAGTCGAATCATCATCATTATTAGAGGTGGAGTAATATGGTTCTGAATTTCTGATATAAGTTCATGTTCTTGGTGAGTGGTAGTCTTACTTTCCCTCCAAACTTTTCATGTTGTACTACCATAAAAAATTTAGGACTTCCTTCGGTTTCTATTTAAATTTGCGATGACTAATGACATGGATGCTAGGTACGACTTTCACATCAAATCTTTGAGTGAAACAAGTCGACACAAGTTTGCGAGAACTGAAAAAAAGCAACGAATGAAAAAAAGCGACGAAAAGAGATCATAATCACCTGTGTAAGGAAACGGGCCATGGCAACCTTTCGCAGGGAAGTAATGATGACTGGCAATTGAAATCGTAGGATGTATGAGAATCAAAACCCATGGACGTGACTTCCTGCTTTTGGAAATCATAGCATTTGAGATCATGAGTCCATCTACAATTATCAAAATCTTCAAGATACGGTTCCCAAGCAAAAGTAGTGAAGAACACGATTCTTGGATTGCGAGGATCAAAACCAATGAGTTTGCCCACGAAGCATTCTAATTCCACAATGTACTCAGTTTGCCAGCCAAAATCATTGTCGGAGACTCTTGGATTCTCTTTAGACACGGAAAGCTGTAGTGTGTAAGTTCGTGAGTCTCGATATTTTGGTGCATCCCTCGTATCATTGTATTTCACGATCAATCCACAGCAGAAGAAACGATGATCAGAAGAAACGCAAACACAGACCTCACGACATTCTGTGGCGACAGGGAGAGGCATGTGAGTTTCCTCGAGTTTGTCAGGGCTCAAGTCGTAAGCTATGAGACCGCAATACAAAGGGTGGGAACTAGTGCAGTAAAACACACCGTTGAGGAAACCAACTGGAGTTCTACTGTCCCTAAAATATTCACCGTCTTCATATCGTCTTGAGGAGCAGAATTCGCAGTTGAGTTTGGTATATATATCCCTCCAACGAGGCCTGACCTCAGTCGGAGAACTGCATATCTTGAGATTACTGATGCCCGTCTCGCCATCCTGGTACAGGAACACCACTGTATAATGCGCTAGATTCGGGGATGTTCGATCAATATCGCAGTAAAAACCAATGGCCGCGGGGTAGTTTCTCTTTTTTTTACTAAAGATATTCTCGTCTTCCCTCATCATAAAGATTGCAATTACTCGAGTTTCCTTAGTGTGAGGGTTGTAAATTACGTAGTGGCTTTGTGTTCTGATCTCACGAGTAGTGTGAGGGTTGTAAATTACGTAGTGGCTTTGTGTTCTGATCTGACGAGTAAACAAAAGGAACCCACATGAGGTTGCTTTTAAAGTGTACTTTTTGTTATTGTCGTTTTGGCCTAAGGTCATCACATCCTCCAAGTTGTGACGGTGCGAGTAGGTTTTGAGGGGAAAGAACTTCAAATCACGATGAGGCGGCATCGAGTAACAAAATAAACCGTAGAGTGTGTCAGGGTAGAGTAAGTAGTGATTCATTCGGTATGATAAGCAGCTATCGATTCGACGAGGGTTCGAGATCATGTCGAGCCATCCCTTTGAAACGCACTTGAACATGAGTAGGGTTCGTAAAGGTAGCTTGTGAAGGATCTCGAGCATTACTTCATCCGGGATATGCTGGACTAATAGCGTATCACATTGTTGTTTGTGATGATCATCATCTACTTGATCTTGCAGAATTCGACCAGCATCATCATGTTTATCGATGTATCTGAATTTATGTTTGTATTTGCTGAGATAATCGGCACCTTTTTTACCTCTGGGTTCAAAAGTTTGACCTCCCATAGTTTTTTTTAGTGTCGGGGTATCTCTTTGGTGTTTCTCTGTTTAAACGTAGAACAATAAAGGACATGGACGAATCAACCTCACCTTTAAAAGCTAGAAGACCTAATAAAACCCAAAGTAAATATTCCTTGAGCCAGTCCTAATACGATAAGGAAAAGTACATATATAGAAAGAAGAGGACGAGGAACACTTTTATTTATGCTTATCTTATTCTCTGAATGCCATTAATGATACTCCGGACTTCCTATGTCTAAGTTTCAACACCACATATGAAAAATCACATTCTTACTACTATAGAAAGTATACCATATTCTCGCGAGTAAATAGTCTTGAATTTGTTTTTTATGCACTTTAGTGGGGTTGTCATGTAAGCGGTTTTTTCATGTACTTTAGTGATTATACGTTTGAGGAGTACTAAATTTGTGCTCATATTTTTATTTTTGATCTTCTTAAGTTTGCCGTTGCTAAGCATAATTGGTTCTTAGGGTAGTTTCATATACAATAAAAGTAATCGTTGGATCGTCTGAACAAGTACAACTATGTGCATTTTTCATTGCACACGGGTTCCTATATAACCATGGTTCCTACTGGAACTTAACTCTAAAACTGGGTTCCCGACACTCGCGTATGTAGGTGTGGCTGCATCGAAACACGACTTTAAATTGGAAAATCTATCTTCATCCCCAACCCCTCGAATTTTGTGGATCTTGACCACTATCCAACAGTTTCATACTTATTCCGTGTAACCGGCATCTACTGAGATTTTATGCCTCACACTGAGAAGACCAAGATCATTACCTGTCTACAAGAAAATCATGTGAACATCACACAGAAACTGATACACAGGGAATTTTCACATGACATTTGATTTGCATTCTGAGGTAAACAGATTCCCTAAACCTGACTGTCAAAATCAGTGTATAATCATTAAAAAGGTGAGGTTATGACGTTATGATATGTTCCTCGCATTTCATAAATTGCACAAAGTGCAAATGGTGCAAAATATCAGCTTCTGTTTAACCTTTCATAGGGTCCTTCAGATTTGGCTAAAACGTTCTCTAGGAGTATATCATGCATCTAGCTAGAAGCGCTCCGAAAAGCCACAGCATCAGACTTCAATTTCAAATGAAAATGACATAAAAAGAGCAGCCAAAGTCATAAAAGCAAAGAAAGAATATATATATAGCATATATTATCAGGAATACGATGTGCAATACTTGCTTACGATTTCATTACGTTACGGTGGTTTAAATACCACTAGTTACAATACAGTGGCGGGCCTAGGGTTACATACAACCAGAGCCCATACATACATACGTCGAATATATATAGACCAGTAAAACATATTTGTGATTCTGTATGTCGATCACAGATCACTACTATCATTGTGTGTCCATGCCTACTAGTCTACTACATTCTCGCTAACCTAGCCCAAAGTCGCGACTAATTTCAATCATCCTCGCAACAAGTCTCAAAAACAGTTTTACATTTGGTACCACGAGAAGATGTTCCTACTTTTAGACGGACTTACCCAAGCAGCTACATACAAGGTTTTGTGTATATGCTATCTCCAAACTTTTTATGTTGTATACTACCATTAAAATTTAAAACTTCCTTCTTTTCTATTTAAATTTGCAATGACTAATGACATGAATGCTAGCTACCTGACTAAATTTCGTAAAAGAGGGTTATAGGAACCACTTTCACATCACATCTCGACACAAGTTTGCGAAAACTGAAAAAAAAAAAACAACGAAGGAGATCATCATCGATCACCTGTGTAAGGAAACGGGCCATGGCAACCTTTCGCAAGGAAGTAAAGATGGCTGGCCACTGAAAACTTTGGATGTATGAGAATCGAAACCCATGGACGTGACTTCCTGCTTTTGGAAATCATAGCATTTGAGATCACAAGTACATCTATAATTACTATAATAACCATCAGCATACGGTTCCCAAGTAAAAGTAGTGAAGAACACGATTCTTGGATTGCGAGGATCAAAACCCTTGAGTTTGTCAACGGAGCAGTCTAATTCCATAATGTACTCAGTTTGCCAGCCAAAATCATTGTCGGAGACTCTTGGATCCTCTTTAGACACCGAAAGCTGAAGTGTGTAAGTTCGTGAGTCTCGATAGTTTGGTGTATCACTCGTATCATTGTATTCCACGATCAATCCACAGCAGAAGAAACGATGATCAGAAGAAACGCAAACACAGACCTCACGACATTCTGGGGCGACAGGAAGTGGGATGTGAGTTTCCTCGAGTTTGTCAGGGCTCAAGTCGTAAGCTATGAGACCGCAACACGTAGGGGCGGAACCAGTGCAGTAAAACACACCGTTGAGGAAACCAACTGGTGATCTTTTATCACTCCTAAAATAATCACCGTAAGATCCGGCACTTGAGTATCCGTCATATCGACTTGACAAGCAGATTTCGCAGTTGAGTTTGGTATAATTATCCCTCCAACGAGGCCTGCCCTTGGTCCGGGAACTGCATATCTTGAGATTACTGATGCCCGTCTCGCGGTCCTGGTACAGTAACACCACAGTGTAATGCGCTAGATTAGGGGATGTTCGATCAATATGGCAGTAAAAACCCATGGCCGCAAGGTAGTTTCTCCTCTCATAAAAATAATCATGGAGTTTTTTTACTCTAAGGGTTGCAACTACCCGAGTTTCCTTTGTGTAAGGGTTGCAAATTACAAACTGCCTTAGTGTTCCGATCTCAAGGGTAAACAGAAGGAACCCACTCGAGGTTGCCTTTAAAGTGTACATTTTATTAAACCCACAAGAGTTGTAGTTGTCGAGTTTTCGGCCTAAAATCATCGCGTCCTCCAAGTTGTGACTGTCCGAGTAGGTTTTGAGGGGAAAGAACCTGAAACCATCATCATGATACGCCGGGTAACAAAATAAACCGTAGAGTGTGTCGGGGGAGAGTAAGTAGCGATTCATTCTATATGATAAGCAGCTATCGATTCGACGAGGGTTTGAGATCATGTCGAGCCATCCCTTCGAAACGAGCTTAAACATGATTTGGGCTCGTAAAGGTAGCTTGTACAGAATCTCGAGTATTACTTCATCCGGGATATGTCGGACTTGTTCCTCGACTAACGGCGAGGATGATGGCGTTGGCGTTGGCGTTGGCGAAACACATGGCTGTTTCTGATCATCTTCTCGTTCTTGTTGAATTCGGATACCATTCTTATCGATGTATTTGAAATTATGCCGGTATTTGTTGAAATAACAGGTATCTTTTTGACCTCCGGAAACAAATGGTGGATGCCGTAGCAAAGTGTAGTGGTACTTGGTTCTATTGCGCCGAATTCCCCTGCCTCCCATGATTATTGTTTTGATCTGATGGTCGTGCTTTAGAACTACGCTGCTTCTTTTTGTAGGTATTTGGATCTTACGAACTAAGTGCCTCCAATCAATATTTGTGATCCCAAAAGAGTTGTGAGTCTTCCTTTCAAAAATAGGACAGAACTATGGGCTAGGTATCAAACGAACCAATTATTATTAGATTTTCGTAATCCGAAGTTGGAATACAAAAACTTGACCCCACGGATTACCTCCAAATCAAGTCTTTTTTAGAAGGACATTTTAATAACTAATTTAAGGAAAATATTATAATTTATGGTAATAAGTTATAATCTGGGGTCGTATGGCCTTAATTTTGCGTGTACACCTCAAAAGCATTACCAGCAACAACGATTTATAATTTTTGTGCTAATTTCCCCTGCCTCAGTGCCTCCCATTCACCCATTGTAGTGATGTTCCATCTTTACAATGATAATATTGTTTTATAGTGTTCCTTCAATGTACGTTGTAACACCAAGAATTTTGGGTCTTCCTTCGAAAAAAGGAACGGATTATTGTCTAGGTTGTCATAGTTGTTGAACTACAAATTATGTAATTTCTCGAAATTTCAATGTTTGGCGTTTGCGTGCATACACTACTATAACAGACGTGCCTTACGTGGAAATATCGTAACATAGTCAATTTTAGGCGTACAACTCTAAGAATGTGAAGTAAATTTCCAAATTATGTGGCATGTATGTATATATGAAATCTAATGCTATTATGCTAGAGGTCTGAACTGAATGTCATCACATATCTATAAATAAATAGCATCAACTAAATGCAAGCTTATATTATGTTTTGGTGTTGAACACGCGCGATTATTGTTCCACAATCAATTTGCCATTGCTGAGCATAATTGGCTGTGTTCCTAAGTTGGTTTTCATAATAATACAAGTAATCGTTGGATCTGAACAAGTACAATCACTATTTTTCATTGCACACGGCTTTACATACGTATACATATCTAAAACTCGGTTCCCTTAACAAAAAGGGGGACTCGCGTATATATGTATGGCTGCATCGAACACGACTTTAAGTAAGTCGTGCTTCATCTCTCTAATTTTGTGATCTTGACTATTCTAGTGAACCAGCAGTTTCATACTCTTTCCATGAATTTCGAACTTAATTTCATCTTATCTATATAAAACTACTACAATGACTACATCAGAGGTAGAAGCTACGCTACCACTTTCACATACACCAACTTTTTGTGTGAAACAAATCATCAGAATCGAAGTTTGCGAGAACTGAAATCAGCACGTACTACCTGTGTAAGGAAACGGGCCAAGGTAACCGTTCACAGGGAAGTAATGATGGCTGATCAGAATCGAAAAGTTCGGATGACTCGGAATCGAAACCCATGGACGCGACTTCTTGCTTTCGGAAATCATAACATTTGAGATCATAAGTACATATATAATTATGACCATTGAGAGACAGTTCCTTAGTAGTGAAGAACACGATTCTTGGATTGCGAGGATGAAAACCCTTGAGTTTGTTCACTGAGCAGTCTAATTCGATACTGTACTCAATTTGCCAGCCAAAATCTTTCTCTGAAGCTATTGGATTCTCTTTAGACACACACAACTGAAGTGTGTAAATCCACGACTTCGGATCATCGGTTGTATTCCCCTTCCCCTCAATCAGTGCACAATAGACAAGACGATTAGAAGAAACACACATAATGACCTTATCATAACAGCGTGGGGGTACAGGAAGTGTCGTGTGAGTTTCTTCGAGTTTATCAGGGTTCAAGTCGTAAGCGATAAGACTGCAGCATGGAAGCCTATCGTACTCGACCCAGTCGTAGGATGGGTAGAACACAGTGCCGGTGCAGTAAAACACCCCATTGAGGAAACCAACTGGTGTTCTTGTGTCCCTAAAATATTCACCGTAAGATCCGTCACTTGAGTATCCGTCATATCGTCTGGATCGGCAGAATTCGCAGTTGATCTTGGTATAGTTATTCCTCCAACGAGACCTGTCCTCGGTCCGGGAACTGCATATCTTTACATTACTGATGCCCGTCTCACCATCCTGGTACAGTAACACCACAGTGTAATGTGCTAGATTAGGGGATGTTCGATCGATATCGCAGTAAAAACCCATGGCCGCAAGGTAGTTTCTCTTACGACGAGGAGAAATATACTTGTTTCCCCTTAGTTTAACCGATGAAAGTACACGAATTTCTTTAGTGTAAGGGTTGCAAATAACACACTGACTTTCTCTTCCGAGCTCAAGCGTAAACAGAAGGAACCCACATGAGGTCGCGAGTAAACTGTACATTCTATTAAAATAGTCTAGCTCGTGGCCTAAGGCTTTGTTGTTGTTGTTGTTGTCGTCGTCATTGTTGTGGGGTTTTCGGCCTAAAGTCATCACATCCTCCAAGTTGTAACGGTCTGAGTAGGTTTTGAGAGGAAAGTGTTGAGAAGGAGAGAATGAGATGGTTGAAAAGCTTGACTATTCTCATTATAATAGACGAGTATAAATACACAAGATTAGTTAGGGTTTTGCTAGAGTACATAATCCTAGATCCTAAATTATAGAGATTAGAGTTAATTATGCCTAGAATATAGGATTACAATTGACTAAATATACTAAATATTAAATACAAATATGAACACAATATATCATTTCCTTATACGCCCCCGCAAGATGGACGTTCGAAGAGTAAGGCCAATCTTGGATAAAATCATGAATAACGATGCTTGTGGCCGCTTGATGATAAACTTGAATTGAGCTATGAGCGTTGGACGAGTTGTGACATATGAAGAGGTGTTGAAGCAGATATAGATAATGCCGGAGGATAGTGTGACAACTAACAAGGGTTGAGCCAAGAGAGAGGAAGAATGTAAAATAGAGTAGTTTTGGGATCAAGAAAGAAATCTGTGAGGGTGGCCTCTGTGGAGTTTGGCCGAGAGTGATTTTTTTTTTTTTTTTTGGAATATTTGATAAAACGTGAGGAAATGAAGATCTTTTTTTTTTTTTTTTTTTTTTTATGAGAAATTTTAAGGGAATAAAAAGTTTTAGAAGGGAAAAAAAAATATGGTGTGCGGCCTTTGGATTGAGTTTGGCCGAGAAGGTGAAGTTTTGGGGTGTTCTTTTCTGATTTTTTTTTTTATATATATTTGATAAGAAAAAAAAACGTGAGGGAGTGATTTTTGAGTACGAGGGGATGTAGATTAAGAGAGAAAAGGTGGAGATAATTGACTTGAAAGAAAAAAAATTGTAAAGAATTGAAGAAATGGAGTGTAAGACCAGTGAAAGCAGAGTATAGCGTAGGAAATTGTTTCGAGTATTTGAGGAAGATAATCATATGAGATAAGAAGAAGCAGAGAAGAAAGCAGAGAGAATACAGAGTGTATTTGAGAGTTTGAGAGTTTGAGAAGAAGAGTTTGATTGTATTTCTGTAGGGAGAAAAGAAGAGATTTAATATAAAGAAAATAAAGGTTTGAGGGGATTTTGAGTAAGATTTGAAAAAGAATTGTAAAGAATTAGAGAAGGAGGGATTGGGAAGGAAAGCCGTGAGTTACCAATTTCCGGATTTTGATGCGAGATGATGATCAAGTCGACGATCGGGTGGTCATCCGTGGTCCGATTCGTACGAAATTTGACGAGCGTGTTGAGAACACAAGGGTGTTCGATCTGAACGGTGGAGATCGTGATCACAGCTTCAGATTTGAAGTTATGAGAGATTTACGAGAAGGCTGATTTTGGAGGGTTTTAGGAGAGTTTTGGAGGGTGACTAGGGTGGCCGCGTGAAGGGTTTGGCCAAGTTTGTGAGGTTGGCCGATTAGAGTTTGGCCATGGTGGAAGAGGGTCGAGGGTGGGCCGGAGGGAGGGTGGCCGAGGGTTTGAGGGTGGCCGATTAGAGGGTGGTGGCCGAAGGGTTGAAGCTTTTCAGAGGGTTAGGCCGGAGCATAGGATCTATGCTCTGATACCATGTTGAGAGAATGATATTTCCACACAATAGAATAACTTAATATTATTGATGGGAATGACTACACTTATATAGTAGATCATAAATTTAGCATAGTCTAAACCCTAGTTCTAGAAATATCCTTGCATAATATTCTTTACATAATTAGAATATTATGCTTTATTATTTTCCTAGTACAAAATATATGTAATATACTTTCCTATAGAAAGAACCTTAAACCATGCTGATGCGAGTGATGAAATAAACCGTAGAGTAGTGTGTCAGGGGAGCCTAAGTAGTGATTCATTCTGTATGATAAGCAGCTATCCATTCGACGAGGGTTCGATATCATGTCAAGCCAACCCTTCGAAACGCGCTTCCACATGAGTAGGGTTCGTAATGGTAACTCGTACAGGATCTCGAGTATTATTACTTCATCCACAATATCTTGTTGTACTTGTTCCTCGACCAACTGCGATGATGATGGCGTTGGCGTAGGCATTGGCAATGGCGAATAACATGGTCGTTTCGGATCATCTTCTCGTTCTTGTTGAATTCTCACACCAGTTTTATCAATGTATCTGAAATTATGGGGCTTGTATTTGTTGAGAGTTGCTTTTTGATATCCGGGTACAAAAGGGGGATGCGTAAGCAAAGTGTAGCGGTACTTTTTTCTGTTGTGCCGATTTCCCCTGCCTCCCATTGTTGTTTCTGTGATGTTCTTGGTTTACAATGATAAATAAATAAATACACAGTAGTATTTCTTTCGTGAGTATTTTGCTAGGGTTTCAATTCGAGCTGATGAATCTACCAACAAAAAAGTGCTTTCAATGAATATTGTGATCCCAATAGTTTGATTTGGTCTCCCTTCTAATCAGGAACAGATCTCGTGCTAAGGAGTTAAGTGTGAAAAAGATAGTGTAAAACATAATATGGAGTAATATGGTCAGAATATATTACCAAACGCATTTTAGGGATTCGAGTCTGTCGGTACCATGAAACTAGTTCATGGGAGAAATATAACACGCAGCGGAATATTTCTTGTACAGTTTCCCAGTTTCTCATTGATTTCATCAATTGTACAACGTATTTATACTAGTTACAATTCACCGTCTTAACCTACAAGTAATATAACATTCTTAAATACAACCTACCATAAATGTACTTCGTACATATTCACAAGTAACATATATTTACGATATATACGATATTACCATAACTGCGTTTGGTAATATATTCTGACCATATTACTCCATAATATCTCTCGATATTATCTCGTAATATCGTCACCTTCCATATTTCCTATTAGTTGATCTCTTTATTTTGGTTGCTGTTGTTGATCGTATAGGTATAATTGAATCCAAATTTTTATAGGGTAAAAAAAAAACCCTATAAAAATTTGGATTCAATTATACCTATACGATCAACAACAGCAACCAAAATGAAGATAATAGGAAATATGGGGTTTTTAGGAAGAAGTTTGATGTTTTAAAAAAAAAACTGTAATTTAAAATAAAGTTGACTAATTTGTAATTTTAAAATAATGTTAATTTTTACAAATGGGTTGCTAAAAATGTGGATGCAGGCAGTGAGAGTGAAATTAAGGCTTGATTGTTGTTCTCCATGGTTGAATTAAAATTTATGGGGTTTTTTCTTGATTTGATCAATTAATGTTAGTGAGATGAGAGAAAACTAAAGTAGGCCTTTGTCGTCGATCTAGGTTGTGCAGGTGTGGTGGTGGCAATTTCACAGCCAGATGCAACGGCGGTGGTGGCCTTTTGGGTTTTACCGGACTGGGGAGGGGAAATGGAATAATCTGACACATCTTTTTCAAGAGCTAGAGGAAATGTGTCTCAAAAGTCATGCGCAACGACATCGCTGTTTACCGTTCTCGCTCACTCTTTGCAACGGCTGCTCACAGAAGCAATAAGTGTAAATGGACCTGAACTTTACTCACAAATATGGGAACCAACAAAGCGTTAAAATTTTGCAAACTTCAGACCCCAATTTCATGCTTAACTCTCGGGCTAAGTATCAAATTATCAATCAACGAACAATTATTAGATTTTGATGATATGAGTTGGGATACAAAACCAAAGTATTGACCAAGTACAGGATTTAGACGGGGCCTACGACTCTAAGTACATTTTTGTGATCCGATCTGACTTGATTTGATTTGAATGCAATTGAACTGCACTAAACTGAACTGATCTAATCTGATCTGAACTTGTTATAAAGTTAGTTGAATTTTGACGAAATTATATAAAAATGGCTATATTAATTGATCGTTATTTCAATAATTATGAACAGGATTGATTTGATTTGATCTGAATGCACTGTTTTTAAGTTCTATGAAACATAGCCTTAGACTTTCCTACAACTCATACTATAGTGATACTAAACAAATTTTAATTTATGGAGTGTAATATGTGATCTAACTCAATACAGAGTCGACCCAACGGATAACCTCGTCGTTATTTATGGAATGTTAGGCAATGAGACGAGACAAAAAAAAAAAGGATAAGCATTGGGAATATTTTTTTTGGTACAATTAAGCGTTGAGATTATATATATTTGGATTCAAATTGATTAGTTCAACTCGTACCAGACTTATTTGGGTCAAATCAGAATATCAAATGTCATAATTTTTCGATAAATCTAGTCTAGTCTAGTGAATTATTAGTTAGGCTAATGACAAATGATACAATCATCATAACGATGATCATCGTCGCTACCAAAGTTGACTATTATTCGCAACTACCAACCCTATTCACAACCGCTGAAATTGACAAAAAAAGTGGTTTCAACTTTCAACGATCTTTCTCGCTAAGGAAAAATATCAACTATCCTATTTCTAACCACACTCCTACCTCAGTTCTTACAAATGAGGTCACCTCAAAAGCGTTACGAGCTACATATGGATGATGATTTAATGGTCCGGTCGCCCCGTGCCTAGATTCGGCTAGCCCACCGTACCTCGTGGGGGGTCGTGCCGAGGCACAACATTTTTCCCCAACATGGTAGTGTTCGCAATCCGATCCCAGCCCAATAATTTGCCTCATACATACGAAGCCCTCGCTCCCAAGTCCCAACCCAGTCTCGGGAGGAGCCGTTGCTCGTGTTGGGCTGGTTGCTATCCTGCCCTCTTGCCCTAAAGACCACATCTCAAAGCTTGAAATGCTACAATCAGTGCACTAAGCCAACAACCAATGAACCTATGCATATTAGCGTTCTAAATACCACCTTATAAACCACCAAAACAAAATTTAACGCGTGTCTGTAATACACTGTCCCACCGTACCCGATCCTAGCCATGTGTACCTCGCGTGGAGCCGTCGCTCGTGCCACTACTAGCGAAGAACCAATGAACCTACGAATATTATCGTTCGAAATCCCCCCTCATAATAAACCACCAAAACATTTCACTTAACACAACCAATTTGGCAACCAATCCCATCTTCTTCTATACCCGAGCCTAGCCATATGTACCTAGTGTGGACCCGTCGCTCGTGCCACTACTATCGAAAAACCAATGAACCTACGAATATTATCGTTCAAAACCCCCCCTCCTAATAAACCACCAAAACATTTCACTTAGCAGTTAGCACAACGGGCAACGGCTCCCAGGTTTCAAATTCAAAAATTTCCCCCAAAACCTCCGCCATTTCCCCTTCCTTCTTCTTCACGCTCCCCAACAATGGCGACCCCATCAACATACCTGACAACCCCAACAAAAACACCCTCAAAATCTCACTCCTCAAAACGACCCCACCAACAAATATCCCAAATCGCAGCAAACCCTAACCCTACAAACAATGACCCATTCAAATCAAGATTCGAGGCCTACAACCGCCTCCAGGCCGCCGCAGTTGCCTTCGGGGAGAAGCTACCGATACCTGAAATCGTCGCAATTGGTGGCCAATCTGATGGGAAAAGCTCTCTTCTTGAAGCCCTTCTTGGGTTTCGGTTCAATGTTAGGGAGGTTGAAATGGGTACTAGACGACCCTTGATTCTTCAGATGGTTCATGATTCTTCCGCTCTCGAACCCCGTTGCCGCTTTCAGGTCCTAATTCGCCACTCAATTATCAATTGATTTAGTGTTTCTTTGATTTAATTTAATTAATTGTTGAATTTTCTGTTGTTTTAGTCACTGTATAATTTGAATTGTTGGGTCGTACTGTGTGTGATTCTTGTGGTTAGTAGTGTTGTATACAAGAAATCGCGTAAAGGGTTGTTGAATTTTCGCTGTCGGGTTAAATTGTTATCGGTTTTGGTAATTTATTGAGTGCATTGTCACAATTACTGGATTCATGTCAATGTATACATTTGCTGCGGACACTAGAGAAAAATGTTAGAGAAACGGGTTTTTGGATTATCGGAACTTCATTGTTGCTCCCAAGTATATGCCTTTGTTGGAAAGATTGGAATTTGGTGTGGATTTGCCGGATTTGGAATTCTAGGGTTTATAATTGGGGGTTGTTAGTGCCTGTGGAGTGTGGAACATCGTTTGAGGTGGTCGGTATGTTTTGTATTGCTATATTTACTCAGTGTCGATGATCAAATACTTAAGGTGCAAGAAGCAAGCTTTGATCTTTCCGACATTAACATGTTAAATGTAGGCTAACAAAGCGGGTGGGATTAATATTAGAGCTACCCACCTTTAGTAGATGGGTATTAACATGTTAAATGTGAAGTTTACCTTCAGTGTTTGGGGTCATAGGCTAGTGTGCCTGAATTTCTTAGGGTAGTAAGTTGATGTGATTTCCTGGATCAAGTATCTTGTTCTAAATTCATTTTCTCCGAGACAATATCAATTTTTTCGAAGAATTTCAGCCGGTGTTTAGCTGATATTGGTGCTTAGCAAATACCTTTGATCAAATCTTTGCATTGATTGGAACCTCAATATACCTTTTCGGCATTTAAGGAACTACTAGTTAGCATGCCCGTGCCACGCCCGGGTTATGTAATTATATTGTTTGTACTCTGTTTATAAGAAAAATGTTGACTTATATTTGATCTAATAAATTAACATAATGAATATTTTCCATAAAGTCTGTACCAAAAAAAAAAAAAAAAATATTTTCCATAAAGTAGCTAATACTATACTACTTTATGATAATTTATTATCATATCCTAACTGATAATTGTATTTAATGTTATTTTTATGCTGTTTGTTGCTATTTTTACCATAAATTCACTTTACCATAATAATCTAACTTATATAATAATTATATAAGTAATGTTTTTCATAAATTATGTAATAATTATCATATTATATAATGACTTAGTGCTATCTAATTAATGTTTTCCATAAATTAGCTAATAATTACCATATTAAATAATGACTTAGTGCTATCCAATTAATGTACGCCAAGTGTCAACCTAGGAAAGACTTGGTTTCAGGTTTTAATATATAGTATTAGATAGATAAGTTGGTCAGTATACGTGTTCTGGTCTTATTGATTTGTCTGCTAGGGGTTTTGAGCAATCTCATATGTACAGAATTTCTGGATGACGTGCATATCTTAAAAGTTTTACTATTTAGTTTGAATATGATTATCACAAGTGTTAGGATTTTGGAATCACAGTAAATAATATACAGGAGAAATATTTAAAGTTATAAACTTTATCCGTTACAATGACTTTCGCTTGTAATATAACCAAATCATGGTAAATGATGTTGGTTTGCAACTGTAATAATCAGCTTAAGTTTGTGGGCATATTTGACTTCTGTGATAGGTATACACATTGTCTATTCGTTACGGGGTCTATATATTCAGCTTTGCTGATCATGTAGCATGTATTTGCTGATCTCTGTAAGACCTGTAAGGTAGTTGTTTGGTCATATTTATAGTAGCAGTGACCTCTTTCAGCAATATTTAGTAAACTGTGACTGTTGATGACAGGATGAGGACTCTGAAGAATATGGAAGCCCAGTTCAACTGGCATCTGCTATTGCAGACACTATAAAATCTCGTACAGAGGCCCTTTTAAAGACCACTAATACAGCAGTATCTCCCAAGCCTATTGTTATGAGAGCTGAGTATGCTCATTGTCCAAATCTTACTATCATTGATACCCCAGGCTTTGTTTTGAAGGTATGTCGTGGGACGATATACATTCTTCTGTAAATAAGTGACATCTTTTTTTCTGTTGCCACGAGCTGGGGTCACTGATTATACTTTTGGTACGTAGGCTAAAAAGGGAGAGCCAGAAAGTACACCTGATGAAATCATATCAATGGTGAAGGCATTGGCAAGTCCACCCCATCGCATTCTCTTGTTCCTTCAACAAAGTAGTGTTGAATGGTGCTCATCATTGTGGCTGGATGCTATTCGGGACATAGATCCAACTTTCAGAAGAACCGTCATTGTTGTATCAAAGTTTGATAATCGGCTAAAGGTACATTCACACACTAATTTTTCTAAAATCTATGCCCATTTGTTGATATGGCTTATGTTTTCCTGTATTGCAACTGATATAAATGTTTTGCATTCTTTGTGTTAAAGATCAACTCTTCTGCTTAAGCTTAGACGAGGTAGTGGAGCAGATGTAACATAGTTGAACCATAGCGAAGTCTAATTATTCCGTCTTTGCTCTTTGATGTTTCCAGGAATTTAGTGACCGATGGGAGGTTGATAGGTACTTGAGTGCCAGTGGATACCTAGGAGAAAATATACGTCCCTATTATGTGGCCCTTCCCAAGGACAGAAATACAATATCTAATGATGAATTTCGCCGGCAAATATGTCAAGTTGATACAGAAGTGTTGCGCTACCTGCGTGATGGTGTTAAGGGAGGTTTTGATGAAGAGAAATTTCGCCCTTTCATTGGTTTCAACTCTCTCAGGGAGTTCCTAGAGTCTGAGCTTCAGAAAAGATACAAGGAAGCTGCCCCAGCTACTCTGGCATTGCTTGAGCAACGATGCTGTGAAGTTACTTCCGAGTTGAATCAGATGGACACCAAGATACAGGCAACTTCTGATGTTGCTTATCTTCGGAAATCGGCCATGTTACACACAGCTTCAATGAGTAGTCATGTGGTGTGTTTCTATCATTCAGCTTAACTCATAGCAACTTCCATGTATTTCATCTTACAATCATTTTGTCAGTAAACTTGCTAAAATCCTATATATAACTTATGGAGTCGAGTGAAATATTGATGTTCCAAGGTTTTTTCTGAAATTACAGTTTGACTACAGTTAGTACAGTATCCATGATGATGTCCCTGGTAATGTCCTTTTGATTGTACTGACAGCAGTGAACTCACAGAGACTTGTTTTGTTGTTGATTCTTGAAGGGGTCACTTATTGATGGAGCTGCTGATCCACCTCCAGAGCAATGGGGAAAAACAACCGAGGAAGAACGGTTGCAGAGTGGTATTGGAGGGTGGCCTGGTGTTACTGCAGCCATCAAACCACCAAATTCTACCCTTCGGTTGTATGGAGGGGCTGCTTTTGAAAGAGTCATGCATGAATTCCGGTGTGCTGCTTATTCAATTGATTGTCCTCAAGTATCAAGAGAAAAGGTATGGTTTACTGTTACAAACTTGGAATAGTTTACTCTGCTTGGTGTGATGAAATTCATGTCTGAAAATTAGAACCTTTTAAACACAGGTTGCAAATATATTACTCGCACATGCTGGTCGTGGTGGTGGTAGAGGAATAGCAGAGGCAGCTGCTGAGATTGCTCGCACTGCTGCTAGATCTTGGCTTGCACCTCTGCTGGACACTGCTTGTGATCGACTTGCATTTGTTTTAGCAAATCTTTTTGATCTTGCAAGTGAAAGAAATCGTTGCCAAAACTCAGATTGTAAGTCCTAAGCAAATCTGTGATTCTTATCCATCTGTTTTCTTGATGTGTTTCTTTCCCTCTTTTCTTTACTGTAGTTTCACTAATTTAAGTTTAGAGATGCTTAGGGAGTTTTTTTTTTTTTTCTTTTTTTTTTGGAGGTCTTACAGATGCTTAAGTAGGTTATAGTATGTAAGCAATTTGGGTTTTTGCTTTCATCTTATTTACAGGTTTTGTTTTTAAGTGCTTCGCTTTGGGTGAAATCATAAGATTGAAATGCAACTGAGTGAAGGTTGTTTTGTCTTTAGATGGGAAGAAAACTGGAGACATGGATGGCTACGTAGGTTTCCATGCTGCTCTGATGCACTCTTACAATAAGTTCATCAAGGATCTCTCTAAACAGTGCAAGCAGTTAGTTCGACATCATCTTGATTCAGTGACGAGTCCATATTCTCTTGCCTGTTACGAAAATGAGGGAGGTTTTGGTTCTATGCTGAACTCAACCTACAGATTCAACCAAGCTTCGCCTGTATCACTTTGTCCTGATCTATCAGAAGGTCCACGGGCATTGCGAGATGAAGCAGTGACAAACCAAGAGAACATACCCCCAGAAAATAATGTGAGCGAGACTACACCAGGTAAGGGTCCAGAAGGCAAGGAAGCACGAGAAAGTCAAATAACAATCCCTGAGACACCATCCCCTGATCAGCCATGTGAGTTAGTTTACGGTCTGGTGAAGAAAGAGGCAGGGAATTGCATAGAAGTTGGAGCACGGAAACGACATCCTAGGATATTGGGAAACAGTAGAAATGCTGACAATTTAAGAATGCAGAATGGCGGTCTATTCTTTGGTCATAATGGCTCGAGATCAGGCTCCGCATATGATGACATATGCTCAACAGCAGCTCAGCACTTTGCACGTATACGTGAAGTTTTGGTTGAGCGAAGTGTGACAACAGCGCTGAATTCTGGATTTTTAACTCCTTGGTAAGTGCCAATTGTCTGATCATATTGAATCTGCTGATAACTATGTGTAAACATTTCATCAGTTCATATGTTTTGTTGGATTGTTAGGCTCTTACTGATAACATGTCTGACCTCTGCAGTCGTGAAAGGCTTATGGTATCACTTGGGGTCGATATGTTTGCTGTCAATGATGAAAAATTCATGGAGATGTTCGTTGCACCAGGTGCGATTGATATTCTTCACAGCGAAAAGCAATCTCTACAAAAACGACAGAAGATCCTTCAATCTTGCTTGAATGAGTTCAAGTCCGTTGCCAGGACGCTCTAACTGAGGTGCATTGCTCCCCTAATGAGTTTAAGGCTTATAGTATCCCTGCAGAAGCCTCTCTGACTGTAATAGTCGAGGCTGAAACAGATTTTAACAAGCGAAAATGCTCCTGCTGCCACTGTTTACACTGGTGTGTTGCGTCAGTTTAGTGCTGCCATTACAATTTGATTAGGCTCCACATTGTTGATCAGAATGTAATCATGTAAACTGTAAGCTTTGTTGTATGATCCCCTCGATCAAAGCCGCCATTTTTTCATGGTTGTTCTGCACTGTCAGGCATCACCTAGGTGAACTATGACAATGTAGAGTTGAGTTGTTGATACCTTGTACAGTTGGTATGTGATTGTGCATTTGTGCTGAAGAAGAAAACATCTGGCCGTGCTCGTGTTAGTGAAGGTGCATGTCTTCATTTTCGGTATCAGGTACTTTACTTCACTATTTTTCGATTTAATTTTGAGTTTTTGACGTGTTTATGTATTAAACCAATCGCTCACCTCAGTCATCAGCTTAGACTTGAGATTAGTTATTCTCGTTCCTTTCGTAAGTGCATAACGTAGTTATTCCGTATGACTTTTCAAATCGATAAGTTAATAGTTCGAGATTTGAAAGGATAATAATAAGGATAAAAGAGGGAGGGGAGGGGGGTGGCGTTATGCATGGACCAGTGAATATGAAGAAAGGTGTGTGCTGGACTTGGAAGTGGTCCCTCCACTCTCATCCCACATCGATGTTCCTTATGTTAGGGACCTCGTCCAACCATCATTAATACCCCGTCCCGTTTTAAAGCGACGGCTTTATTTGACTTCGTGTGTCTGTGATCACATTTAAAAATCATAAAATAAAGAGTATTTCTCAGTAGCACTCACATAGTCACATGTTCCGAATTACGGAGTATAATTTGTATTGGTTTCATTTGTGGATGGATTTGGGTAGTGATTTTTACGCTACTCAAATTAATTTATACACTTTTTCTGTGGGAGGAGAAACCATGGATTTTACATATGATAGCACTATTGTCAGTAGGCTATACTCTAGAGTCTAGAACATATTGATTTATGATACGAAAACATGAAATAGAGAGTAAAGTGTTCCAAGGAGGATAAACATTGGCATGAACGGCATCATTGGTCACTCCTTTCCTTACACACATGAGACGGTAAACAAGTTGTGATTAAAACTAGTCGAAAACACATAAAACACTAGTAAGTATCTCGTGTTTTGGACCTTCTGCTTGTATAAACGTTAACAGTAAATAATGTTGTTTAATTAATACCTTGAGAAGGTAAGACATTAAGATTAGTTTTGTTAGTGAAAGAGATGATAAGAGGAATATCTAGGGAGAAGAGAGGGCTAACGTCAGGGAGTAAAAATGATGAGCAGCAAATGCCCACTTTCCTTGACATTTCGTTGTTCATTTCTCGTTACTTGGATTTGGTTGTTCACATTCATACATGACCAAAATCTTATAGGGGGCAGCTTTCACTAAGTTTTGTCCATTGTTCACAGTCACAAGCCACTCAAATATTTGAATACTCTACTCGATCTATATAACACCTCGAGAAGTTGTCATCATCAATTTTACCATGTGATGCAATGCGTAGGCTTACGGGAATTACTTTTCGAATTTATAAGGTTACTAATTAAATTGGTTGGATATCGTATCAATTTAACTAGATTCGTTGGATATAGCTAAGAATATTGAGTATGGTGATTAGTTTTTTTTTTTTTTTTTTTTTTGTGGTACAAAGGAGCAGCTAATGCTGCGGGGGGTGGGGGGTATGAGGATTTGAACTCGGGACAACCCCCAGGCAGGTTGAGTTCCTATCCACTAGGCCAACCTTGATCCTCTGAGTATGGGGATTAGTAATTGTTGGAATCTGACAAGTGGTATCAGAGCCCAAGGTTCGGCCTGGGCTTGGGTGCAGACACCACATCGTCTGGTGGGCCCTTGTCAGATTGGGCGCCACAGACATTCTGGTAGGTCCTTATCAGATTGGACGCTACAATTTGGTGGTGGTCTGACCCAATTTGGTTCGAGGGGGAGAGAATTTGATGGGCTCACACATGAGGGGGAGATTGTTGGAACATGTGTGAGTCTTGTCCCACATCGAAAGATAAGTGGGATGTTGCTAGCTATATATAAACAAGTGGGTTACTCCTCCTATTGCCAATTGGTTTTAGGATGGAATCCCGCTTGGGCGTATGGGCTAGGGTTTGACTCCCCCGTTCGGTCTCTCCTCCCCCAAGAGTAATAACAAACGTCTCAATCACATTACTTAAATATTATTATATGAGTATTTATTATTTCCCACATGTTAAATAAAAACGGTAGAGACACAATCACACGATGTGACCCTTGAAAACTCGAATTAAATGATATTCAAAACAATTGTTTTTTGCTTTGATAAAGTTTTATTGTGTGAGAAATTTGCAAAGATTATCTCCCTCTCCCTAATTCAAATACTACTCTAGCGTCTATTTGGGTCATTTAAATGTGATTTGAAATTAAAAGTACAATATGTATCATTAAACTTAGTACAAAAGTATTATGCTAATCATAAAAGCATCAAGAATCCTTAAATAAAATTTATAAATGTTACCTTTAGAACAACAATTTTGAAATGAACCCTTTGGTGCGAAAGCTTACATGTGTCAAATTCCTCCATTTTTGCCTCTTGTTTCTCGTACATTTGAGGTCCAAGTTCATCGAATCTTGTACAGCTTGTGTAGAGGAAGGACACTCGAAACACCCTTCTTCCCCTCCTCCCTCCCTCGTTTGAATTTGGCTTGAGAAAGACACAAATGACCCTTTTGATTCGTCAAACTTAAGCATGTGCTTAAGCTTATTATATACTAAGATGACCTTAATTAATACTCACTTTTCTTAAACAAGTTGACATACACGGGTTGTTCCAATTTAATCAGATGTATTGAATTTAAGTCCTGATCGAAATTGTAGCATTGGCCACTATTTCATTGAAAACACAAACCTCGACTTTTGTAGCTACTCTATATTCGGCTCAGGGAATGAGACATTTTCCAACTCACCTTAAGTTAAAATAAGATAAAATATTATACAAACCATTTGGACATATGCCAAAAGAATTAGGCTAAGAGGCGTCCAGTAAGTCAACCGAATCTAGGTCTATAGTACCCTCTAATTGTAGAATTAGACAAATTACAAAGAATTATTATTATTGGCAATTTGTGTCATCATCCAAAAGCATTAGAATTTGGAAGCTAAGCACCCAAAAAAATGTGCCACCTAATCATGGGCGAATCTAGGGGGTAGCCTGGGGTGCACCGGCTACCCCAAATTCCCCGAAAACGTCAAAATATTGTCTAAAAAATTCCAAAAAAATAGGAAAAAAATTTGAAAAAATTAATTTATACTAGAAGGGCTACCCCAAGTTTTTGGGGCTAGATTCGCCACTGCACCTAATGAGTGCTTTGTTTAAGTGTGAAGTCAAGCCGGCCAAGAAATTATATATCAATATATGTCCATGCTCTCTAGTGTTCGGCATTGTACGAATAAATTAGTGCTTCGATTCAGGAAAATGTTGCTTAGCTTAGCTATAGTTTGTGCTCGATAATTCTATTTAAGATGACTTTACAAAGAGATTCGCAATAATTTATAAAATTACTTATGTTGTATGCTGTAAGTTTTAGGTTCGAGATCATCTTTGTTCGTGACAAAGTTTTAAGAAATCGTGATGAGAAAGAATTTTGCGGCCAATATGGTCCTAGTCGATCGACTAAAATGTGTGATCGAACTAAACTGGATCGATCGATCATGAATAAAGAAGGCGGATGATCTACCTACTAAAGCTTGTTTATGGTGAAAAAGAGTTGGGACTTTCGTTTGTCTTGCTTGTTAATTAGTTGATTAAGTATGTATAAGTATCAACCTTATTAATAAACTGACCTAGAAAGAATACCTTATTTGCCAACAATTCATTCGAGCTTAAATTGATAAGTTAGCACATCATAGTTTAATCTGTTATCAACCTAATATAATAATTAACGAATTAAGTATGATTCAGTTTTGAAATTGAGATAGCAACAACGACTAATTAATACTCGGTTTTGTATGATCATACGACATGTAATAATTTGAAAACCGTCTACATATAACATGTAAAGTAAGTATGTCTTGTAACGCATATCACCTATTATTGTCGAGTTTCTTTAACTCATAACCCATTGCTCCATTAGAATCACAAGGGATAACTCATGAAGGACATGAAGTGATTAATGCCAAAATTTTGAACATGATTGGACTTATTAGCTTTTATAAAGCTACCATGATCGAAAAGAAAACTTTTGTGCAAATTTGTGAGCACACTTGTTTAAACTTTACCGTTTCTCCTTTGATTTTATAAGGCTTTGATTACTTCATGTTGTGGATATATTGCACTCATGCATGCAATACTTTAATTTCCTCCTTTCAACATGACAAAGAACTTGATTCTTTGCATTTTCAAACATGATTAAGAACGGACAAGCCAATTTGTTTTCCGAATAATAAGCCGCCCCTTTGTGGAAATTAGATTTGATTTTGTCAGTTGAGTCCTTTTATTTAGGATTCGGGTACTAAATTCTACTACTCTAGAGAATATGTTCATTTTCTTCTTTACTCGATCACAGGAAACCGTCAATAATATCAGAATGTATGCAAATATATACTTTATCGGCCAAGTGTAAGTTACATGTTCTAAAATATATTTATATATTAATTTCTATCAACGAGAAAGCTTCACTTTATATGTCGTTTAATGAATTTTATTTTGTATTTTAGGAATGTTTACTGAGTAACCGTGTATGGTAGTGAACTATACATGCCTAAATCTGGGTTGAACATCGGTTCAAGGTTAAACTGGATCAAGAACCTAAGACCAAATTATTGATCTAGCCTCGGACCACTTAATACTTCACATTTCTATCGCAAAATATGATATATTACTAGCTATCACTGAGTTAAAATAAGGGTGCTGATTTTGCCAAGGCAACAATTACGAATGCCAAGGCAAAATTCAGAAAATCCCCAATTTGCCCCCAACAATACTTTAGCACTCAAACTGTCAAGCATACTGTAAAAATTAACAGTCCATTTTCAAGATAAATTTCTCTTTCAATACAGTTCTCAATCCTCTTAGGCTCTTATCTGCCATGACCTTATTGAATGTTTGACATCCATCTCCCGCCAATCTCCGTTGCGAAAGCTCGACCATCGCTTTGTGCTCCCATCAATATTCTTAAACCCAAACTCAAAACTCAAAACTCAAAACTCAAAACTCAATATTCAAATTGTCAACCTAAGCAGGAGAGAAGAAATTGAATAAAAGGGTCATGAAGATTGACCCAGAAGACTTTGTAATTCTTTTAAGTTTTGAAATGATCTAATCAAATCTAAATCCCCAATTCACTACGAGTACTAGATTCCCGTTCAGTTTTACCATCTCAATTCAAATCAATTCCTTTTATCATAAAAAGGTTCACTACAACTCAAAATTGAACACCCAATTAAGTTGGACATCTATGGGCATAAAATTAGGGTAAAAATGAATAGTAGGCAAAGATTAGTGATAAATTAGGAGTTAAGGGGTGGGACTGTAGAAGCGTCAATGGTGATCAGTAACTAGTGAGGATTGCGGACTAGCGTACATTTATTCAATGAAAGATGGGAATAGGCAGCATAGTAGTCCAAAATAGTTTAGTAATCGGAGGGCAAATTGGGGAATTTGTGAATTTTGCCTTGGCATTCGTAATTATTGCCTTGGCAAAATTAGCACCCTAAAATAATTGATCGAGTTTTAAATAAAAGTTTTAAATTCGTAATGGTTATTCATTATCCACATGATCTAAATAAGGACATTTGCATGATGAAGACTAATCTTTAGAAGAAGAAAAAATATCAAGAAAAAGTGCATGAATCAACTCCACAATGCACCATGTCGACCGGCAATACTTCTAGGATGATGTGATTGGTTAACTTGGTACTACATACGGAGTACTAATCTCCTAAACTTGTTGTCATCTTCCCTTCCAATCCCATCAAACCTATTCCCCACACTGCCGGCTCACTTGCCAGTTTAGTCTCACTTTGAAGTCCATGCTAATTGTCACCCATCATGAGAAAAAGATAATATTTTAATACGAATAGATATTAAAACGAAAATAGATAACCGTAGTTTTCGTATCTGAATAGATTCATCACTTTTCATAAGATTTTCACATTATCACATTTGTAATGTGGAGTAGAACGCTCTAATTCTCTAAGATTTATTTTTGTGCAAATTTTTTCAAATGCGGAGAACTAGAAAGGTATCATGTGTATTTTTACCACATTGGAATTTTTTACCAGTACGATCACAAAGGTACCAAGGTAAACACTACCCAATCCAGTGATGCTGATGCCCGTTGATTAGAAAAATGAGAATATTGCAAGCATTTGTTCCTCTTTTCACCCAATTCAAATCCCACTACTTAACTTTTACCCAATTTCCCTCCTCTTCTTCTACCTTTTCTTCATTTGTCTTTAATTATGCTCCCCACAACCCCCCTTATTAAGTGTATTTTTATAGCCCTCTTACCACTTTTCAAACATTGTGAGGCTATAATTTAAATATCACCCGTCCAATTACATGTTTTAACCTTATTGAATACATTAGCCTATGTCATCATATTCTATTTTGATATGAGTTTAATCATCACCAAGTTTAGCGAATCCCATAATTAACTTGTAACAGGGTCGTGATAGATCTGAATTTAACTGTAGAAATGATTTCACTTATCGTAATTTTGTCTACAAGAGTTATGCTCAGATAATTTGCTTATACGCATTGTTTAATCTGAAGCCGAATATATGCATATATAAATAATAACATTAGCTACAACCTACAAACTCGAAAGTTGAATGAGTAACATTATTCGATTAATTAATTGGGATGACACCCAACTTATATGATTGATTTTGATATATATAAGTGAAAATTTTCAAGGGCTAATAAGGACTTCTCCCTTTCCTCCAACCCCAAAACACAACCTTCCCTTCCTCTCATACTACTTCACACCAATTCAAAGGCTTCTTCTTCACTCAACTCAACACAACACAACTCCAAAGTCTCAAAACTCATCCATCTCTTGTTCTTCACCCAACCCAAAACCACATCCAACCAACCAACCAAAACCCAACTAACCAAAAATGGAAATCTCCTCAAAATCACCACCACTAAACTCCCCAAGCAGCCATGGAAGCTCAACAACAACAACAACAACAACCACAAGCTGCACCAACCACCCACCAATGCCCATCACTAGATCCGACCCGAACAGCCCATACCCGACAACATTCGTTACAGCTGACACAACTTCCTTCAAACAAGTAGTTCAGATGCTTACCGGATCCCCTGAAACCTCAAAAAACCCACCCAAACAACAACACCAACACCAACAACAACCCGACCCGAAAAACTTCGTCATACCACCCATCAAAACTGCCCCTAAAAAACAAGGGTTCAAGCTTTACGAGCGTAGGAACAGCCTTAAAAACATGATTAGTCCCTTAACTGCTAATTTCGCAGCTCATCAACACGCTTCATTTTCGCCACGAAACCAACAACATAATAATAACAACCATTATAATCATAGTCCAAATCATCATTATAATCACAGTCCAAATCAATATAATTATAATAATTATAATATGCCGGAGATATTATCTCCTAGTCTTCTTGATTTCCCATCATTGACTCTAAGCCCCGTTACACCGTTAGTTGAAGATCCCTTCGATAAATCCTCACCGTCCATCAATGGTGGTGGAAGTTCATCGGAAGAAGAGAAAGCCATTGCTGAGAAAGGCTTTTATTTTCACCCTTCGCCCGTGTCGACACCACGGGATTCGGAGCCTCAGTTGCTTCCTTTGTTTCCGCTCTCGTCTCCTCGTGTGTCCGACCCTTAATTAAGTAAGGGTCGGACACGAAAAAGGAGACGAGAGTAGTTATAATTTATTATTGTGTACACCCGAGAGTACGTACGTATCGTGGTAATTTGTGTAAGCCCATCTTTTAAAAAGGTTGGTAATTTTTTTTTTTTTACTTTTTTATTTTTTTGTAATTGTAACATTTGAGGCTTAATGTGGCTTTGGGTATGTAGTCTCACTATGATATGAATTGGAAGTATATTATCATATAATATATGAATATATAGTTTATTGATTATATGAATCTTGATTCAAAATGTACAATGTGATCCAAATAGAGAAGCTTTGTAAATGGTTATTGGCATTAGAATTTTTACACAATTTGTTATTATGTGGTTTAATTAGATCATCCATTGTATAGTTGACTCAATTTGCTTATAGACTAGGAATTTGAATTTGTGTGGAATTATTGCATACGTCACCGTTCTTTCAGATTGTAAACGTCTGGTTTGAATACGTAGAAAGATCGGAAACCAATGTCAAATTGTTGATCAATTGGCACACATTGTACTTTAAAGGGGTGTGAATGAATCTCATTCTCCTCTATAGCATTAGTATTTATTTTAAGAAGATTTCTTGCATAATTACTATTGAGAAAGTTACTTTAGAAATGTTTGGACAAGTAGGAGTAGTAAGAATCACATTTAGGTCACTTAACTTTGTTTTTTTGCTGTAAAATTTTATTGATCAAGCAATGTAGTGCACTTGATAAAGATCCTTTTTAATATCTTTAAAAAAGTTAACTTTTTTTTTTTCAATTGAAGTTCATTGCAAGACCTTTTTTTTTTTTTTTTGAGGAGGAAGACCTTAGTTTTTGGTTGGGCTGACAGAATCTAAGGTTTCCACTACCCTTTATTGAGTACATTATTTAGGTAGGTGCATTTTCTTTTTTTGAAATTGTCTACCCATTTCAATTTATTTCTTAGACAAAAAAAAAAAAACATTTCGAATTTTGATGATACAATTGTTTGAATTTCAGTGGCGAAGTATAGTCTAGTATAAAACGGGTTATATTTAACGTTCATATCAAGCTCCGCGAGTGATAGTAGTGACTCCGGAATTGTTATTATACTCATTTCATGAATACTTGTTTTTATTTTAAGAAAATGTGGTAGGGGGATCTATTGGAACTGAGAACAGCAGTTGGTCTGTACAAATTAATAGCAGTAGTACCATTTTCCATGAAAAGCCCTTTCATCCTGAGTCACCAGAGCAATGTTGAAAGTGACATGAGTCCAAATTTAGAACTTTGGTAATCAATTTGATCAGAGACCAATTTAATAATTTGGCCATTTGCCATATGACATTGATATTATTGCTAAAAACTAATGACATAATAATAATTCATATGTGGGGGATCAGATTTCATGTCTTTCATGAATTCCTACATGCAACTTTTAGCAACTTTTTTTTCTCTCATGTAATAGCATAGTGTCCCCTCCTATGTTGGTTTTGAATTATGCGTTCATATTCAAATTAGACGTTAAAAATTCGAAGAACGGGATGGAATAATATAATGGGCTGATATGGATAACAGGCAGGTAGGGTTGAGGGGAAACTTTGGAGGTGTTTTTTAGTGCAAAAAAAGTCTATGGTCCATTTATTATTGGCAGCAAAACTGAGCTAATAAGTCAGATAGTGAGAAGAAAAAGAAAAAAAGAGCTTACACTATTCAACTTCACTCTCACTATTCTATTGCATAATTTTGCATTGCATTGCATTGCAATTTTTGAAGTAGTATAGTATTGTATTTTCCTGAATTTTTGTGGGACTTTGGGACACTCCACTCAAGGCTGATGCCTGCCTTGTGGGCTGGCTTGGCCCCACTTTCATGAGCTTCATGACAAGATCAGAAATTGGAGCCTAGTCTTTCTCCCTCTGTCCTTTTTTTGAGTGCTAGATTTTTGTGTACTATGAGATTGTGTGTTTACTTGAAATAACCCTGGTGGTAAACTTGGCGAGTAAGTACATTCTGGGCAATTGTGGCTGGGTATTCTCAACTCTGCCATTCGACAAGTGTTCAAGTGGTCGCGTGAACTATCAACGAAGTCCCTAAACACTTTCAAGTGTGGACGGTGTTGCTGTTACGACTACTATCTTTTTATTAACTAGGAAGTCACATTAACACTGTAGTATGCCAAACATATATTTTTAACGGTATCAATTCATACGTGTCTTGCGGTATACTTATTCAGATGACTTTATCAGCAAAGCTCGCGCAATACCAACTATGGTAAAACCAAGGATAATGGTGGAAGTAGATGGGATTTTCATGGTAAAGTAGTAGCTAGAGAGAGTAGAGTGTAGAGCAAAGCATCTAGCTAGGCACATACATAGGCAAAGCTGGCCACATGAAGGGATGTGGATAAAACCACCCAAATAAACACCCAATTTTCTCTTCTCTATGATTTCTACATGTTTCTTGTTTTGGTCATAAAGGGAGGTAGTTGGCAGCTTGAACTGGTTGTTTGATTCCATGCAAAAAAAAATTAATTAAGCTTTTTCAACTCTAAACAAAGTTTAATTTGGATGTTTAGTTCTAAGTCTTTCTTGGTTAGGCAGTCCCTTTTTTGACTGTTTGAAGACCAAGCCAAGGTCTATGAGTGGCTAACACATTGTGGACACCAAGGTTTCAAGGAAGAATAGAGTCTTAAGACAATGACTTCCACGATCATGATTGCGAAGCAAGGCTGAGTATTTCACAAGATAACAACATTATTAAATATTTCGAGTTTTAAATAACTGCTTCTTTATTACTCCGTACATGACACTGAAAACAAATATTTTTTCAAAACACTTGTAATAAACTCATACTCCGTACTTAAAAATGAAACACACGGTTATTACAAATGAATGAATGCGTTCCTTTTCTAAACGATAAAGCTAAAAGAGATATCATACAAATTACTATACGAGCATTTGGTTCTCAACAAATGATATTATTCTTTATAACCCTTAATGATGCATTCTACATCGAAAGGACACAAAGATTCAAACATGGGACGTAATGTATCCTATCTCTAATATAATTAGTATACTTAGATAGAATAATGTACAAAGTGATTACACATATTTTTCTCAAAGTTTTCAAAGCTTAAATTAAAAATTCTAAATCCACCATGTTTTGGTATTTAGGTTGGATATTCTACAATTACACCGAAAGGTCGTTTACGACATAGGGTAGCAGGACTAGCAACAACCAGTTTGTTCTTCAAAAAAAAAAAAAAAAAAAAACAACCAGTTTGACTAATACAATAAATAATCGTCATTGTTGTGTTATTTGTGTACATAAATTGTAGTACGTTGTTTTGCTTTGAACTAGTACACGGTACACATACTTTGCTTTGCTCTTCTTAACCACGAGAGTCGCAAGATTGTGTTTAAGATCGTTGCGTAGTTTTGTATCCCACTATGTTGTGATATCTCTTGAAAGTTGTCAAAAGAATACTCGTATGTGATAATATTGGCGTGAATTGATAAAGATAGTGAATCTACGTCAATTTTAAACCGTAAAATCTGTATAGTACATAAAGAAAAATCTAACTGTGACCATTTCTGATCTCTTTTAGACTTTAACAAGTTTATGCTTCACATTTCAAACATGATTACAAAGTAATGATCTTAGATGCTGGTTGTGAAAAGTCAAGAAAACAGTAACTAAGCCTGAATAGGAAGCAACCCAGGGAAATGATTGAAATTGGACTATGTCCAATAATCAATTGTGAAATGTCTATATAAAGCTACTAACAAACCAAATTTTCAAAAGAAATGATTAGGGAACACATACAATCATGTTGTAAGTTGACAATAATAAGATGATTTCCCCAATCTTGATTTTGACGATTTTAGTTCCATTCAAATATCTGTTTTCTGAAAATTATCGTCTTACCCAATAAGGAATTAACGAGAACGACTAATAATGAAGAACGTTTCCGGTTTCCCATCTCTAGGGTGCCATCGTCGTATGCCAAGGTCCAACTTTTCTGTAGGATGCCTTACCTCCTATGACTCGATTTTGATTATGAACAAACACACCCCCCCCCCCCCTTTCCCATGTCGAAAGAAAAGCTTTCATAATGGGAGCATTATTGGAAGAAAAAAGATGGCACAAGAAGAAAGCAAAAGAAGAAAAAACAAGATTTCAAAGAGCAAACGTATAAAAATGCTAACGCAAGTAAGCATTAATCCTCCATCAAGGTGGGAAAGATCGATAAAATCACAAAAAAAGAAAGAAAAGTTTTGTCAAGGAGTTGAGGAAAGGAGAGGCAACAATCTAAAGAAGTTGAGATGAACTTTAACTAGATCCACCCAACAGAACACATTTTCGGGCATAATGACGCGCAAAAATCAGTATGCGAGACGAGGATTCTGACCTAAAGCTAAAACACAACATATATCTTTAGGCCAACACTTTTAATGGTACTCCGTACATAATTTTGTTGCACCATCATTATTCATCTTGAAAAGACCTTCAATACAGACCTATGATGCGCCAGTTCATGAAACTTTCGTTGTCGAATCACGTCAGATTTACATTTGAAAGATCTCATCTCATCGTCGTTTATTGACCAACAATTGTAAGCTAAGACAAGATCAGCTGATTGCTACAATATGCTAAAGTTTCATATTTCGGCAAAGGAATTTACTATTTTAAACCCGTGGTTCTCTGGCAGGGGTCCGTTTCCAGGGCGCACAGATATTACGGCTTTAAGGCCTGAAATGATAACATTCATAGCCAAAGTAAGAATAGAAACATCGCTTCAACAGGAGAAGCTAATGGTCAGCAAATATACATAGAACTTCGAATAAAGACTTACCAGCTGCAAATGCAGCTGTGGCCTCTTGGTAGACATCTGTTACGAATAGTATCTGTGATGGGTTATCTACCCCCAACGACTGGGAGATCTCGATATAGCTACGTGTCTCTCTCTTATTCCTGCAGTATGGGAACAAAAAAAAGCTCAGCAAAAGATACTACAGGTTTGCTTTGTGAGAAGCTGCACCTAGAATATGAGCAGTTTTAGCCAATTTCGGACCCCCATACAGGTTTTTGGCTCTAGTATTAGGCTAAATTGCCTGATGTGACCCCAAGGGGATTCCACAAAAGTTTGAGCCATATTTGTAACGGGGCCATTCTGGGCCAAAACCGTGAAATATCTACTTTGATAGTTTGATGTTTGCAAATTTTGATCAATTTGTTCAAATGAACCAAATGTTCTCAAAACGTTACCATGGACGCCTGATGGAAATGATTGTCGGTTCATTTGCTAGAGAAGTTCTCTAAGCCTCTCCAGCGCTCATTTTTCCGTTACAATAGTTTTCAAAGTACTTTTGGCAGAAATCACCTCATGAGGCTAACGTGTGGTTTTGCCAATATTTGGAACCAAACACAGGTTTTGGCTCTAGTATTTCACTAAAACCCACAATATAAGCCCTACAGGGTTCCATAAAAGTTTGAGCTAGATATGTTCAAGGTCCATTATGGGCCCAAAACCGTGGATTGTGTACTTCGATTTTTGCCAATTTTCATCAAATTTTTCAAAGGAACCAAATGTTCACAAAACTATACCATGGATAGCATCATAGTTCCCTTAAGGGATATGAGTGTTGGTTCCTCTATTAGGGAATTTTTCTAAGCCTCTCCAACACTGGTCACGTTATAGGCTATCGTACGTTTTAAGACGATTTTTGGGACCTACCATGACTCAAATATGTTGCTAAAACCCATGATATGACCTCTCAGCACTTCCACAAAAAATTGTCAGGTTTTTATTCTAGGACCAATTCACACCAAAAACAGTAGGTTACATAATTGGGTTTTTGCCAACATTGACAGCATGTTTGAAAGTAGCCAAATATCACAAAATCTTTACCATGGATAGCCTTGAAGTACCCATTATGGATATGAAAATTGGTTTTTCGGTTAGGGAAGTTCCCTTCGAGATAGCATGCAGATTAAGTTGATTTTATGAACCTACCATAGGTTTTCCGGTCTAATATTTTGCTCAAACCAATAATATGACCCCTATGAGTTTCCTCGAAAATATCAACAGATTTTGTTCCGGGACCATTTTAAGCCAAAAAACGTGGATTATATAGTTTGATTTTGGCCAATTTTGACCAAAATTTGGAAAGAAGCCAAACATTCTAAAAACGTTACCACGGACATCCTTGGAATAGCCTTGTTGGATATGAGTGCTGGTTCCTCCGTTTCAATAGTTCTTTAAACACTTTCGGCACACATCACCACTTGAAGCTAACATGCACTTTTGGCTGAATTTGGGAACCTCACACAGGTTTTTGGCTCTGGTATGTTGCTAAACCCATAATATGACCCATGAGGCTTCTACAAAATTTTGAGCCATATTTGTTTCCATTTCCAATGGAGCCAAAGACTAATTATTCTTTGGTTTTCGGGATATGATGGAATAAAGCAAAATGGCTCATAAAACTGTTTGTGCTTCTTATTTTGTGAAGTAGCAATCAGTCGGTGCGATTCTCGAAGCAATTTTCATTTTGGGTCATTCCGTGCGCAGCCTCTCTATTTTTCAATAGGGGTAAGGCTTGCGTGCATCCGACCCCCCCTTACCCCGCCTTATGGCGGGAGCCTTCAAGGCACTGGGGTTACAGATGTTGTTGTTGTTGTATTTGTTCCAAAGCCATTTTGGGGCAAAAACTAAGGATTGTATACTTCCCACTTTTGCCAATTTTGATCAAATTTATGAAAGAAACCAAATGTACAACTTTACTATGGACAGCTTTAGAGTTCTCTTGAGGGATATGATTGTTGGTTCCTTTGTTACAAAATTTCTCTAATCCTCTCCGGCCCTCATCACCCATTTAGGCTAGTGTATGTCTTTTTTACCGATTTTGGAACCTACCATAGGCATTTTACTTTATTATTTTGCCAAAACTCATAATATAACACCCTCGCTTGTCGGGGATGCCAATGTGCGCCGGACTGCCCTTTAAAGATGCTTCCACACAAAAATGACTGGCTTTCAAGGCAATTTCGTGCAAAAACCCTTGGAATATATTACTTTGTTTGGCCAATTGTGACCAAAGTTTTTTAACGCAGCCAGATATTCTCAAAACTTTACCACGAGCGATGTTGCATATGAGTGTCGGTCCCGCCGTTACAATAGTTGTATAAGTCCCTTTGGCAAACATCACATTTTGAGGCTAGCGTGTGGTTTTTACCGATTTTGGGAACCTCACACAGGTGTTTGCCTCTACTATGTTGCTAAAACGTATAATATGACCCCTAGGGGATACCATAAAAGTTTGGGCCAAACCATGGATTAGGCACACTTCGTGTTTTGCTAGTTTTGATCAATTTTTTAAAAGGCAGCCTTGGAGTTCCCTTGTTGGATATGAGTGACGGTGTCTATGTTAAAAGAATTTCTCTAAGCCCCTCTACCAATTGGTACCCATTTTAGCTAGCGTACGTTTTTCGCCGATTTTGCGACCTATCATAGGCTTTTGACTCTAATATTTTGCTAGAACCCATGATATCACCTCTAGGTGTTTCTAGAAGATTTTCAGCGATTTTTTTAATCTGGGGCCAAAAACCGTGGTTTTGGCTAATTTTGTTCGCTTTTTAAGCATCCAAATTACTAAAAAACTTTCGGAAAAACTTTTATCACGGATAGCCTTGGAGTACCCTTATTGGATGAGTGTAGATTTATCGTAGCCTTTTTGCTCTAATATTTTGCTTAGAGCCTTAAACCCATTACAAACCCTAAGAGTTTCCACATAAATTTGAGCAAATTTTGTTCCAGCACCATTTTAGGCCAAAAACCGTGGATCATAATACTTTGCTTTGGCCAGTTTTGACCCAAATTTTGAACATAGCCAGATGTTCTTAAAACTTTACCACGAGCCTTGTTAGATATGAGTGTTGGTTCCTCCATCACAATAGTTGTTTAAGCCCTTTCGACACTCATCACATCTAAAGGCTAGCGTGCGATATTTGCAAATTTTGGGAACCTCGCACATGTTTTTGGCTTAAGTATGTTGCTGAAACCCATAATATAACCCCTAGGAGCTTCCACCAAAGTTTGGGCTATATTTGTTCAGGGGCCATTTTGGGCCAAAAACCATGGATTATGCACACTACGATGTTTGCCATTGCCAACTTTGATCAATATTTTTGAAGGAACCAAATATTCTTACAGCTTTACCATGGACAGCCTTAGAGTTCCCTTGATGGATATGAGTATCGATTCCTCTGTTAGGGAATTTCTCCAAGCCCCTCCAGCACTCGGTACCCGTTTAGGCTAGACCGCTAGAGTACTCTTTTAGCCGATTTAAGTAATCATAGTATTTGTCTATAATGGTAATTTTTTTTTCTTCTATTAGTAAATGTTTTATTTGCCTCTCTACGTTTTCAACGTAAGGGTAAGGCTCGAGTACATTCGACCCCCCCCCCCCCCCACTAGGCCACTACCCCTTTGAGGCACTAAGATAATGATGTACTAGTATGTTGTTTATTAGATAAAATAGAAGTGACGACCTAAACACAGCAGGGTTCCAGATTTATATATATAGTTGGTTTATAGTATTAGACAGATAGTATAGCATTACATATTAGGTTATATTAGATTGGGATATTAGATAGATCCATTCAAAAATTGGACAATGTGTAAAGTGATCGAGAAGGCAGAAGGCAGCACTTACCCAACATTTGTATCAAAAAATCCGGATAGATATTTTCGAAGATCACCAAATTTGGTGTTTCCAAAGATAAGCCTCTGCGCAAGCCTGCTGCCGCTGGAGTAAATATAAACCTAGATCAACAAAAAGAGAAGATACAAGCAAACATCAGTGACCACATATGAACAAGTTTATAGACTGTAAATTCGTACATAGACCATGTTTACTCGTAGACCCCCACTACATATACAATTTTGCCAGCAAGGTGCAGGTCAGCAGGTCTGATATGGTCTTCGAATATGTAAAACAATTCACGAACATAAAACGCAATATGTGTAATAATAAAAATGCCATTAACACTTGCTGTCTCTTTTGTAAAAGTTGTTTCTCCTAAAAGGAGCAAAAAGAAAGAGTAGACAGTTTTCTTTTTTATAAGACTATAATTAAATTACATGAAAGGGAACAGTACCAAAAGACAAGTGGTGACAAGACACTTGCAAAGATATATGATGGACATACAACCAAGCTCAAATAACAATCGACCATGTACATTGTAAAAGGAGGAGAAGCTAAGAACCAACCTTTATTCCTGAAGCATGCCATCTCTCAAGAGCTTCAGGTACATCTTCAAAAACTACACCTTCCAGTTCGTTATTCTGGAATCCAGTTCTCCAAATGTGACCCTGTACAAAAGATTTTCATCAGAATTGCAACTACAAGCAAAAGAGACACACTAGGTTACTAATTTTACAATCTTCCTTTCACCTGCAGTTGCTTTAATGCAGTGATTTTCCGGTCAGCTTTGATCATAGCTGCAACATTAGCAACCAAAGCTGCAACAACCTCCTCTTTCCCTTCATCCCCTGAAGGAATTGGGACAGCACCTGCAATACATGCCTCCAGATCTTCCTGAACCTGTAGTGCATTACATTAGCACATGAGATGGATACTATACACGGGGAGGACTAAACACGGAATGATCTATGCAGATGTGAACAGGTAGATCCAGATTTGCCTTCACAATTACAGTTTATTGTGTTAATTAGCGCTAGCATGTCGCTTTACCACATATCTAAACCTTAGAAGAGAAATATCTACCACCAAATATAATCATGCGATCATCAGCTTTTCTTCAATTAACAACTAAGAATAATATCAGCCTCGCAACAAAAACAAAAAATAGGGAAAAGGAAGAATATCAGCCAAATAGCCAATGCAATAGCCATGCTTACAAGTAATTGTAAAATGTGCCACTCATTTATAAATTTATCCAGAAATCATATCTCCGGCCCACACCATGCACTTCATTGCAGATAACACTGATATGATTAGCGTTAAGAAATACTCTCTTGATGCTTACTTAAGAATCATTTCACAGAAGATGCCAGCAACAGCAGCATCAAAATGGCAAATACAAGATTGCAGCCACAAAACAAGAAACTATCATTGTGGAAATCCAAGTTATCAATCTGCTTATTGCAGATCATCACAATTGGTTCACACATCAAGGTCAAGAAATTTATCTAAGTTGCAAGTTAATGTCTGCTCATTACGGGCCCCTTTAGAGAGAGGGGGGCGGCTTTCTTGTGGTCAAAATTTCTAACATTTCTCTTATGATACCATTGTAGTGGACAATACAATACAAACAAGTGCCCACTCCACGAAAGCCGGGTAGTATTTAGAGCTGGAGATGCAGTTCCACAAGTTCAATACCTAATCTCAGTTCCAGCTAGAAGGTATCAAGTGTTGTTATTTGCAGGATGAAATAAACTTAACAAAACAAGTAACCATTTCAGCCAAGATGGAATCGTAAGCTGGCGCAGCAGATCTGGAGAAGAATATTCAAAGCAACAGAGGAACATGTATCTTGCCAAGTCTCATAAATGGTCCACCAAAAAAAAAACTGTAATTGCATAATGTACAACTAAAGTACTAAGATGGGAAGCAGTTTATTACTTGTGTACGTAGAAGCATAATATCGTCTTGAGTTTCCGGAGTCTCATAAGTAGAACTCAGATGCCTTCCAACATTATCACGAGCGTAGGGGAACAGAACATCAGTAACAAATGATATTGGAGTAGTAGTTCCTTCAATGTCTAGAACAATGCAGCGCTACACAATAAAATAATACAAGGAACATTAAAAATGAGTGTTACGACAAACCAGTACGATTAACAACCCCACAGATCAAATAAAACCAAGGGAAGGGGGGGCGGGGGTAATTAAAGAAATAAGAAGTCTTACTGGAATATCTGAAGGATTCGAATCAATAGTCCCAGCTTTAGCAGATACAGCTCTGTTTTCATTTCTTGGAACTCCATGCATGCTCTTAATAGGGCCATGGGTAGGAGTAGACCAGTCCAGGCCCATTTGATTGAGTTTGATGGCAGCATCAAATAGGTAGTGGTAACATTCAGCCTGAAACACACGCGCTAGATTGAAAAACTGCAAACGACTTGATGACTAAGCAAGGTGTAAAACAAGCAATGGTCTTTGTCAATGACCGGTTGCATCAGCACCTATCAGAAACCCCTCAAGCTAACAACTCATCAGCTGATTTCCTCAAAAAAATTCCCATATTATCAACCATCCAGTTTCTGATTACATAGAAGGCTTGTAGGAAACGACGGAGAGGGAAGAGAGGGAAGGAAAAGAAGGAGGGGAGTGAAAGGAAAGAGTCATTCCCAAATTTCCCTCAAATTCTTCCAACGATGGAGAGAGAGTTTATTGAGGAGGGAAGGAAAACGTATTCTTCAATATGTTCCTTTCCCTCCTCTATTTTTGTATCTAAACAAGGGAACTTACTCCCCTCCCTTTCCTTCCGAATCCTCCTCTCGAAACAAACAAGTTGTAGTTTCAGCGAGAAGACCGTCAACACAAACATATAAGCATGCAACTTAGGCGCATTACTATAACAGAATTCCTAGGTATATTCTCAGACTAGTAAACTTAAATCAATAAAGACTCAACTCAAAGGCTGATGTAACAGCATTTACATTCTGCCTCACGTCACATATAAACTGTTAAGAGAGTCATATGATACCCAAGTGTCTGACCTTAAATAGAGATATTGAAGCCAAACTGAACACTCCAAGCACAGTTCACAGACATGTACAATAATTGCTACAAAGTTGTTACACAGTTCACCTAACATGCATGGAAATAACAAGGCTATCCAAAAGGACACCGTGAAGACCTAATACTGATCCTTATATCAACAAATCACCAGCAATTAGAGAACCAAAAGTGGCTTCAATTTTCAGTAATGTCTTAATGTTTTTATCTAAAGAAAGTCTTTTATGTTGAGCCACAATACTGTTGCAAGAGGCAGCAACTGTTTAAACTTCTACTTAGAATAGTGCTCCTCCAAATATTGGCTGATACAAACCACGGCATCATAAACAGAGTGACCATTTACTTTTACATGCTACAAGCTCCAACCATATTGTAAAAACAGCCACGGCATTTGGGCAACATTTTGCAGAATACATTTCAGCATATGAAGTCCAATATGATCCTGACCTGTGTCTTGGCACTAATCCAAGAGTCTCCCCATACATAGATGCCATGGTTCCGGACAAGCACAGCTGTTGCTTTGGGATATGCTTCAATCTGAAACAGAGGAAATGAAGTCCAACGATTAGAAGCTTTACCTTGAAATAGCAGTATACTATAAAAGAATATAAAAAGTGGAGTACTTTACTAGCAAAAAGGACATGTATTGCATTACAAGAACTATCACATCGAATGGAATCAAATGAACCAGTAGAAAGCCATGAGAAATAGCTACAAAGATGACAAAGAAAGTTATATCGTGTAAACCTACCGCTTCAGCTAGAGCATCAGTCAGGTCCCGCTCATGAGCAGAATTTTCTATGATGGGAACAACAAGTTCATCGTAATAACCATGGCCTGTTATGCCCTTGATCATTTCCATATGAGTGATCTACAACCAAAAGAAAACAGCATAAGTCAAATTCAAAAATCCATAATGTACAAATAAAGGTGACTAGGTAACAATATATATGCAACCCTAGATTTCTAAAGAAGGCCTCATGTTGGAGTCTAAAGTAACTCAGCTTTGCTTGGTGGCCAGGACATCAAGTCATATAAAGGTTTGATTGAAAGGTGCACGGCAAACAAAGCACTCAAGGCGAATGATGGGGGCAATACATTTGCCATTCACTTAGGTAATACAGGAGTGCTAAAGCTAGCAAGACTCCCCGTAACATAGTTTCAATTACATCAAATTCAGGGGAACCAACGTGCATAGAGAATATTTTGCTTGGTAATCAAATTTAATGTTATCTGAAATTATCTCTTATCCAAGTTTCATTAGAGAACATTCCTAACCCACGGATAAAAGAACAGCAATTGAATGTCAATAATTGTACAGCAAATATAATGACCTGAGCAACCAAAAGACCATGTCAATATTATGCATAAAACTATCATGTCACGGGCATCAAAGAAAAATTTCATCTTATATAACTAGAATATGCACAGAAACTTTATTCTCTAAGTGATGACCATTAGAACGACAAGTTGATGACATGCTAAACCAAGGTAAACCAATGAAAAGCATTCTAAGACTATATGCCTAGCATGCTATTGAGAAACTCTGAGTGCATTACATGATATGCACCAAATGTGTTCTCAGTGCTACGTAATCAAATGCCACAAATTTCAAACAACATATGGCTTCATGCCACTCCCCCAAGATGTGCTCAAGATCACTTCCTCTTACCCCTAGCAAGGACTCAGGGACTTTACCAATTACTCTTTGTAAGTCACAGACCAAGTTCTAGGTCCTTGTACAATCTTCTTTTTTTTTTAAAAAAAAACACTCTCAGCCCTCACACACAGGCAGTCTAAAATCTATTCCAATGGTCCATAGTCCCACTCAAAATAATCGATATCACACAGCAAAGAAGAACCAGCAAGAACTACCTGTTAAAGTTTTCATCATTGACATGTAAAATTGTAATCATCACACGCCGAAATAGGTCTAAAACAAAAATTATACTTGCAAATAAAATGCAACAGAGTATACAGCACCAGCCACTAACATTCCTGGTCGTTAGCGTGTGAATTACTTACCCGGAATTCTTTTGCTGTTGGATTCATCATTGTTACCAGACAGCTTTCCATCCCATGACTGTGTATAACAGCACCAGCATCACGCATCCCATACGCCTATATAAAAAATATGGAATTTAAGGCATTGGTTTTAGTTCAACTCCATCATAATCTCAAGGAACAGATTTCACTTTTGAGAGGTAAAGTACTAATGAGTTTGATACCAGAACGCATGAAAACTGAAAAGTAGGATTATAGCCACATTGCATTACAGTTCTTTCCTCAAAGTGCCAAACAAACTATGCTTAGAAGACAAAAGTCAAAAAATAATCTAGAGAAGAAAACTTCAGAATCAGCTTGACCCTCCAAATTTGATGCCATTGAATTGAACTTATTACAGAAATAATAGATCGATCACTTAACAAATAGATAAATAAATAAATAAAATAAAGAGAGAAAGGATCCGCTGTTACAAGCATTTCCGTGAAGCTACACATTCAATGCAGAATTGCAGAGTATATCACCCTCTACAATTATAGTGCGGATACAATGAATGGATTGAACAGGATTAGAAAGTAAGTAACCATACCTTCATGAATAAAGGACCACAGTCGGAGCATTTTGGTGGCTTATAGGGATATGGCTTTTTAATTGGTTCCGATACTACAGACCCATCAGATGAAAGAACATACATATCTTCAGCCATCATCCTTTCCTTCTGGACTCCTGATCCCACACAAAAGCTAAAACCAATCAGAATTAATATGACTATAAAACAGGTTCAACACCAAAATAACACAGAAACTCGAAGAGGGGTAGAGCTGAAGAATGAGAGAACATGGTAAAACATTATCTCAAGAAGCAAGAAAAACAGCATATGACCAAGGGGAATACAAAGATTGAAGCTTAGTTCAATAACACAAGTATAATACCAGATTATAGCCAGAAGTCTGCCAAACATCACATACGAACAACTGATCAATCAAAACAAACATACAATAACAATACTACGAAGAAGATTACTAAGTTGGAAACTTTACTTCAATGTAACTTGCACGGAACAAGAGCGCCAACAATTTGGGGAAAAAGAGGAGTACCCACATGACAGACAAATCCAAGACATCGAAATGAAAGATCGAAGCTTTATCAACTCAAGTCTCAAACTACATTAAGAAAACACATCATAATCCTTCTCACTAAAAAACATTCAAACAACATCAGTCATCATTAAGTGGCGAAAACAAAGTTCTTAACTTTATCACTACTAACAGCATCAATCAGACATTAAAACAAGATAAAGCAGAAAGTTAGAAAATTTATGAAATTCGACACCAGAACAACAACATGAACACTCAAAACCCAGAAAACCCAGCAACATAAATTCAAATACCCATCAAACAATACCCAGCAAATTACAAACTTTATAAACTCATACAAAATTGACTAAACAAATAAGCAATCAGCAACACCCAGATGAAACCCTCTTCCTAAAAATGATTTGGGGTCGGCTAACATGAATCGTCAAACATACGCAACCAGCAGCACCCAGATGAAAAAACAAAAGTTTACCCACTTCACAAAATCACACAAATTCATCAATCAAACAATAATCAGCAACACCCAGATGAAAAAAAAAAAAAAACAAAGTACCCACATCACAAAATCAAACAAAATCACCAATCAAACAAACAAACAAACTTCAGTGTAAAGATAGTCAGATAGAGATAGAAAAAGACCAGAAGGGGACATGATGATGAGTTGCTGGGATTTAGGAATAGAATCATCATGAACTTTGAGAGTGATACTGCCACCAGTGCCACCAACCCAACCAAGATGATAAAATTGGCGACAAAGTTCAGTGATTAATGCCTTTGATTCTTGAACAAGGTTGCTTTCTAAATACGCTTGTGTTATTGTGTTTGACGACATTTTTAACCCGTTTCCTCCTCCAAATATTGGTGCCTGTGCCCGTCCTCCTACTCCTACTATAGAAGATGCTGCTGCTGCTGCTACTACTGGTGCAAATGCCATTCTTTTTCTCTCTCTCCTCTTCTTATATTTGCCACTTTTTTTTATTCGTTACAGAAATTATTCCGTCAAAGTGCACGCCACTGTTTTTTTTTTTTTTTTTTTAGCATTAATTTGGATTATTGGATGGCTGTTTATTTTATTTTATTTTTGTTTTTGATAAAAGAATATCACATCACATCATTGTGTGATGTCCAAAGAAAAAGAAAGTGCATACGAGTACTACTAGTACGGAGTACCACTCCATCCCAAATTAAACGTCCATTCCTATGGAATTGAGACGGAGTGGTATAGTTTTTGGGAAGTTAAGAACATGTATAGTGGTTATTCTTATCTCGAATTTGTTAAACCTTGAGTTTGTCCGTTGTTAAATGTATAAGTACGTTTGTGAGTTCGTTTTTAAGAACCTATGACATATTCCAAATGTTGTAACTTGTAAACAAGCAAAATGACTGGAATAACGCGCGTATGTTACACCTAGCTAATATAAGATATAACGTGAATTCCAGCGCCTAAACATTTGCCTAGTGAAGAATTTGAACATAAATTCGCCCATTGTATACTTTAGTTCTTCCATTAGTAATGTTCTAAGTGTCCGATCTAAGGTTTAGTTTTTGTCTTTTATTAGTTCAAAACCCAAATATTTTTGATTGGTTCTCAGCAACCCCACATTATTACTCCATTTTTTTTCCCCACATCCTCATCCTTCATCCTTCTCAATCTTCATCATATTCACCCCCACAACAAGGTACGTTCCCCCCCCCCCCCTCCCCTTTTTTTGTGTTAATTGGATGATCTAAACACAAGAAATTTCAAAACTTTAGTAACATTTCATTTCATTTTGTTCACAATAAAAAGAACCTTCCTTTGTAGTAGCTGAAGAGTGTACCATAAGCTGAAAAATCTAATCTAGGTTTTTCTTATTTTCTTTTAAAAACCTAGTAAACCCACAAAAAAAAACGGCCTAATTTTCCCCCCAAAATTTTTGAAAATCTCATAAATCCTCAAATTCCATCACAAATATATTGAGGCTTGGATAAATTTGTTCTTGTGGGTCGGTTGATAAATTCAATTCGTTGATTTTGTTTTTGGTATGCGTTTGATGATGAATTTGATATGAATTGATTGAAATCAAACCAAAGTTTTCAGATAAGAAAGGTGTGATAAACTAACGGGAGGTCCTTAACAGAAAAAAGGAAAATTCGTGAGAAACCACCTCCAACTTTCACCATTTGTTAGGGAACCACCTTATTAAATTTTTTTTGTGGAGAACCATCAAATATAACCAAAACGAAGGGGTAGAACACCTCATTTCCCAAACCACCCTCATAACACCTCTCACCACTATCCACCACCACCCACCAACACCAACCACCACCTTAGCTACCCTCGATACCACCGACATGGTCGTTGATCGTCGGTTACCCTACTTGTAGTGGCCGAAACCCGAGAGGATGGAGGGAGAGAGAAAAGAGTCGTGGAAGGGGGATGACATGGAGGCGGGGGAATGTGGTGGTTGGCGTGGCCTTGTCGGCGGTGGGTAGTGGCAGTGGCGGTAAGAATGGTGGTGGTTAGTGTTCGTTAGAGGTGGTGAGAGGGAGGTTTGGGTAAGGAGGTGGTTCTACCCTTTGTTTTTGTTTATATTTGGTGGTTCTCCACAAATTAATTTTAATAAGGTGGTTCCCCAAAAAATTGTGAAAGTAGGAGGTGGTTTCCCACAAAATTTCCCAGAAAAAATAATAAACGTTTCGATTCTCGAATTAAAAAGTATGAATCTTAAACTCGTGGTGAATCTACGGTTATATTATACGGAGTACGTCGGTATTCATCAAATTGCACTCATTGTTTATCAAATTATACTCTTATAAATACGGTAAAGCTCGAGGTATGGAAAGAAAAATTGCGACATAAGTAAAGGGCTTAACAGGAATGTCATATGGCCAAATAAACTCTCCCACCCCACTCCTTTAGTTTTGCTTCATAATATTCGTTAGCGTCGTCACCAATACGCTTTTCAAGTTTTCATTGTGGGTCGAATTTGAACTATCCAAATTAACTTTCTTGGCTCGTTTTAGAAACATTATTATTGTTACTACTCATTATTAATTACTCCGTATTAATTGGTTTGCACTGTTCTGTTAGGTCTCGAAAGCCTCTTAACTTGTAATTTGGTCGCGACTTTGAGTCGAGTAGGATCAAAACTCGTCAACAACTCTCTGTCTTCGGAACTACTCCTAGGATGCAATCGAAAAACAAGGTAAATTGATACTTAAAAAGGTTTCATCTTTTCTGAACTCTCTAGCTTATTTTCAGCTGTCCCATGTTGGCTAACTTGATGTCTACATACGTACCTTGTTGTGGACGCAGCGCTACCGCCGTGAGGCCAAATTAGACGGCGGCAGGGAGGATCCTTTTAACCGACTATCGGACGAAGTAATATCGTCCAATATACTATCTCGATTCACCTTGGAAGAAGGAGCTCAATACCGTATACTTTCGCATCGATGGAAGAAACTCTGGTCTTACGGCATTGGCTCCAAACTAATTTTCGCACCTGATCATCCACGGCCTGGTTGTTCGACCAAAAGTCTAAAACGTCTCGTACAAGCTAAAGTTCCTTCTTACGAACGTTGGATAACTACTGTCTTACAAGCCTATAACGGGCCGAAACTTGACGAGTTCACTGTCCGATTCCCCTTTACTTCCCGTATCCAAGCCTCGATCGACACATGGGTCGAATCCGCCTTGCGAAAGGGGGTTACCCGCCTTGAATTGGATTTCAGTTTATGGGGTAAACCTCATGTGACCTTCCATACTCCAACATTAGAAAAGTACCTCCTGACTATGCCTGCTCGTGCTTCTAGTATACGCTACCTCACAGACGTTACATTGAAGTCGATTGTGACTGACGAGTTCCTTGAGTTTCTGATAGTTAATTGTCCACTCGAGCGGCTATGCATATGGAATTCATCTTTAGAAAAGGTACGAATTTCCGGAGGATCAGTCAGATTGAAGAGCTTGGAGCTGGAGAATTGCCTTGGGAAAGTAAAGATATGGGCGCCGGAACTAGTGTCAGTCAAATGTGATTGTCCAGTTGATTTTGGTTTCTTTTTGAAGGATGTTCCTCAACTATCAGAATTATCGATTGGTGAAAATATCTCTCGATATTATCTTCGTAGAGGGATACAGCATTTCAGTTTCATCACTCAACTCAAGAGTCTCGAGTTGTTTATGCGTGGGAAGGTAATAACATACATACAAGCTAAGTAACGTAATCATTACATGTTTGATTAATGACGACTATACTGAACCGAGCTAGCTAAGCTAGCTAATATATATCCGAAATATTGTGTTTTTTTCTTCTTCTTGTGTACGAGCGAGTGTCGAATTTGTTACGTGTTTTTTATTGTGCACCAGGATGTCCTCGACAGTGTCAACTACCCTATGGAATTTCCCCAAGCACTGCAGCTGGAGGAGTTGAAAGTCACAATGGACAGAGAGAATGACAATTCTTGCCTTCTCTGGCCAATTCTTTTGATAAAAGCATCTCCATTATTGCGAAAATTTGTTGTCAAGGTGAATTTAAACTCGTTCCATTATTTTTTGTCTCGTAATATATTTTTAACTTATATATGAATAAGGTTTGGGTGTTACCGTGTTAGTGTTGTTGACAATATGTTAATGTCGTTTCCCTTGTCTTGGTGATAGATTTCTGCTGGACGTCTTAAACCACCGGTGAGCCTCTCTCCCACTTTCTCCGTATGCGTTTGCTAAATGGGTTTGTAACTTTAAATTATAATTTGTATCGTATATGTTGAGTTTTATAACTTTCTACCTTTCCTGTATTGTGGATGCAAGGTGTATGTGGATGTGGATTTAACTAAGCTAAAGGATGCTACGAAGATATTGCAACGTCACCAGCACTTGAAGTTGGTGGAGTTTCATAGGTTCACAGGAGTCAGTTGTGAAGTGGAACTTGTTCGACACTTGCTTAATATTTCCGACTCTCTTGAGCATTTGGTTGTGTTACCTCCTTATGAGAGGGGAATTAGTTTCGAAACTCCTCATTTTCTTCTAACAAAAATAACTGAAGATCTAGTTTCCCTAGTCCCCCCACATTCCGATGCCAAGGTGATGGTGATGTAACTCTGTAAGTTAAATTTGTACTCTTGAATATGGACTTTGCTAGCTAGCTAGCTTGCATGCTCTCGTTATAGGCTACTACTTATAGCCCCTTAAGAGGGGTCGCCCGTGACGGTTGACACCCGTGATGTAGTGTCGGCCACGACAATTGACACCCCTAGACACCCCTGCAGTAGTGTTGGCTGCTGCGGTAGACACCCTTGACGAGCTGTTGGCTACAACATATGAGTATATGACACCCTTGTGGAGGTGTCCGCCGTCACAACAAACACTACTGAGTGGTCATTTTAATATCAAAAATTCTGATTGTTTTGGCTCTAATTTAAGTTGTTATGGGGAATTCTGCGTACTCATAATACTCCGTAATAGATTATGATTAGATATGGATTATGCGAATTGAAAGATAAGCATGTACATTGAGAAGTTACAAGAGATCAACTCGTTAAAGAGCCGGAGAGTAGATCAATAGTATTAGTGAGTTATAATGTGGCATGACCACTTCAATCTACCATTCAGCTCAGTTCAATCACATCGGCGAGATTACACTTGAGTTTACTACTTTAACAAGTTTTAAACGACTTAATTTATCCCACAATTATATGAATTAAATCAGATCAGTTCAAAAAGATGCAGTACTATCAAACGAGACCTTAGAGACAGAACTTATAAGACGCAGAGACTCCACTTAACCTTAGCCCATGAGCCCATGAGTTTGCGCTATCTATCTACACAAACACTTTCTCTCTCTCTCCTCAGCTCAGTGAAGCAAGCATGTCTCGAGGGACAGAGAAGCTGATAAAAGATGTGAAGAAATTTGCAGATATCCAATACAAAGTCTTATCAAAGCGTTATGGTCACACTTTAATCGACATTTTTGACTTCCCCTTGAAGCTTGTTCTCTCTCCTTTCACCCTTGCTTATGGAATTGCTGGTTCTGCTCCTCGTGGCTTTGGTATTCCTGAATTTATCTCCAAAGCTTCTTATTCCGCCATTTTTGTGAGTTTTTCTTAATTACCCTTGTTTTATATTCGTCTTTTTCATGTGGGTTTTCATTTAATTTGTGCCTTTTTTTGTTTGGGTTGTTTGAATTTTGATTTTTGAAGTTGGGTGTGTGAAAAAGTTGGAAAATTTGATTGAATTATGTTTTATTCATTGTTATTGCTGATTAAATTGAGTTTCTTTTGTTAAATTTATCTTGTTTAGGCTTATTTGTGTATGTGGGTGTTGAAAAGTTGAGATTTTGGAGTGATAATCTAGCTCAGAATTCGACATTTGATCTTGTGGATTGTGTAAAGTTGATTTCTGAAGTTGGGAGTGTGAAAAAGTTGCAAAATTGGTGGAATTATGTTTTATTAATTGCTAATGCTGATTAAATTCAGTTTCTTTTGTTGAATTCATTTTCTTTTGGACCTATTTGGGCATGTGGGTGTGGGAAATTTGAGGTTTTAGAGTGATAATCTGGCTCGGAATTCGCCATTGAACTTGTGGAATGTGTCGTATGCCTAATTGTTTGCTAACTGTGATAGAGAATCCTCCATTTGGTCCTGGCTTGTTCTGTGAGCTTGTAGTTGTCGGCCTCCTTATGTGACTAATTGTTTCTTACCTCCATCGGGGTGTACATGATAAGTTTGCGCGTGCCTCACTGCTAGTGGAGACAGCATTGTGTTGAATGTAGTTTGTAGCTGAAGATATTGTATGAGCATATAGGCTATTAGATTGGCATGGTTTGTTGATTATTCATTACGCAATGAATTCAGGTCGTTGCTACTCTTGGAACTTGGGATATTGCATTGGAGCTGGGAAAGAAGGTTATATGTCAGAGGTGCTTACAACTCTTGCTATGATAGCCATAGTGTTTAATCGTTTATAGTGTCAATTAGGTTCCTTTGATAAATTGCATTGGCGACCGTTTCTGAATGAGTACTTAGTTGTGTAAAAGTAGACTATCTGATTCGCACTATAAGCAAGTTATTCTATCACGATTTCACAAGGAAAATGTTATTCACTTTGATTTTCTTTAGAGAAGGCTATGGAAAATGTTATTCACTTGGCTCTGTGAGCTGCTGGGCAACCTTGAGATAACGACCTTTAATCTTACAGATGCTGCTTGGATATGAATATATCCAGATACTCACCCAGTTGAAAAAGGTGTTTTGGATTGGTAGAATAGTTTCACACAAGTGATGGTCTTTTCAGCATATTGATTTTGCATGGTTGACCTCATGGCTGTGACCAAGTATCTATGGGAAAATTGTTCACATGTAAAAGAGTGATGCTTTTTGAAAAAGTATTTGTGTGATAATTGTTCATATGGGTTTTGGAAATTGCAGAGATTGCCGAACTTGTAGCGGGTGGCAGGCATTACGGTGTACAATGTGCAGAGGTTCTGGCCAAGTACACTATCGAGTGAAACCTTTAGCTTTGAAGAGGTAGGTTTGTTCTTGCCCTTCGTGATTTTGTTTCTTGAATGGCATACGAATTCCAAAACATCTGATTTTTCACATAAAGATCAGAGTTTAAGAAAATCTGCGATGTACCTGCAGTGTTATTAACAATTTAATTTAACTTTGCCATCAGCGGAGGAAAGGCAACGGCTGAGTCAGTTGCAGATGCAATCACCAATAATCAAGCTGAGCTAATTCACCTTCCTTCAGCCCTTGATCTGCATACACCATTACCAACCAAGGATTGCCCTACTTGTGATGGAACAGTAAGGCTTCTTCAGTTCTTCTGTGCAATTATGTGACATATGTTAGTTTTCTAGGTTGTATTGCTTATCTGTCGTCTTTTGTTATCTTCATCACAGAAGTTCACAGATTATCAATACTTCATTCATCTAAGTTGAAGATTAGGAATCATCGAATCATAGTAGGGATTTTTTTTTTTTTTTGAAGTCAATGAATCATCGTAGTTGGCACTTGTCAGATCCAGAATATATACTCTTGATGATAGTCTGTGACATTGTTTGGGTTTTGATCTTTATTTGGTGATTCCAGGGTGTGATGAAGTGCCCGGAATGCAAGGGCCATTTACAGATTCGGATTTCAGCTGATGATGTAAGTCTCATTGTTAGAACATGTGATCCATTGATCTGTTTATTTCAGACTAATATGATTTTCTTGTATAAGGTTCTTTTCCTGTTCTGTTGCGTATAACTCTACTCGAGAAAGGGAAAATGCTTGTCTATGATTCGTAATATAAAGCGATTGTTGTCTCTGGCGGTAAATTTAAGTTTATGAATCAGTTGACGAAGGACAGTTATTGGAGTACAGTAATCAATTAATAAGTTAAAATGTGTATGTTTTAACAACTAAGGTTCGTGCATTTTGTTGGGGTTTGGAGGATTTAGGTCTCTTATTCTTCATTTTCTCTTGAATTTTTCTAGATCTTGTACCTGTAACCTTGACTAGACTTTGCCGATATTTTGAGTGCTATGTTTATATTTGTCTTCACAGATCATGGAGCCTCCATGGAAAGCCTATAATGTCCTGAAGAAAATGGATTATCCATATGAGGTGAGTTTCATGAGTTATAACTTGTCTGATCTGCTTAATGCTTCAGCACATGTGTGTCTCCTGCTCTTGGAATCTAACAAATCCCTTACACGATGTTGTTTGTAATTACTCACTCTACTTTTAAACGTAAGATCGTCTCATGTCTCAGGACACCTACTTTGACAGTTTGACCAGTGGTATCTCTCAAAATATGAGAGTAAAAGTTTTGATTTTTCCAATCAGATGAAATGACATGACTTTTATAATATTTTTTATTGCATGTTACTGCTTAATTTCACGTGGAACTTTCACCTTGAAAGGTGAGAACATCTTATAATGAGAATGATGGAAGTTTTTTTATATGATCTTGATGCCCTGTGTTAATACTTTGCTCACATTGCTCAGTTTTGTCTTTTTGGCAGCATATCGTTGATAGCATGAAAGATCCAAGTATTGCAGCATTTTGGCTACTTACCATGCCTCAGATTGTTGGTGGGTTCAACTTTGATGACGAAGTAAAGCAAAAAATTTGGTGGCAATACAAGGTTCGTGTGTCTACAGAATGAAAGTTTGAAATTAAATATCCACCCAGTAAATTACTGTATATGTATATTACGGAATTAGCTATGTCGTGCTTGAATTCTCCTTAAAACAAGAAGTTATAATGACATAATGTTGCTATTCTCTTATATGTGGCATCCTTCTTCAGTTGAGATGCTATTAGTTGTTAACTTGCTATATCACGTCAGAAACCGCAAGGTTTGGCGTTCAGGTTCAAGGCTGAAGAGCCAAGTAAAAATCTGAAGTCTTAAATCCATATTTTTGCGATCTCCCTTTGTTAGAAATTAGAATACTTCCTGATAAATCTGTCATGTATTCATGCCCGTCCTTAATATTTATTTCTCAATCTTGCCTACCCTGTGATGCGTGTTCATTCCCTGCCTTGACCATTGAGATGTAATACTCTCTGTATGATCTATCTGCATTTACAGGAGTCGATGCGCTATGATGAACTTCGAGATGTGGTCGCTCAACGAAAGCCTGGCTGGGAATATTTGCAACAAGTATGGGTCTCTTTGAAGTCTGTAGCTAGTTTGATATGACTACCCTTTGTGCTATAATTTTCAGCTGTACATGTTTAGTCTGTCTCTGAAATTAGTAAACATGTTATCTTCTTGCCCTAGTCTACTTCCTCTATCTTGGGGTTGAGGGCTCTTAAATGTTCATTGATGCTGAATGCCAAGTACTTTACTGGAATGACACCAGGAGCCAGATCCATGTTTCATCCCCCTTGTCTTATAATATGGATAATCTGCATGCTGTGGATAATTGAAATCTCTACCAATGTAGTTGCTTTTTGCTTAAAGAGCAATATTGAATTTCATTATATTGAAGATTGTGTTCCTCTCGCTGTTTTTCTTAGGGACTGGCTGCAATTGATCCAGCGCGTGCCAGAGATGACCCTGTCGTAGTTAAGAATGTCCCATACTACAAGGCCCAAAAGGCATTGGAGATGGAGGTCATGAAGCTTGATCCTCCCCCTCGTCCACAAAAGTGGGGCGTAAGTTGTTCTTGCTTTTATCATCACACTTTTCATCTGAAAATGTCAGTACATAGCCTAGTTATATAAATCTCTCTTTCAAACCAAATACAACAAGAAGAATTGAAAATGCAGCATATATCACTAAATGCTTTCAACCAAAATTCTAGCATGATTAGTGATTTATATGTTTACTCATAATTAGGTTTCATTCACTTCTCGTTCTGTCATAAGTACAAAAAGTATATGCTCCTGGAGGAGGTTAAGGGAGGGTTTGAAGGGTTATCATTCATGTAAGGTGGGATTTTGGCCATGTTGGGACATGCTTTCTGAAAATGTACGTCATCGAGTTGTAGAATCCTTTTTTCTGGATTTAACAGTACTCTTTTTCTGCATGAATTTTTATTAACTTTTTGACTTATATTCGAGTAAATTCTTTCATACTCGGACAGCTTTATCAGAGAAACAATATGGCTATTGTGTACTCTATCCACTGTCATTGTTTGGCTTGTTTGCATATTATTTAAAATGACTATATTACATTTGCAGGAGTTAAATCTTCCATTAAATGCATCTTCTTGGAGCAAGGATGACCTGAAAGATCCAAAGAAGTTGTACGAGATGACTGTTCTTCTCAATGCACAAAGGGAGATGGCTGATAAAATCTTAGATGCACAGTGGGAGGCAAAGTGGCGTCAGGATAAGGTTGGTAATTGGTTGGAAGAGTTACAAAATAGCTATGGTTTGTGTAATTGTGTTTATTGTACTTCAAGCCTGCCCTTTCCGCTCTTTTTTTATTTTTATTTTTTTGGACAAAAAAGTTTCACATTAACGAGGCCTGAGGAACCTAATTGTGTAAAGAACATGCCACCTCCAAATAATTAGAAATCCTCTGAGCATATATCTTATAAATACTCTTCTCTTTCTAGGACTTCAGTTACACATGTTTCTTTATCTACCCACAATCACACTTCATGGAACCCAATATGTCTCGCTTGTCCCCATATAAACCATAAAGGAATGGACTGGTGGTATGATCTGCTGAACTGATGGGACCTGGCAGTAGCGGTGTTTTGCTTACAACTGCATGTTGTTTGGAATAGAATTCAATGGGCGTCTCTATATGTTCTGCTGTCGTGTACTTCCTATCAATCTATCATCAATGTAGTTGCTTTAGGGTGTTATAACAGTAATATTCATTGAGTAATTGATGATTGCCTAGTAAAAAACAGAAAAGAAGCAGGTATGTGTAACTTTTGCATTGGAGCTCTAAAATTATCATATGGGATATCTGAGGCATGAATTTCGGTTTACTCTGTTTCACGTGTGATCATTTCTTGTCCCCTGAAAGTTTTCTCCTGTAGTCGAATGCAGTAGAGTTCAGTCTTATCACTGAATAGAAGTGCATCGCCTCTTTTTTCGAGTCACGAAGAAACAATGACCTAGCTCCTGTACGAAATAAACAATTTTCACTGCCTCCCCCTCCCCCAATAATAATCTGAGTGGTTCTTACTTGTTTTATATCTCATTTGGTATATAGTTGAATGAGTTGTTGGAAGAGAAGGTGAGGCCTTATATTCAGCATGCTGAGAAGGTTGGCTTGTCTGAGCCAATCATCATGCATCCACCAGATGCGAATAAAAAGGTTTGTTTTCAAATTTGAATTCCTGTTGCTGTTTCCACCAAAGGCCTAAAGCTTCATCAAGTTAACGATCTCTGGCTAAATGACGTAGAGAAGTTACATTGTTTTTCGCAATCATTGCATTCTGTTGACCTGATTTTGTTTGGTACATTGTTGCAGAGAGAGTCACGTCAGCGAAGATGGTGGTTGTTCTGAAAAACAGAACATTTTTCGTGTTGTAGTTTTGGGAAGGCGTTTGTAATCTGCTACTGTATATGTCTGTGTTTCACTGTAAAATGTCTGCAGTTCTCGTTACCTCTACTAGAATAACTCAGCTGTTTCTTTCAGGCTTCTCCACTACCTTTTGTAGCTTCGACGATTATTGCCCTGAGTAATGCTGCTTCTATATTTTCGAAGTTTTGCCTGACAGAACAATTGCGTTCCGATTTTCCAGATATCAAAGAGGTGAGTTATTATGAGCATATATTTCGAGTAAGTCTGCCTTGTAGCTTTGTTTTTATAGGTATTTCACAATCCAATGCAGAAAAGCCAACTTCACCTTTGATGGTGCAAAAATTTGTGTGTCGTACATTGAAAGTTTTTACTTTATTTCCACATAGTTTGATTCATACTAAGTTATGATCAGGAGAAGTATCATACCATAAATTTGATGAAAAAATAAACAAAAAAAATTAAATGGTTTTAAAAGGTACAATAATCATAATTCAAATGAGATTGTTCATCTTCCCTTGTATACATAAAACATAAAGTCACAAGACCCTTTTGTCGAATCGACATCGATGTTTCTTAACTCAGGTCCCTGGCGCAGTGGGTGATGTAGGTGCAGCCCCTCCTGTAGGGGTTGGCCCTTGCGTTTCCCCTGCAGTAGTAGTAGGACTGCCCTTTGCGGTTGCAAGGGATTTTGTCCCTCTTCATTGCATCATAGCTAATATACCTGTTTCAATTCATAACACTCGAACTTTCAGCTTTGTAAATCATCTTCTTTCTTACCCTAGCTTGTTCGTATAAGCTTTTAAGATTTCGGAGCGAGTTTTAACTTCAAATACTACAAGATTAACCTCCACGCCTTAATAAGTAACAACTATCTGCCTAAATTATAAGTTTATAACACACAACTTACATACAAAATACTACTGAAATATGGGCATAAACTCGTACATAAGTTTATAAGTAGTACCTAATGTCATCTCGAAATTTGTGTAGTTACCAACAAGCCACAATTGAACAAATGAAATGTGGGCATAAACTCGTACATAAAAAAAAGTATGTTACAAACTCTATCTCATTGAATTCGATACGTTTAACACATAATCAAGCCAAACATAATAAATGGAAAGAAAGACCGAGTATATCTTAATCACATTGTAAAATGGAAATTAGTATTAGCCTAACTCAATTTACGTTATGATTCATAGAGTTTGTAAGAACATTTCAATTGAAAAAAAAAAAGGCATGTTAGGATATTGCATTGTACCTTCTCCTCCTGCCGGCCAACTGCCTGCGGCCGCTCTCAGAGTCCAACATATCCTCCACCTCTTCACCAAGACAATCTCCAACGGCTCCGTTGCACGAGCGCATGGCGGGGAGGTCGCCATCGCCGGAGCTAAGGCGAGTCATACCCCAAGTAGCATCATCAAAGGAGGTGGACTCGGCCACAATGACCAAGGCCAAGAGAAGGGCAATTAGACATAATTTAGTAGCCATGCAAATTATATTTGTAATTAACTTTTTTTGTAAAGGAAGAAGAGAGAAAAAGAGAGGGTATATGTGTTAAATTTATATATTAAGGATTTTTTTAATGTGTTTTTCTTCCCTTCTTGTCAATTTTAGGTAGGGGAGAGGAAAGAATATAGGAGTAATAGAGTTATGGAGGGAGAAAAATGAGGGAGATGGGTGGTATAAATTAAAAATAGTTAATTAATGATTTTGATGATTTATTTTTCTTATGATTTTAAGGTTTCTATTTAGAGAAAATAGTGATTTGTGTTGTGTGATGTAACGTAATTTACGTAGGTTTATGGTTGCATGTGCTATTTTTCTTCCCTAATTTTTTTGGTGTTGATGTCCTTTTTTTGTGCTTGCCTAAATATTATGTAGGAAACCACCTAAATATAGATATCTTAGTAATCGAGCTAATGAGACCATTTCTGTTGGTCTGTTGCCATTTCAATGTGACAATTGACTTCTATGTCAAGTTCGGAACATATGCATACTTGTACTTGATTATAACGATATACGAGTGTATATTGTGGGAAAAGGATTTAAACACTAGTATCTGTAGTAATTCACTGTCATAATGTATATATCACCAAACATGGTGAATCAAGTTACATTCTTGCAAAAGATTTGTCTCATGCCCCGCATTTTCTTGATGTTGATTAAGACAATTGAATCCGAATTGTAAAGATACGTAACGTCTCTTAGCCATACGTCCATACCACGCAACCTTGATCCTAGTCCTGAGTAAGTTCAATTGGCGGGGATCAAGTGCAAAGAGTGGTATAGGCCGAGTCTGGCAAAACCCGAAAGTACGTAATGAGAGGGCCTGGTTCGACCCGATTGAGCACCTATAATCACCCCGGTTAAGCTCATATTCATAAGATGGGCATGCTTAATTAAGAGAGGCTGAGGCCTGAGAGGCCTTGAATCGAGTTTTGGCCTTTGGGTTAATAACTTATCGGGTCTGAGTGATGGCATGGGCTTATGGTCCAGCAGCATGGGCCTCTAAATGATTGTTTGATACATCATCACGTAGAAGTTACTCATATCAATGAAGACTTGTTGAGTGGACACGAAACTCAGCCAACTTAATTCGATTTGAGATTTTGAATTCAAGATGTGAAAGTGTATCAATCATTTAATATCAAAACACACCGCAAGAGTTTAACCGCTCTACGTAATCCTACCTGACTCAAATTCACATCGAATCTGATTGTGCAAACAAAAACATACTGAATATAGGAGGCTAGGGGCTAATCTGAGTAATCTCCCATCAAATGCACAACGTGATGTCGGCACCACTACTAATATAATTAACTTGAGTCATTTAATCACAATGTGAACCAAAATTTTGTACAACTAGCTGATAAACATTCAGTTAGATTTGTACAAATGAGTAACTGTCGAAAATGAGTACCAACTTGATTGTCTTAAGCCACGTAAGTACTTCGTACTTTTCTTTGTTGCTTATAAGCAGTTTACAGTTAGAAACAACATCAATATTACAATTCAGTTTACTGTGACATGATAATAATGTTATTTTGAGAGATTTTAAGATAAGCTTAATTTTAAACCATCATTTTGTTCGCATAATCGTGATAACAATCGGCTTCATTTAAATATCGTGTTATATATATAACAATTTAATCATCAAAATCGCGATGACGCTAACAATGAAGTCGCAAAGATGGCCTCTAGTCAAGATACATGCTCCGAATTAATTGTACAAAAGTCGGAAAGGGAAATTAATCAAATTAAAGTGTAGTACGTGTGTCCACACTTTGGGACTGAAACTAAGGTAAACGTACCAATCAATTGATGATATAAAGATCGTATAGTATATAGTTGTAGGGCTACATATATAAACACATACAATTGTGAAATTGTCATTAAGCTACGTGGAGAAACGATTAATTGCGACAAGTCATCATATATTCATATGTATTGCTCTAGTCTCTTTCTTGAAGTAACAGCTTATAAATTGGACATTCGAAAGATGACACGTTCCTGTTTAACGAGTACTCATCCGTGAGTTTAATATCTTCTTCCTTGAATTATTGGTCGATCACCCTGTCCATTTCCATCGTAGCTTTGTCGATTTAAGACATATTTTGGGATTTTGATTAATCGATTAGTTGTACACTTAATAAACGTGCTAAGTGATCTTACGTAGGAAGTACATCAACGTTTAAAGCCGACTGATTACGCAAGTGACTTAATAATTACGAGTATGAAGTAAATCGAAAAAGTCACATATGAGTAGTTGTCTTTTTCGGGCACAATATTTACTCTACAATACAATGAGTACATTGTTCAGCGTTTACTTGATAAGTAAGTCAACTTCTGATGACTCGTTTGAGCAATTTGCGTAAACAAAATGCACTTCTTGAAGTTTTTTATGGAACTTGATAACGAGGCTTCTTGACTTGCATAATGTATAGAACATTTAATTCAGTATTAATATTACGATTTATGGAATGAAATATCTCTATCTTAACCACGAGACCATTATTTCCGATTTTCCGAAATACTATGCTCTTAGATATTTGTGGCATAAGCCTCCATTTATCTTAACGTGGCACTCCTGAAATAAAGTCTTAAACAGGACATACATGTTGTCTTATCCGCTGCCGACATACTGGTGAAATTAGAGGAGGGAAATGAAGTGAGGAAAGCAGAATAGACTACCAGCTGATTACAAGAGTGTGACTTTTATTTGCTGAATACTCCTTAGTAGGAGTATTATTCTAGGAAGATCCTTCGAAATGTACGATTTTACTTCGTGTCTTGTTTATAATCTTAATCATGTATTATCTCTCAATTTAACAAAGCATCCTTATCCTTAATCTCATTGATAATGTTGATTAGAGGAATTTGATTCAAACCTTCTAGCTGAAGGTAAACTTATTAATCGACCCATGATTTTGTTCGATTGATTAGAGACTTTTACTATTAGAATATATTCTCTTCGGCTACAACTTTCTAATCTAATTGTGGTGACACAATATGATATGAATGATGCGGCGAGTGTTTAATCAGAATTGGTTAAAACTGAGGTAACTAATTTAATGACAACGACTAGATTAATGTTATCGAGATATATGTAGCTAGTACAATACAAGTAAATTTTTGAACCTCGATCAAGCAATTACCAAAATAGAGGAGATCATTTGTAGATCAAGCAAAGGAGTCATACCGAAGTTAGAGCTACTAGTTCATTGCACAATTAAAAGAGGACATCTTTTCCTATTTAAGGGGATCCATGACTAAAATCTCGAGCTTTTTGGTACATTTAAAGTCATACTATACTAGAAGAGTAGAAGTGGAGTAATAAGTGCTACAAATCCATACGAAAGTGGAGCATAAATAAAGTCATGAAAACTTTGTTTAAGTGGCTACGAATTATATTCACTAATTATAATTGTTGGAGCATTTTCTCCGTACTGCGACACTATCTAATGTTACTGCATTTGATTTGATGATCGAGAATCAACATTGATGTTCTATAGATTTATGAGTGCTATGAATTTTGCAACTTTGATATGATTATTGTGTGGTGAGCAACATTTACACTTATCTAGTTACGTGTATTTATTTCTCGACATCGAACCGCAACTTACCATCATATGGTCAAATGACATATCTGACTGAAGAACACTTTTGTTACAATGATCTCATGAATTTGATTGTTAGATCTTATATGGTGGAAAAACACTCCAATAGTCTTCCCGTGATTTTTCGCTCTCGAATTTTTAGGAAACCATATGCAGCATATCGATTGGCTACCATAATACATGGACTAGAAAACGTTATATCCCGTGGCCAAGCTAAGTACCATGCACTACGAGTCCACGAGTAATGTGCAAAAGTAACATCAACAAAGTTAATTAAAAGCAAACGCACCATCACCATTGACGAGTATACACAGAAAACTCAATCATATAGATTTTCTAAGTAAAAATTTAGTAATTACACGATAATGTAATCCACTGACCACTGAGTAATAATATAATTAATTGGTAAATAAACAAAATTTACTGTTCAACACTCACAAATAATACTCGTGCGACACACAATGTGAAAAAATTCCACAAACTTTAAAAAAAAATTAAGATAAAGAATGGCGAGAATAATCTAAAACCATGAAAGTAGCGTAAATGAGACTGATAAAACTAGCACAGCCGCTGTGATACTCAAACTGTTTATTCTCTGTGCTCCGGATTTCGACGGCGCCGGAGCAGTGGCGTCAGCTGGATTCTCCGACGGTGATGTCGCCGGTGACGTGGAGTCCTCTGATGGAGATGTCGCCGGAGTTGACGCTGATGTTGCTGGTGAAGTCGCCGGAGAAAGGCCCATTGCCGGAGATGCCGCCGGAGTACCAGAGCTTGGTGATGTGGCGGTCGATGGACCTAGTCCGATTGATGGGCCTGAGGCTGATGTTGGTGACATGGCGGGGCCTGAGGTGGTTGGTGTGCCGGAACTAGGTGACATGGCAGGGCCTGATGTGGATGGTGTGCCGGAACTTGGTGACATTGCGGGGCCTGACGTGGATGGTGTTTCGGAACTCGGTGACATGGCGGGGCCTGATGTGGATGGTGTGCCGGAACTTGGTGACATGGCGGGTCCTGATGTGGAAGGTGTGCCGGAACTTGGTGACATAGCAGGTCCGGACGTGGATGGTGTGCCGGAACTTGGTGACATGGCAGGTCCTGATGTGGACGGTGTTCCGGAACTTGGTGACATAGCAGGTCCTGATGTGGATGGTGTACCGGTGGACGGTGTGCCGGAACTTGGTGACATGGCAGGTCCGGAAGTGGATGGTGTACCGGTGGATGGTGTGCCGGAACTTGGTGACATAGCAGGTCCTGACGTGGATGGTGTACCAGTGGATGGTGTGCCGGAACTTGGTGACATGGCAGGTCCGGAAGTGGATGGTGTGCCGGTGGATGGTGACATGGCAGGTCCGGAAGTGGATGGTGTACCAGTGGATGGTGTGCCGGTGGATGGTGACATGGCGGGTCCGGAAGTGGATGGTGTACCGGTGGATGGTGTGCCGGAACTAGGTGACATGGCAGGGCCTGAGGTGGATGGAGTGCCAGAACTTGGTGGCATGACAGCGGCCGTAGGCCCACCGGCGGTTGGGGGACTGCTCACAATTGGAGAAGTTTTTGGTGCCTGTGGCGGAGGTTGAGGGTGTGGGTGTGGGTTGACGCCACCGGGGGCGGAAGCGGGTGGCATAGGAGTGGGAGCAGGGGGGCTTGAAGATGGTGGCTGTGGTGTGGGTGGAGCATGGTAAGATAAAACCGTGACAATCACTTTTTCACCTTGATCACACCTTGATTTATTACCGCTTATGAAGTAAAAAGGTCCACTTAGGGTTAACATAATCTCAGTTTCACCGTCTTGGTGCTTTGTTATGGGATGATCTGTGTTGCATGTGTTGTAGTCTTGCTCGCTCACTTGCAACACTGAATCGTCCATCTTGTTATACCTAAAGTCTACATATAATATAACCACAACAAAATTAACATTAGTCGTTCTTCGTAAAAAAATACAACATATAATTAACATATAAGCGTTGTGTATATTTGATTCTTAATATTGCAACAACATCAAAAATCCAAAACTGTAGAATCGTATAATTCAAAATCGAGTAACATAATTAGATAATGAAAAAAGAGAAAACCAAAAATGGTACACTCAATATAATTTAGAATCGAGTAACATAGCCTTAGGAAATGAAAAAGAGAAAGGAAGAATTAATGACAAGATGAGCAAAGTAAAAGAAAACTTACAAATAGTGTCGTTAACAAGGAATCGGTTAGAACCAGCCCATTCATTGTAGTTTTGAGGAGGGTTGGGAACCCAACCTTGTCTACCGCCAACATAGTGTCTCATAGAGCGCATTTCGGCGGCGGCGGAGACGGTAACGACGGCTATTATGGTTAATACCAATAGTACACCACATAGCTTCAAAGAAGCCATGGATAAAATTCAATTTATGTGAGAAAATGAAATGAAAATGAGGAGAAAATGAAATGAGAACACACAGTAAAATTAATAATTGTGAGGTATGATATGGTGTTGTGTGTGTTATATATATAGAGGGAAGAGAGGGCTAGAATGTTCAAAGGGAAATTATGGATATTTGTTATTGCCTTCTTCTTTTTGTGGATTGTTATTTGATTCTTCTTATATATAAAAGGAAGGAGACCTTTAGAGAAAATCATGGTCATTAGCTAGGGATAATAATAATATTTTCTTACCACTATTACTTAATCATCATATATAATCAAATATGATAAGAGTTATCCATCTAGTCTTGTAACACCGAGGATGAATTAATTTACAACACACGATAGTTCGATACTTTTTACATTTTAAACAGTAAAAATGATCCAAAAATTGACCCTGTTTTTGTTAATGGCGTGAGTGAAAATTTGTGGATTTTACCATAGGAAGGACTAAAAGGAGCGAGTTAGGCTTATACGGTAAATTTTAAGGGTAATATAATTAAATTCTCTATTAATTGGTGATATTTATTGCCGTAATTTGTCGTTGGTTGAGCAATTATGTCAAGGGTTTGAAACTTCAAAAGTGGGAAATAAAAGAAAAACGTATATGAAGCGTGTTTTGTGATCACTATTTGGAGTATGGTAGAAGACAATTTTTGGGGTATTGATTTCATTTTGATTCTCACTGTAGATGGGTACTCTACTTGATAGCCACTGATTTGCCAAGGCTTCTTTCTGTTTTGTATGATATTAAGTTGACTGCTTGTCCACCTAGTCCTATTCGAGCTTAAGTAGGTCGACGTACAAATTAAGGCAATGAAATGGGACTTTAAATACATTTTCGCTAATTTAATTAAGCCATGTATGATTCAACTATAAACGTAATTTATACAACTTAAATCTAATGAATTTTGGTTCAAATGATAGCATAAGTACAAGCACGGTTCATCCAAAACAGATCGATAAATGTTCACTTATACTAAATCTTTGTTAATGAGATAATCACTCGTAACAAAGCTTTCATATCCATAATATCTATTTCATGTGATATGTTATTTGCAGTGTCACAAATCTCATTTCACACATTGTGCCGACTTCGATTTACACCTTGCACTGAGATTTCGACATCTTTTGGAGGATAGCCAAAAATATTATATGACCAATTTGAGAGTATATCAAGCCTAATCATAGATTTTGATTATATATTCCTTTGATCATGGCCTAATGAAATTATATTTCCATATATAAGAAAAAACAATATTAAGCATAATATAATTTCTTTCTCCTCCTTGATCTTGATTTTATACGCGTAATGATTTTATATTTGAGTTTTTGCGCGCAGTTTGGATATAAAGCAAAGCCCTGCATATATACTAGTATGTAGCAAGACAAACTTTGGGCCTGTCTTGGTCATTGCCCATAAGATTGGCCATATTGGGCTGGACTGTTACTTCGACTAATAAGGATGAAAGCCTTGCTTTGGTTTCCCTCAAACTTTAGGCAATCATGAAGATAAATTCTTACTTGAGTTGAGTCACAGTGGTAAGATGACATGATCGTAAACTTGTGCTCTACAATTGCATCGTTATAACAATTTTTGATAACTAAGTTTTTGGGTAAAGTGTTTGGCGAGATGTATCTAATCTAATCTAATCTAATATATTAACATATCCTGTTCGAAAATGTAGAGGTTGCTGGAATTATGGATGAGTTTAAGGTGAAACCTGTGATAGAGAAAAGAATTGACCCGAACTGTTTAGGTATAAGACACAATCTACTCAATGCACGGATCAATAAGACTCTTTATGTAAATAGAGACGTTCCATTACAATACATTTGGCGTAAAACATATCAAGACAATATAGATAAAGATGTGGAGTAACTAGGCCACCAAAGATAAGACGTAAATAAAACACGACAATGAAAATTCAAATTTGAACGATTGTAAAATCGAATAAGAAAAAGCCCATGTATTTTGCTCAGACAACCAAATCTAAGGACAGACCAGTGGTACCAAATTTATCATCCACTAATACTTTCATCTTATCTACCATTAGAGGAGTGAAATAATTATTCCAATCTCCAACCTTCCCTTTTCTGAAGAAGTCCTTCTTACCATATATTGACGTGCCTAATCGTCCTTGTTTATTTACCTCCAAGTCCTTCAAATTACCGATGCTACAAAAATCAACTATTTGCTGTATGACCCCTTGAGTCTCCTCTTGCGGAGAAAAGGGCACCCCAGCAAATTCAGCAATCTTCTTTAGCCAAAAATTGGGATCAATCTTTAAATCCTCGTACTTAAGAAACAACACTTTATTTGGCTCCTCTATGCTCCACTTCCAAAATGCATTCAAGTGATCAAAGAAAGGACCATATGGGGTTTTACCCTCACAAAAATCCTCAAAATAGTCCTCAATAAGGGGAGGTTGAGAATCGTGGTCGTGATCGATGTCGTTGCTTATTCCTTGCACCATTGGAACCATATTCTTGGTGGCCTTCAAGAGGAAATGCCATTGAGAGACAATTGTATCTAAGGGATTCCGACCAATATACAAAATTCGACATTTCGAATCCTTGATGGTTTGGGGAAGGTAATTGTAAGGAATATGGGTGGCAAAAAGTCTTGGTGATGGAATGTCATCAATTGGTAACGTTGGTATTTTATTAATCTCACGGTCGAAACTTTCGTATTCTAGGTCAAATACAATATCATGTGGATTATTGGTTAGTAACGGACTTTGGTTCAAAGGGTGATTACTACGGTTAATAACACTATAGAGTAAGCTTTTTAACCAAGTTAAGCCGGTTTTTGGGTAGCTAGTTATGATAATGTCACTATCTCTAGCACGAAAATTTCCCGGTGGAAACGTAATTATTCTTCTTAAATCATACATATGGTACCAAAAACCTTGGAATTTTGCTAAAGAAAGCTTACCGTTCAAGCTAGTTGCCTTAGGAAGATCTTGCAAAAGCTTTTCAACTTCCTCATCGGAGACTTGTATTGTTTCATCATTTTTGTTCATTGTGGGTGTATGGTTAGTTGTTTTGATTTTCTGTGAAATTTGGTGTGCATTAGAACGAACATTAGTGATGAACTATATATAATTACGAACACCAGCTAAAGACGACGAAAGTTGTAATTAATTGAGTAATTGTCACGCCAGCAGCTAGGAAAGTACAAAGAGCAGGTGTTGTCTGAAGTGAAGTTAATTGATTATTTGCTTAGAGTCCTTCTTAATTGATTATATACTTCGAGTCCTTCTTAATTGATTATTTGCTTAGAGTCATTCTTAATTGATTATATGCTGACATTTGCAGAGGGAAATAACAACCGTATTTGGAACTTATAAGCAACGTACAAATGCTACTTTGCTTAATTATATTTGCTACTTGCTTAATTTTTTTTTCTTTGAGGTCACTATTTTTTTTTTAGAGGAAGAGGTCACTATTTTAGGTACTAATTGCTAGCTACGAGTACTTCCGTTCTTTTCTTTATATTACAAATTTACAATAATTGTTTGGTGCTGTTTGGTATCGTTTTCTGTTTTTAGTTTTCAGTTTTTTTTTTTTTTTTAAATCAAAGTCCCGTTTTTTAAAACTAGAAAAAGTGGTTTTCAGTTTTTAGTTGTCAGTTTTCATTTTCAGTATGACTACTATAGAAACATAGAATTAGAATTTATTTTTGCAACATATATAACTAATTTTTTTTCACAAAAAAAACAAAAACAAAAACCGAAAACAACAGTGATACCGAACGAGTTTACTTTTTATTTGAAAGAAATACAGAACTTTCCCTCGTCTTACGACACCTAAATGTTGGCAGATCTTCAACTCTCAGGATCCTAGCTACATACACAACTCTAATTTGTTTGAGATAATACTGATCGAGATCTCACATGTAGGGGCGATGCTAGGATTAAATAATAGGGATGATGGAATAAAACTATCACAACGTGGAATATCTAACAAACAATTTAAGACTCGTTCATCATCGTTGATCGGCAACTTCACTTTTGTGTTGTTGTAATTTGGATTAATTGATAAAATAATTATGCATTACTCTTAAACATTTGTTTGATCATGCTATGGATAAAGGTGTCACATTATTCATTAGTAATCTTCTTCTTTCAAAGAAGCTACTATATTGGATGACAAAACATTAGGTGTGCAATTACACCTTTGAGAAAAATAAAATTCATACTAACAAATTGGGCAATTTCGGATCTCTTTCTAGCTAGCTATGTGATCGATCTCCAAGCATAATAGATCACGGTGTTATGGTAACACAAATTTGTTGTTTTGTTACACTGTCAGCCCACATATTCCTCGCAAAGAGGAGCGCATTGTTCATAGCACTGATCATCAGTCGCATCTTTAACAGCCATGCACTTGCCGCGGCAGTCATCGAAGCAAGCTTTGTCGAGGGCGACAGTCGTCTCGATTGAGGCGAACATGACGATCATGGTCATGAAGAGCAATGCAACAACCTTGTTGGAAGCCATTTTTGTATCTATCTTCAAGTGTTTTTTAATGTACTATGTTATTGTCATGTTTTCTAATGTTTTGAGTTCCATTTATATGATTGGTGATGACTATATTTAGTTATTAGAGTGAAAAGGGTTCTTGTGTTTGGGATGATTTTAAGGTAATAGTGGAACTCACTACCATGAAAAGAATTTTGAGGAATGAAGCTAGCTACTATATGTGGGAATGGTGGAATTCGGTCTTACCTTATTAAGAAATGGAATATAATTAGTCATTTTTAGCTTTTGTAAAGGATATTCTCATCACTTGCGAAAATTCGATACCCATCAATAGAAGATTTTTATTATCAATAAACTAGTAAAAGATGATCTCAAAAAAAAAAAAAAAAAAAAAAAAAAAAAAAAAAGCTAGCAAAAGAAGTGGTTAAAGCCTTAAAGGTTTTCTTTTGTCACCACAAAAAAAAAAAGGTTTTCTTTTCAAATTGAGTGAGAAGGAAAATACTTTTTTTTTTTTTTTTGAAAAGAGAGAAGGAAAATACTTTTTACTAATTTTTTTCTTTTTATACTCCTGTATAATTTTGGCTTATCATATTTTTTTTTTCTTATCTACGCTCAGTTTGTCAGTTATAATAGCTAACTAGATGTAAGCCCGTGCGTTGCACGGGTCTCTTAATGATAACATCCAATTATGATGATAAAGTTGAACCGATTAAAATTTGAGCCTTATATCGGAACTATTATTACTTGTATTTTATTTATTAACTGGCCTATGTAGACAATTATTTTCATTATAAGTACCTTATTTTACAAACTTGAGAACATATACTCTCAAATCAGCACCTTTTAACGTCACTACAACTATACTTTTTTTCAAAAGCACTACCTTAGATATTAATGTATTACTTAATCTCTAATTTCACTATTCAAACGTTTCATTTGTGCAATGATAGATATTGAATTCATAATTTGATTCTTAATGCTAACATTTCTTATATTTTTTTGGGCTTAATAAAAAACATTGATGAAAGACACATATGCGAAAGTTTTAGTGCCAAAACGTAAAATTATACTCCCAATTTCACTGAGTTCTACAATGCATGTAGATACATAATTTGCCCACTACTATGTAGTAGTTAAATTTAGTTTTAAATTTAGTTATAGATCATCAATAACAAAACAACAAAGAAGAAGGTAATTATGATTCTGATCGATAATCATACATGTACGCAAAAGAGAATGTATGTATCATAATATGGAAAGTATAAATTCAAGAGAATTTTCTCGTCGATAACTACATAATATGGAAAGTATAAATTCTCTAATCTTCTAAGATTGTGTAAACAACGCAAGAAAATTAAGTAAATATAAAATATTAAATTAGGAAAATTAGGAATTTATAAGTTATTAAAGTTCATGTACGTATTTGGAAAAGTAGACTTTCTAGAAACTTCCAATCGTTGTGGGAGCTCAAAAAAAGCTTGCTTTAATAAGATATATATATAGATATAGATTAAAAAGTAAGCTATAATTTCACATGTTTTTTTTTCTTTGAGCATAAATGCTAAAAAAAAAAAAAAGATGTTTCGAATTCATGAGATGTTAATGGATCGAGCAACATAAGTAACATGGCCTTACGAATGCAGTTCTTTCCGAAATCGAGATTTCGATTTCAGAAGATGTTAAGGGACTAGTAATAGTATATATATTGACGATATCCTATCATATCCTATATCTCTATATGAAAGTGGGTTGGACAAGTGTGGATAGATAGTTTTAATAATAAGTATCTCATATTCATTGAATCACACTTTTCAAAAAATGAATGTTCATACTAATTAACCTTACTTTATAAGTTTTTTTTGGGATCAACCTTATTTTATAAGTTTATGCATGAACTTAAGCTAAATTACATATTTTGTACTAAAACGACTAATGTGATCATTTAGTGATAATAATGATTAGTTTACACACTTCAGATGTATGACTTATTATTTGAGATGCTAATAGTCATGTTCTATAATAGGAGCTATGCATATATGGTCATGAGTGAATATGCACATCATATTTCGTACGAGTGTGTATGTGACTATGTGTAAACAAAATCTAATGTACACGAAGTTTGTCCAAAGAAGTATTTTTTAGCCACCAAAGTGATGAGGGTGGGATGTAAAAAACACCAAAGTTGTATTTGGTATCTATTAAACACCAAACTTGAAAATCTTGTTTTTAAAACACACTTTAAGCTATTTGGGTATTTATTAAACACCAAAACAAATAAAAACATTAAAAAATAAAATAAAATTATGTTCTTGCTTACCGAAATTAAGAAATACTAGGCTCGTTTCACAATAGGTGAAGATATGGAGTAAATCCAGTTCATTGATCTAAAAAAAAAATAGATCACATAATTCAGCAAATGTCAAAAAAAAAATTCCGAACATGATTGAACGGTACCGAGAAGTTCAAAATGTAGCATAAAATTGTTTAGAAGTGCTAAATTCCTTGCGCTCTCGCTCCATCAGGTCTAGGACGGCTCTCATTTAGATTTCCCATAATCCTAGGTTCTAATTGTGAAGTTTGGTAGATATGACTTAAGCTTGCGTCTTGCCTTCGTAGAGAAAATCGATGATGGAGAACTGGAGGAGAAGAAGATGAGTAAATTTTTTTTAAACGCACAAAAATAATTTATGAGGTAAAATAAAAATTAAACATTTCTTTATTTGTTTTGGTGTTTAATAAATACCCAAATAGTTTAAAGTGTGTTTAAAAAACAAGTTTTTCAACTTTGGTGTTTAATAAATCCCAAATACGACTTTGGTGTTTTTTAGATCCCAGTCTCCCCACTTTGGTGGTTAATAAAAACTTCTTTGAAGTTTGTCTACCTTGATATAACCTTGACCGAGTGAAGCACAAGATGCTTTATAGTATGACAGTAAAATTAAGTAAGCTGTTTTGTGGTTACTTGAGCTGCTTTTAGACTTAGCTTCCTTAATTGGTTTCATACAAATACATTCAAATAGTGTATGCGGTATCAAGTCAAGTAATAAATTTCTTTACATTTTAGCAAAAAAAAAAGTAATATATTTCGCAAAGTAATGGAAAGATTTATTGGACTTATTAAAATTTAAGCTACTTAGCTTGTCATAGTTTTATTTCTATTTTACCCTCATTTATTTTGTTTTATAAAAGTAAAATAAGAATAAAAAAATATACATGATTCATTTTATGTAATTTTATATCATTTAATTTTGTCAAACACTCATATTTCTATCAACTAAAAACATTCAACTACTATTGAATATTCCCCTCAAAAAAAAAAAAAAAAAAACTACTATTGAATATATACCCTCAAAAAAAAAAAACTACTATTGAATATATTATTTCAGGTTTCATTTAGCATTTCAGTATTCACCTATTATTTCAGCGTGCAACTACTATTTCGGCTAGTTTCACCGAACATAGCCTAATAATCTCGTTTTCAAACAAATACGGAGGTGAGAAATTTGTATAGTTTATACACTACTGATAATCAAAAATGCACTTTTGAGCGGAACCACCATATTTCTTTTTTTGAGCGGAACCACCTTTCATATAACGCTTGACTTACTAGAGACACTTTACCCCGGCCGGGTTTCGATGACTTTAGGGTTGACTTTGCCTAAATTGTTTTGACTTAGCTCATTTTGAACCTATATTAATCTATTTATCTATCTACTCAATATACACATAATTAATTAACTGATGTTTCTAATAATTTTACTTTGGTTAAACCATTTTTATAAACTAAAACTGAAAAATAATCATTAAATTAAGTTTTCTAATTATGGGAAATGCTTTGAATTGAAGTATGAAGATTGGGAATTTAGATGATATAATTAAATTAACACTGCAGTTCCAAATGAACAAGCTAAGTCAACACAATTTAGGGAAAGTCAACTCAAGCTAGCTAATTCGCCATACGTTGAAAGTGATATACTCCCTCCGTTTCAATGAGTTCTTTACGTTGCCTTTTGTCACAAGAACCAAGGAGGGAGCACAAAGATGTATTAGAGGGAGTTTAATTGCTTATTGTTTATTAAATAATTCTCAAATCCTCTTTCTACCCCTCCCTTAATCCCTCATTTCTCAGTTCTCACTCTCCCTCCTACTTTAATCTACTCTCCCTCCTACCTTCCTTGTTCTTCATTATGAACACCATCGTCACACTGTGAATCACAAGGCAAATTTTTTTTGATAGATTTCCTCCAAAAAAAAATCAGACCTTTACCCAAAATCCCAGATTTCCCCCCAAAATACCCAGTTTTTTCCCCCTAACAGAACGCGGATATTTACCCCCAAAATCACATACTTTCCTCAAAAAAAAAAAAAAAAAAATTCTCCACCAAAAATACCCAGATTTTTTCGAATGTATGTATAATCGATCAAGATTGAGAGGTCGCATCTGTGTTTGAAGAGCCAAGAAATTACATTTTCAGGGGGAAGAGAGGGTCGGGTTTGGAGGAGTTCCAAGGAGAAAGAGTGGAAGATTGAGAAACGTTGATGAACTGCTTGAATGTGAGATAAAATGTGGGTAAAACTGGGTTTGAGTGTTTAATTTATTGGTTGGGTAGATTGGGTTTATAAGTTAAATTGTCCCAGTTAAGTTAGTGTTTAGAGGGTTAGTAAGGGTGTAATGGGAAATTCAAATGGTTAATTATGTCCCGAAATAGAAACGTAAAGAATTGACTGAAATTGCCGAAAACGGAATACGTAAAGAAATGAAAGAAATGGAGGGAGTATATACTTGTATGAAAGATGGTCCTGATCACAAAAAGGGTTTATAACCTGCTTTTCTTTTCAACATTGCATATATGTAAGATGCATTTTCACAGATTTTCCTAATTAATGAGGTCAATCTTCGTTGGTTGACTTGGCGAATGAAAGAATTAGGATTTACGTCCCATTTTGTGTCCCATTTTATGTACCACTCGAATAAAAAACTTACAAATTCACATTACAAGCTTAATTAATTAATTTTACTTTTTGATAATAATTAAGTTTAAAGCCTGATTCGAGGAGTACATGGAGTAGAACATAAGAATAGTAGACCGATAGAGGATCCTAATAACCGCTTAGTCCATAGTTCCATACTACATACTCCTACGGCCTACATGCATATATATATATACATCAAGTCGCGATACAATTTTTCTCCCATGCATATATCATCAACAAAAGTTTTGTCTATCTTTTCTAATCTTGATTCCAACGGAAATACGGAATCACAAAGTTTTCGCAAAAAGAAGATCGATGGCGAAAGAGGGGTGGCTGACCAGGGTGGTGGACGTGGATGAGGCTAAGAAACAGATAGTTTTCGCGCTGCCGATGGTGCTAACCAACGTATCCAACTACCTTTTCCGGTTCATCTCGGTCATGTTCGTCGGACATCTTGGTGAGCTTCAGCTTGCTGCCTCTACTCTTGCCAATTCTTGGGCTATTGTTACCGGTTTTGCTTTCATGGTTAGACCTCTCTACTTTTCCACACTTTTTCTATGTCATACTCCGAGGACAACTGGTGTAAATTTTCGATTATAGTTACTCACCTGTATCTTCGTCACAAAATATTAAAAATGATGAAATTCATTAGAAACGCAGAAAAGAGACAAACATAAACGCACTCTTAATTCAAGTTTTGGTACAACGACGTAACTTAACCGAAAAGTTGAAGATTGTTAAGATTTTGTAGTCAATTAATTCCGAATTTTAAGTATGTAGTGTATCAAAAACGTGACTTATATACTACAATTGTGGCCGATTTTAAAAAAAAAAGTCATGAAGGGAGGAAGCTTCCTCTCCAAGTAGTCCGTACACCCTGTCCGTACAACTTGATCCATGGCGAAAGAGCAACGAGGTAGAGGTCGTCCCCGAAAACAAAAGCCACCAGCGGATTCATCGGAGTCAGAGAAAGAGAATGATAGTAGTATCGGAGCTAATGGTACATCGGAGACGCCGAAACAACGGGAGCAATCAACGCTTAATAAACTTCTCGAAGAAGCTTTCGAGAAATCTGGTATGAAATCACAAACTAAGCTGAATTCTACTGTTAATCTGCAATTTAATGGTAACACTGTACTACTGGTACAACAAATGGTATTGATTCCCATGTTCACCTGGATGCGGTGAAAACCACTGGTCCGAAGGATTTGGGGGAGAAAAATGGTGAAACCAACCCAGAAAAACCCACTGAAATTGATGAAAATCAAACTAAACCCTGGACCAAAATTGTGAAAGCTAAGCCAAAAAGGGGTATGGAACTGCATTACTGTGAGGAAAGTTCGATGACAGAGGAGGTAACAATAGAAATGGAGGATATTCAGGATGAACTAGCTTATTGGACTAATACCCTCATAGGAAATGTAATTGGAGCCAAGCCTACTTTAAAAGGGATGAAGGAATTCGTTGGGAAAAATTGGCAACAATTTGAAACTCCTAACGTTAAATATTTTAAGAAAGGCTGGTTTAGCTTCCGATTTGTGTCTAAAGAGGAGATGGCGAATGTTCTTAAGGGCGGGCCTTGGAAAATGGGTTCTAACACTCTCATTCTCAAGCAATGGCAGCCTGGAATTGCGCAGGAGTTGGATAAGATCAGCAATGTACCAGTCTGGGTAATGTTCCCGGAGTTGGAACCATGGTGCTGGTCGGAATTAGCTCTAAGCAAAATTGCTAGCAAGCTTGGCAAACCCTTGTATGCTGATTATATGACTACTCATAAGGAGAAGCTTGGTTATGCCCGAGTCATGGTTGAGATAGATGTTTCTCAGGAACTCCCAACTGAGATATTGATCAACACACCTTACTCAGGCAAACAGCTACAAACAGTAATGTATGAATGGGTTCCTTTCTATTGCAAAGGGTGCAAAAAACTGGGCCATGAGATACAGAGCTGTAAGCTTCAAAGAGCTGAAATTGCAAAGACCAAAAAGCAGATGTATAAGCCAGTGTCTAAGCCAAACGAGGAAGAAGTGACTACAGGCTCTGGGAATGCTACACAGGCAGCAGTAGCACCTGAACCTAGTGTAGCTGATACCCAGCAGCCAGTCATTTTGGATGATCTGATTCATAAGGAAGGGGACTCACCAGGAGCCAAGACTCCTGGCCTAAAAGATAAGGAGGTTGTTGAATTTGGAAGTGGTGATGATGGAATGACTAGAGCCCAGAAACAGGAGATAATGGAGGATTTAGGCATCTCAGATCAGGCTTCAGGATTTACTGTTAGCAGGAAGCAAGCAAAACGGAAAAGCCTGCAGCATCAAATTGTGCCTACCAACATAGAGAACAGCTTTGCTAGCTTGACTAAGAATGGATTGAAAGAAGGATTGAGCATTGTAGGAGCACATGTTGATTTTCTAGGGTATGAGGAGCCTCCTGACCCTCCAACCCAATGATAATCTCATCCTGGAACATCAGAGGGCTCAATGAAGCCCTCAAACAGCAGGAAATTAAGGATTTTCTGCTGAAATACAAGATAGATCTCATGGGTATTCTAGAAACTAGAGTGAAAGATAGGAAAGCTAGCAATATTATTAGAAGGAGATTTTCTAGTTATAATGTTTTTACAACTTATAACTACCACAGAAATGGTAGGATCTGGGTTCTTTGGAAGGCACAACAACTCAAAGTGGATGTACTCAAAGCTCATTCACAGTATGTGCACTGCAAAGTAGCTCATATCACTACTAATAAGGAGTTTTTCATCACCATGGTTTATGCCAGTAATGATGCAGAGAAGAGAAGACACTTATGGAAAGATCTGAGCATTTTAAACCCTGGAAATGAGCCTTGGCTCATCCTAGGAGATTTTAATGTCATCAGAGATAATAAGGAGAAACAGGGCATTAATCCTCCAGTGAATTCTGACATTGCAGACTTCAATAATTGTCTCTATCAGTGTGGACTTGATGATATTAGGGGACAAGGGTGCTATTTCACTTGGACCAACAACCAAGATGGCTTAGCAAGGAACTGGTGTAAGTTAGACAGAGCTCTGAGTAATGCTGGGTGGATAAAGGAAGTTCCTAACTCTTTTGCAGAATTTTTGCCTTCAGGAGTGTCTGATCACTCTCCTGTCCTGGTAAGAGTTCTTGAGCCTCCAAAAATCAGAAGGCAGTTCAGATATCTCAATTGCTGGGAACAACATGATAATTATAAGAGGATTGTTGGTGAAGCATGGAATACAGAAGTGGAAGGGAATAGAATTCAAAAGCTCTTTAATAAGCTCAAAAATGTCAAGATGGCTCTGGCAGAAATGAATAAACAACATTTCTCTAAGCTAACTGATAGGGTTGTAGCCTGCAAAAAAGAGCTTTTGGATATGCAAGATCAGTTACAAAAAGGGATGATTGGAGACCTGTATAATGAAGTTGCAGTGCTCAAAGAGAAATACATTAAACTCAAGAAGGCTGAAATGAGCATGTTGTACCAAAGGGCAAAAGTGCAGCAGATAAATGATGGGGATTGCAGCTCTAAATACTTCTATGCAAAAATTGCAGAAAGGAAGCATCAGGGCATGATTGGTAGGATAAACGACACGAATGGAGTTACTCATAAAGATCAGACAGGCATTATTGCTGCATTTGTTGACTACTACAAAGGTCTTTTGGGTACTGATCATCCTGTAGAGAAAATTGATACAAGAATCTTTGATTATGGCCCTAAAGTTAGTAGTGATGACAGTCATCAGCTAATGGCTGAAGTTACCAAGCAGGAGATTAAGGAGGCAATTTTTGACATTGGTTCTAACAAAAGTCCGGGGCAGGATGGCTTTTCTGCAGGATTCTTTAAAGAGAATTGGGATATGGTAGGAGAGGAGTTTACTCAGGCTGTTTTGGAATTCTTCAGGAAGTCAAATATGCCTAAGAAAGCTAATACTACCCTAATCACCCTGATTCCTAAGAAGGAAAATGCAGCTAGTGTTACAGACTTCAGGCCAATTTCATGTTGCTCCACATTCTATAAAGCTGTAACTAAGCTGATTGCAAACAGACTTCAAATTATCCTCCCAAAGCTTATTGGAGAGGAGCAGGCAGCTTTCATCAAAGGGAGATGTATATTTGACAACATCATGCTTTCCCAGGGACTGGTTAAGGGTTACAAGCAGAAAAATGTCTCACCTAGATGCCTTATCAAGGTGGACATCAAGAAGGCCTTTGACTCACTTAACTGGTCTTTTGTGAGAGACATGCTGACAGGTATGAATTTCCCCCAGGTGTTTGTAGATTGGATTATGGCCTGTATTAGTAGCCCTTGGTTTTCTCTGAAAATCAATGGCAACTATGAAGGGTTTTTTCCAGGCAAATGTGGGCTTAGACAAGTGTTAGCTCCACGCAGCAGGCCCATACGGGAAGATAGGCCACAAGCCCAGTGAGGTTCCATCTCAAAACCAATTGGCAATGAGAGGAGTAGCCCACTAGCTTATAAACCTATCTCCTCACACTTATTTTTACCGATGTGGGACACTTTTTTGCACACACACTTGGGAATTGACTCAACAATCTCCCCCTTTCACATGTGTGTGTGGCCGCAACTCCCCCTCAACCGAGCAAACCTATCGTGAGACCGATGCCCCTAGCACCGATTCTCCTCTGTGGTCCATTCCAACGAAGCTGCGTACTCGGCCTACCGATGCCACTGCACCAGTGCCCCCTAGACCAAGGGAGCCCAGCCATCACCACATCGGACCTGCGCGTCCCCGGCCGAACCATCGGCTCTGATACCACTGTTAGCTCCACGCAGCAGGCCCATACGGGAAGATAGGCCACAAGCCCAGTGAGGTTCCATCTCAAAACCAATTGGCAATGAGAGGAGTAGCCCACTAGCTTATAAACCTATCTCCTCACACTTATTTTTACCGATGTGGGACACTTTTTTGCACACACACTTGGGAATTGACTCAACAACAAGGAGACCCACTCTGCCCATACATCTTTGTTTTAAGCATGGAGGTCTTATCTAGGCTTCTCAGGCAAATGCCACTCCAAAAGAACTTCTCTCTTCATCCCAAGTGTGCTAAGACGAAGTTGACATACCTTACTTTTGCTGATGACTTGATGATTTACACCAGAGGAGATCTGCCCTCTGTTAAAGCAGTCATGGATTGTCTGAATATGTTTGCAGGGATGTCAGGGCTAGTGGCTAACCCTGCAAAAACTGATGTTTATTTTGGGGGAGTCAACAGAAGTGTGAAAGAGCTTATTCTGAATGAGTCAGGGTTTACTGAGGGACATTTCCCTTTTAGATACTTAGGCATTCCTCTCCACACCAGGAAGCTGAGTGCTGAGATGTACCAGGGTTTGATGAGGAAACTGGAAGGTGCCATTCAACACTGGTCCACACAGTTTCTCTCATATGCAGGGAAAATCCAGCTCTTGAATTCTGTTATCTTTGGTTTAGAGAATTTCTGGACTGCAAGCTTGCTCATTCCCATTGGAATATTAAAGAAGATCAAGAAAGCATGTAAAGACTTTTTCTGGGGAATCAAGGAGAATCAGAGGAAAATGGTCTATAAGAAATGGGACAGCTTTTGTGCACCTAGAGATGAGGCTGGTGTTGGAATCAAGGAAGTTCTTGCCTGGAATAAAGCTCAATTGGCTAAATGGGTCTGGAAGTTTAGTGAAAATCAGAACAGCATCCTGCAGAAATGGTGCAAAGCCTACATAATGAAACAAAAATGCTTTTGGGAGGTTAAGACAACACAAGCAGACCCAGAGTGCTGGAGGAGCATTGTACATGTTAGAGATGAAATAATGCAGCACTGTGGCAGCATGGAGAAGTCTCAGGAGCTAATCATGTCCTGGATTAAAGGGGAGAAGTTTCAGACTTCAAAAGCTTACGAGCATTTCAGGCATAAGTACATCAAGAGGAGATGGTGTAATGCAATTTGGGATGGTGTAGTAATGCCAAGGCACAGCTACACAACTAACATGGCTGCTCAGAAATGCTTGCCTACCATTGACAACATTAAGAGCAGAGGCCTGCCCATTGTTAATCGATGTATTCTGTGCAAATCAAAGGAGGAGGATCATGATCATCTGTTCTTTAAATGCCATTTCTCCTCCAATATCTGGCACTCAATACTCAGTTGGCTAGGCATTACAAAGAGAGATTGGAATCTGAGGAGAGAACTTAACTGGATTGAAAGCCGAAGAAGGAGAAAGCATTGGACCACCAAATGGTTCAAGTGTGCTATTGGAGCTACAGTTTATATGTTATGGTATGAAAGAAACGCGCGCATTTTCAGGGAAGAGGAGCATTCGGAAACTTGGATCACTTATCAAATCAAATATACTACCTGTGTTAGAATCTATAACTGGTTTGGTAATGAAACACCTAGTCATGTACTTGATAGTCTAGCTAGCTAGTTAGAGGAAATCTACTTTTGTAAGATACCGTTCTTTTTCCCCATAGTGGAGGAATACAACAAATTTCTTACAAAAAAAAAAAAAATCATAAGGGTTAGAGAATAATTGAAATTTTGCTTTTAATTTAGCTAATTGTCAACCTTGGAATAATTATAATAGTAACTTAATCATGGTCCAACGCGATTATATATAGAGTTCAACGCTTGAGTTTTTTTTGTTTCATATATAACATTAAGGAAATGCTTTTTTGAAAGTCAATGAATAATTGTAGTACTATTACACTATCAAAAATTATACGGAGTACATACACAAAATGTAAACTTACATCATCCAATTGATTTAATTTTATTATGATTAATATTGTATTACAATCTAACTAAATGAAATTGGAATACCAAATTACCAATTTACCAACAAATAATACCTTTGAGATGACGAACACAAATTGTAGCTAGCTTGTCTCCGAAGTACCCTAAACTACCTTGAAACAACTAGAAAATAAACTTGGCAAACCAAAAGGCATAGGCCAAGGTGTTTATTGCATTTAATAAATAAAAGACCTTAATTACATTGTTTTCTAGTAACCTTAAATTAGCTTTCGATCAAACCAAGAACGTAAATTTGTGCTAGGAGGGAGAGGAAATGATTCTAGCAAATGAAATCTAGAGAATTGAGGTTTTGAATTTAAAAAAAAGTTAAATATTGAAAATCAAAAAACGATACCAAACGAACCTTAATTGAGTGGATGTGAGCATGACATATAAGCAACTGATGTGAGTTTTCCACCCTGACACCTATGCTAATTCTTTACAAATTTGATACTCCCTTCATTTCAATGAATTCTTTATGTTGCCTTTTGCACAAACACCAAGGAGGGAGCCTAATTAAATCTCTAATAACAAATTGCACTCTAATTAATCTTGTTAATTAATTGTCTCTTCCTAGTAACTTCTCTGTTCTCTCTCCTCCATTATCAACAAACTACCATCATCATCAATTATCACTGCCATCATCAATTTATCAAACACACTACCATCATCAATTCATCTTCATCACTCATCATTCATCATTCATCAAATTTGCGAGGCACTCCCATCATCAAATCTGATTTTTTGTTGATTTCTACCCATATTGTTATTATCAAAAACAAAAAAAAACAAATCCAAGTTTTTAAGATCTGTAGGAGAGAGGAATTATCACCATCATTCCCCTCAAAAAAAAAAAAACAGAATTTTTTTCTCTCAAAAACGTAGATCTTTACTTCAAAAAATGCACATCTTTTCCCCAAAATTACAAATATTAATGATAATAATCCAAGTGATGAATAATAAAGAAAAAAAATTGTTGATTCTAGAAACTAACCAATATATTCCACCCCAAAAACACCACTTTGGCAGCCAAAATACCAGAAATTTCCTCATGAAAAGAACGCACGTCTCTTACCTTGTGTTCAAAGCGGAAAGAAACAAATCGAAGAGATTGATATTTTCGAGAGAAAGAGAAAGTTCGAGAAAGGGTGAACTAGGAATTTGGGTTGATTTTTTTTTTTTTTTTTTTTTTTTATTTCGGTGGTGAATCATGAATGATGAACTGGGTTGATATGAATGGATGAATATGGGTTGAGTGAGTTGGTAGATTATAATTTGGAGAGAAAAGTTAGTACTACTAATTGAATTTCTAATCTTAACTGACCCAATTAATGTATAGGTTAGTGGAGTAATAAGGGTATAAAAGGAATTTCAATTGAGAAAAATTGTCCCAAAATAGAAACGTAAAGAATTCACTGAAATTGCCGAAAATGGAATACGTAAAGAAATAATTGAAATGGAGGGAGTACGTGTGTTGTAATGTTAGTCTATTAGTGGTCGTTTGGTTGCCCTTTTAAAACACAAGAATTCTAAATTCCCATAAATTACATATTATGCAGGTTGTTTGGTTGCCCATAATTTTAAAAAATGGGGGAATTGGAAATTCCATGGGAAAATGAAATTCCCACATAATGGTGGAATTTTCTTACCAAGTCCCCCCTTGGTAATTCTGAATTCCCCCACCATCTTTGTTCCAAACTTACATTTTTGCCCCCAAATAATTAGAAAGATATTATAATCAATGGATATAATAGTAATTATGAATTAAATATATGGGAATTGGAAGGGTGCAACCAAACAAGATGTTGGAATTTAATTCATGGGAAATCCAAATTCCTTAATGTCTACCAAACAACTTGTAACTAATTCACATGAATTCTATACAGGAACTTAATTCATGGGATATGTAACTTCCTATAGGAATTAAATTCCTACATGAACCAAACGACCACTTAGTATTATTATATACACATAGAAAGATAGACCAAAACCTAATCTCTTAGTAGCAATTTTCTCTCTCACTTCTTGTAGTCTTAAATATGTCGTACTATAAGTGCTTGGATCAACGTTGACTTAGGCTTTTTGCCATTGGACTGCGTTTTTCTGATTTAATTTGAATTGAATCGATCTGATTTGATTTGAGTAAAACGGATTAGATTTGAAAACACTGTTTAATAAGTTGAATCGCACAAGGTCCTTGGTTGCATAAAGGAATTTGGAATTCCCATGAATTTTCAATTCCTATGAATTTGGCTAACCAAACAATTCTAATTTTTTCAATTCATGGGAATTTTGCATTCCCATGATTTAACATGGTCAACCAAACGATGATTAGATTACCAATAAACTGGTGTCACCTCCGCATAATTAATTAGCTGCACTTATTTATCAAAATAATAATAATAATAATAATAATAATAATAATAATAATAATAATAATAATAATAATAATAATAAGTATGAGGCTAAGTGCGCTGCTTTGGGTTATGGCTTCCTTCCCTTCTCTTTCTCCTCTTTGGGGGAGTTGGAGCCAGCAGCTGTTGCTCTGCTCAAGCGGGTCCAGCAGTTCTCTAGGTTGCAGGATATCGGTGCGCAGGCTGCAGCTTTTATTTTTACTAGGATTGGTTTTTCCATAGCGAAAGGTGTGGGAGCTCAGATAGTATCTCGGCTCCCCACCAATTTCTTGTAAACTATTTTTGAACCTTCAGTTATAATAATAATAATAATAATAATAATAATAATAATAATAATAATAATAAAAAGATCGATGCCTATGAGCAAGTGCAATGGTTGTTCTTGTGTCTTGAGTTCTTAAATAAGAACCCAAAAATGCAAGTTCTTCCATTGTGTGATGCCAAAAATAAGAACTGAGTTCTTATTTAAGAACCTAGTTCTTGCGGAAACCAAGGAGAGAGAAAGACATGGAAAATTAAAGTGAGATGATTTAAGAAAAAGAAATATGTAGTTCTTCCATTGTGGCTTAAGTTCTTATACATTGAAATTGTCAAAAAATGATGTGGCATGAGAAGGACTCAATTGTGAGTTCTTCCATTGCTCTTGCTCTTAAGATTGGTTGACTCTATATTGTTGTAATAATGTAAGCAAACTTGCATTGTTCTTTGTGAACACAGAAATTTGCTATCTGTCGTTTGTGCGTATAATGGCGTTTAGGTGATATAGTCAATGCTTAATTATGTATAAACGGCTATACTCCGTATACAAGATATAAAATTAGCATGATACGAGTAAATTTTCAATCATAGGCATTGACCACGCATTTCGCCATTTGTGTCCACACTCCACATTATTATCGATGTCATCATTTTCATGACTCCTTCCCTTTTCCTTCGTTTCATAAATGTTTCGAAGATGCATAGAAAAGTTGAAGTTCTCGTAAGTTATAAGAAATTTTGCATGTCTTTTGCCAGATAGTTTAATGTTTGTCCTTCATTTGACATGTCAATTAAATTACTGTACATTAGAGACTAGTTGAGAGTCTAACCTTTGTATCTCAAATACAATGAAACGTCAATTTAATTAGAATGTACAGTACATACGAGAAACGCATTTTTGCTATGTTACTAATACTCCCTCTGTTCCCCTTTAAACACCCCGTTTTCCTTTTTGGGGTGTTTCTATTTAAACATCCCATTTCAAAACTTACTAATAAATGGGGTAAGTTCTCACCACACATCTACACTCCACTATCTCCAAAAATAATAAACAAACCATCTATTATCTTAAAAAATAATAAACAAATCATCCACTATCTCCAACAATAATAAACAAACCACCCATTATATCTAACAATAATAAAAAAAACCACTCATTATCTCCAATAACAATAAACAAACAAAACTCCCTTAATCTAAGGGAAAAAACCAATAGGGTGTTTAAAAGGGGACGGAGGGAGTACTTGTATTTACTTAGCTATTCTCTGAACAATTACAGTTAACTAGTTAAGGGCTCATCAAGAGTGTCTACCATCTGCTCCATGTCTACTTGTTTAAATATAAAAATCAAATAAGTTGATGTATGTAGCTAAAGTGAAATCCTATATACGGAGTATATTCATTTTGCATCATAAAAGAAAAATCGGCTTAATTGGTATGAGTAACAATATCAATAATCATTTTAAACACTAGTCTAATATTCTTATATCTCTTTAAACCCCCTCTTAAATCTCATATATTACAAGGTACCATATGATCATATATTATTAGTCGAAATTTCAGCTCATTTTCTATTTTTGCCTCTTGTTTTTATACTCCCTACATTCATTTCCAAGCTTCCTGTATACCTTTTAGAGGAATTCACTACCAAACTTCTTGTTTCCTATTTTGGTAACTTTTGAGCCAATCAGAGGCCTCCTAAGTGCTAAATGTCCATTTCCCACTTGGTTTTAATAGTTTTTAATCAATTCCTAAAACTTCGTGCAAAAGCAGACATGAAGCTTGGAAATGAATGGAGGGAGTATGTAATTTATACCTTAGCTTGATTATTTCATTTCTTTCTAGAATTGACCACAATATATATTTCAATTGTCTCATCATGTAGGTTGGCCTAAGTGTTGCACTAGAGACATTATGTGGGCAAGCATTTGGAGCAAAAAACTACAAAATGTTGGGAATTTACCTACAAACATCTTGTGTAATATCATTTGCATTTTGTATCCTTATATCCATAATGTGGTGGTATACAGAGCCAATTCTTGTTGTTTTACTTCACCAAAACCCTCAAGTCTCCGAACAAACTGCTATTTACATGAGACACCTTATTCCTTCAATTTTCGCCTTCGGTACAATCCAAAACATAATGAGGTTCCTTCAAACACAATCTATAGTTTGGCCCTTAGTCATTTGCTCTGTAATCCCATTGTTGATGCATATCGGCCTCGTTTACGTTTTGGTTTATTACACATCCCTTGGTTTCGTAGGAGCTCCGGTAGCAATATCGATTTCGTTGTGGGTATCCGCTATCATGCTTATGGTTTACGTACGCCATGACCAAAGATTGAAGCAGACTTGGACAGGGGTGTCCAAAGAGTCATTTCGGTACATTTTTACAAACCTCAAGTTGGCTTTGGCTTCTGCTGCTATGGTCTGGTAATAATTATAAAGTTTTGGTCAACTTCTCGTAAATTAGATAAAACACAATAATGTTGCAAGTCTAATTTTTCGACATAATTTTTGTCGAATTTCATCAGTGATAACGCGTACACTTAATTCTTATCTAACGTTTGTGCAATTTTTCTAGTCTAGAGTATTGGGCGTTCGAGTTTCTTATATTGGTCGCCGGCCTTTTGCCAAACTCGGAAGCAAGCACATCTATCGTCGCAATAAGGTAAGTATGATGCCGGTGTTCTTTCTAACTTCAATAAAATTGATGGACGATAAATAGCTCTTCATCACTTTTCATATCGACGGCTGTCCTCTTACCAGCATAGGTACACAATCAGTCGCTTACAGTCTAACCTATGGCCTAACCGCAGCTACAAGGTAAATCTTAATAAGAATTAATGTTACACGCAAAATCATTTAGTTTTAGAAAGTTGACAAGTATACTTTGGTGCGATCGTGCTCGAAACTAAGTGTATTAGAACTCTTTATCGATTGTAGCACAAGGGTGGCAAATGAGCTTGGAGCAATGAGACCGGACCTAGCTAAGAATGCAATGCGTGTTACGATGACGCTCTCAATAGTGCTAACAACGATAATTCTTCTAGCTTTAGGCTTCGGACACGAGAAATGGGTTAGGTTATTCAGTGACGACATCAACATAATCAACTCTTTTTCATCCATGACACCGTTGATGTGCATATCAATTTCATTAGACTGCGTGCAAGGCGTTTTATCAGGTACTAAATTTGATGTAGAAAAATTCCTAGCTAGATTGTTCGAAATAATCTTTCGGACCATTGTAATTTAATTTTGTTCGTCTTGACAATTTTTTGATTTTGTGTTGTTGATTTATGAAAACTAGGAGTCAGTAGGGGAAGTGGCTGGCAAAATTTAACCACGTTCATAAATTTGAGCTCCTACATTGGCATTTGCATCCCTCTTGCTTGCTTACTCGCCTTTACGTTCCAGCTTCAAGCGAAGGTACCTCTTCCTTGTCCAAACTCTTAAGGAATACTCCTAAAACCTAATCGTACAATCTTTTTGGACTTTTGATTTACCGATGCATTTGTGTGGCCTTTCTATATTCGGCTCTTTTTAGATTTTCTTATCGAATTCATCAGTGTTTCGAATATGCTCTTAACAAAGCCCGGCCGGATACGAAATTCTAATATGCACTCAACTGGATTTCAGGGTCTTTGGATCGGACTGATTTGTGGAATTGGATCACAAACTTTGGCTCTTTTTTTGGTTACTTACTTTAAGAAGTGGACCGCATTTGAGTTGCCAGATGATGATGAAAAGGGAAATCCTGGTTTAGTAGAGTTAGAAAGAGTTACATTACTACACACAGAGGAAACATACACTAATGAGAAATTGGCACTAGTATGATTACCTCTAGTATGTATGGATATGTCGTGGTAGAATTGATAATAACGAAATAAGTTGCGTGAAACCATTTCATACAAAAGCTTGTACTCCCTCCATTTCATTCATTTCTTTACGTCGGGCCGGGTTTTGTGAGGGGAACCCAAGCCCAACGTAAAGAAATGAATGAAATGGAGGGAGTATAAAAGATGAAACATTTTTTCTTTAATGTTACAAGTTTCTACCAAAAACTTGGACAAATCTTCCTCAATTTGTTAAAAACAAATCTTACCATTGACTCACTGAGATTGACCAAAAAAAAAGACTAAAAAATATTTTTGTCGAAAAATTATTTTCTCGAAAAATTGGAAACCCTATCATGCTTAGCTGAATTTGGGTGTTCCTTACCTGAAGTAAATTGTTGTTGTAAACCTATCATGGTATCATCTGTCTACTTCTACTACCTCCTTCATTGACAGAAAAATCGACCGCGATCCATTTCTTAAGACATGTAACTAGGAAAAGAGTACCACATTGAGAGGCCAGGCCACATATCAACCCAATCCAAAGACCCTGCATAAAACAGAATTGCAGCAGAAACAGATCGATGTTTTAGTTCATAAACACGATTTTGTTTTTACTAAAACGTGACACGTTTCACACAAATCTTGTATATAACGCTCAAGGGACCTGAGAGTGACATAATTACCTTAGCATAAAGTTCGAATTTGAAGGCAAGTAACCAAGCTATGGGCATCCCAACACCGTAAAACGTTCCCAAGTTTATGAACATGGTTAAGTGCTGCCAGCCACATCCTCTGCTTACTCCTAGATTTCCATTCAAAAACAGCGAAATTAGCTCAAGACACGACCAAAAACAAGATCGACAATTTCATAAGCAAATGTGGATGATTTAAGACCTGATAAGATGCCTTGGATTGAGTCGAAAAAAATGGATACGCAGAGTAAAGGTGTCATTGAGGCATACGCCTTGATTATCTCAGTTTCGCTACTGAATAAGCTCGCCCAAATGTTATGTCCGAAGCCTAATGCTAGAAGTATACCAGTGGTTAGAATAACTGACAACTTCAGTGTTACAACCATAGCGTGCTTGGCTTTGCTCGGTCTCGTGGCTCCTAGCTCATTTGCTACCCTTGTGCTATAAGTTGATGAAATCGTTAAATCAAACTTTGTGACAAAATTGAAGTTAACAGTGACAGTGAAAGTAAAAGTCGAATATAAGCAACATTACCTTGCAGCAGCACTCAAGCCATAGGTAAAAGTGTACGCAATTGCTTCAGTATTTACACTGTCAAAAGTAGCAGGAATGACATCAGTGCGTTATATAAAGACTTGGGTAAGACGATCCTACAATAGCGCAAATTTGGAATGGAAAAAACAACATACCATATTGCAATAAGAGATGTGCTTGTTTCTGAGTTTGGCATCAGGCCAGCCATAAACACCAGGATCTCAAACGCCCAATATTCTAAACTGAAATGACAAATTTCGACATTAATCGACTTTTCTATAAAAACACAGGCTAAGTAATGAAGAAATCCATTGATAAAAAAAAGGAACACTGACCATACCATACCAGCAGAAGGTAAGGCCAACTTGAAGTTAGTAGAAATATAACAGAAAGACAACGATTTCTTCGAAAACCCGCCCCATGTCTCCTCCAACTTCTTAGCAGACCGCATATACATCACCAACATGGCAATAGCAATCCAAAAGGAAACAGAAGTAGCCAAAGGCGCTCCTCGATAACCAAGAGGCGTGAAGTGTACCAACAAGTAAGCAAGGGGAATATGCAAGAGCAGAGGAATCAGAGAACATATGACTAAGGGTAGAACAACAGATTGTGTTTGAAGGAACCTTAGGATGTTTTGGAGCGTCCCATATGCGAAAATTCCGGGAATCAGATATCTCATATAGGTTGCAGCTTGTTTGGAGATGTCTGGTTGTTGATCAAGTGAAATTAAGATGGTTTCTGTGTACCACCACAATATTGATACAAGGATGGAAAACATGAATGAGATTGCACATGATGCTTGCAGATAAATTCCCAGCATACTGTACAATTGCGCCCCGAATCCTTGCCCACATAGTGTCTCTAGTGCACCACTTAGGCCAAGCTGCATGATCACCAGGCTACATCATATTAGTTCACATATATACAACCATTGCTTACTTCCGACCTGCCCTTAATTATTCCGTCATAGACGGGAGCCGATGATGGGCTGAAGTTGCACTAAGGTCATGTGAAAATCGTAAATGGGCCTGGGCCACATACACAAGGATATGAAATTCCTAATGTAAGTCACATTGCCACATGAGTTTTTATTATCACGAAACCAGTTGGCAATAGAAGGAGTAACTAAAAAGGAAGCATAAAGGGAACTAACCATGAAGGCGAAACCAGAAACAGTTGCCCAAGAATTAGCAAGAGTAGAAGCAGCAAGTTCAAGCTCACCAAGGTGACCAACAAACATGACCGAAACAAGAGGAATCATATAATAGAACACATTGGTCAGTACCATTGGCAATGCTAGCATAACCTGGTCCTTGGCCTCCTCGACGTCTAACACATTCCTCCCCCACCACTCTCTGGCTCGCCTTGCCCGACCTTGTGCCACCAGTGGTTCGACATCCTCAGAGTTCTTGTTTCTCCTCCCGTTGAGTTCCATGTATGTATGATATAATACTATACTAGTAAAGCTTTACGTGTAACTCTGAATTATGGTAAATGTTAGAACAATTTTGCTAATGTTTGTTTTATTATTGTAGATTTATGATATATGAATTTAATTTTTGTTTTGCGGAAGATGCATTTCTTATAGAATTCGATGATCTTGGAACAGGGCACTCGTGGATATCTAGCATGCACTTCAAATTTGCGTTGCTACAATGTCGTTCATGTGTACATAACTCGGCCATGCCCTTCGAAAACTTAGGATAAAAGACGCTGTTGCAAAAGAAATTCAAAGCATAAAAATCCATAAGCTATCTTTAACTCCGACACACAAAATACGGGTGACATGAATCTCTTAAGCGACAATATAACATAACGTGTAATCAGATTCGTCATGTATAATTGTAACAAGAAAGAAATCAAAATGCACCACCAAAAAATCGACATTTTAACCTAAAAGCATACTCCTTCCGTTCTTTCTAATTGTTATAGACTTATAGGTTGATATACGAATATATGTGAGGAACATTTAAACGAAATGTGATAATCCAAGGCAAGAATGGAGAGACCAGTTGATTATTAGATTCATGAAATTCAAAAGGTCTAATGGTAATCTCAAGGGTGGCAATCAGATTACTAATTAGAAGATGAAAAAATTACTAACACACAATACAAACATATTTAGAATCCAAACCAAGATTGCATATAGAAACCGAGATAAAAAGGATAAAACGCAAACAAAAGGATTGTTACTCACAATGTTTGGGATACCGGCGACGTTCGCCGGAGCAATTCCGATCTGTGACTATTATATCAAGAATAATTTTTGTATTGTCACAATTACGTTTTCCAATTTCTTAATTTTATTTATCTTTAGATTTACATAATGGGTTCATTTCCTAATAATTAGGGACATTTTTTTCTTCCCTAATTACTAATCTTTTTTATTTTTATTTTTCATGCTCGAGTTTATTTAAGATCCGTGACAAGTAAAAAGTTGCACCTGGTTCGTGTCGTACTCTCGATCACGATAGAAAAACGGAATGGATCAATGTTAGCATAATGGTTAGAAACTTAACCTATCTTGGTGTTGTACCGGGTACAAATCCTATATCCTCACCCCCGCAACATTAGCTGCTCCTTTGTTAAAAAAATAAATTAAAAAGATACAAAAATGGACCATTATTTCCCAACACGATCACAATGATAGAAAACAAAACCTTAAGGTGTAATACATTGGCTCGGGGGCTCTTACTTTGTAATCGATCTAAAAAACTCGACTTTTCATGTCACCGATATTTTCCGATTAACAAAATTGTACACTCATACTAGTACACAATATATGATATGTCTCACTACTTAGATGAGTTATTGAGCCGAAACACTCACGGCAATCTTTCAATACTCTCGACTTGTACATTTACAGTATCTAATTGAACTGAACTAGAACGACCTGTTTCATTGGAAGGTTGCTCAAATGCAGTCCATTTCTTTACATACGTAACTATAGCTAGAGCAACAGTTTGAGAGGCAAGGCCACATATCAAGCCGATCCAAAATCCCTGAAATAAAAATCCAGAGCATGAATAATTCTCGGGAAATGATAAGGCGTCACTTAATGGTACTACCACTAGGTGGTATGATAAAAATACGACATGAATAGATACCTTTGCGGAAAAATTGTCTACACAACACAAAAAAGCGAGGGTAATTACATACCTTTGCTTGAAAATGGAGCTTAAAGGCAAATAAGCAAGCAATAGGGATTCCAATGCCGCAGAAAGTGCTTAAATTTATGAAACTAGTCAAATTTTGCCAACCACTTCCCCTGCTCACCCCTGTTGTTCGATTCAGAAACAATTGAAAAGCGAATTAAAACCATCAAACACACAAATACGCGACTGAAATGGAGACTTGTTAGCCAAACAGATAGAGCAGATAAAGTTTCGCGAAATTTAGCACCTGATAGAATGCATTGTATGCAATCCAAGGATAGAGATATGCAAAGTAATGGTGTCATTGAGGCAAAAGCCTTGATTATGTTGATGTTGTCACTAAACAAGTGTGCCCAAAAATCGCGTCCAAGGCCTAATGTAAGAAGAATTATGGCCGTTAGCACGATTGACAGCTTCAATCCTACAACCGTTGCATGCTTAGCTCGATCTGGTCTCCTGGCTCCAAGCTCATTTGACACCCTTGTGCTACACAAATCGACAGAACCTCATTTCATCTTTCAGTGATCAATGATCATACATAACTGAAATGTGGCTTATGAAGTAAGATTAGTACCTTACTGCAGCACTTAACCCGAACATGAAATTGTACGTGATTGCCTGTGTCGAAATGCTGGTACAAATTCAGAAAGAAATTAAATCGAGATCGTTAATATGGCGCATACTAAAAACAATTTGAGACATAAATAATAATAGAAGGTTTATTTACCACATTGCTACTAGAGATGTACTTGCTTTCGAGTCTGGCAGAAGTCCAGCTAACAGTATCACTACCTCAAATGCCCAGTATTCTAAGCTGCATAACATTAGCAAACCAAATGCATATATAAACTTTATTCTAAACGTATGATATAAACTAGACTAGAACGCGTTGAAATCCTCTAGAGTTCGAAAAATGAAATTTTTTCGACCCAAACTTTACTTTGATGCGTTCATCTATAAAGAAACTCTAGGGGATTCCAACACGTTTTGAATCCTAAACAAATATTACAAGTGAAATAACAAATTAGAAGGAGAAAAGAGCAATGTAGCTTACCAGACCATAGCAGTAGAAGCCAAGGCCAATTTCAAGTTAGTAAGGATGTAACGAAACGACACCTTAGAAAAACCGGTCCATGTCTTCTTCAAAACCTTGGCGTAACTTACGTAAGCTAATAACATTAAAACTGAAATCCAAAATGCAACCGAAGTTGCCAATGCAGCACCGCGAAATCCAAGTCTAGTGTACTTGACCAAGGTGTACGCAAGGCCGGTTTCCAATAACAACGGAATCATGGAACAAATGACTAAGGGCCAAACCACAGATTGAGTCTGAAGAAACCTCAAAATGTTTTGGATTGCACCAAATGCATAAATTCCTGGAATTAGATATCTCATATACACGGCTGCTTCCTTAGACACTTCCGGATTTTGGTGAAGGAAAACGACTAGGATTGGCTTTGAGTACCACCACATTATGGATATGAGAATGCAGAATACAAATGATATAATGCAAGATGTTTGAAGGTAAATCCCCAAGATTTCATAGCGTTGCGCCCCGAATGCTTGTCCACATAGTGTCTCTAATGCAACACTGAGTCCAACCTACAGATTTACCATTACATGACTAAGTTACAACTAAGGAAAAATTCGAACGAGAACATTATTATTGTTTCATTAACTTGTTCTAACTTCTAAGTAGCTTTAATTTAGTTCACATCAGTTCGGTTCTTCACAATTCAATCAATTTCAAGGGTATTCAAATCAATGTTAATGTAAATCCAAATCAACATATTCTCAATTGAAATGAACATACCCTTAGTTATGTAAGTTGATCAATAAATGACTCAAAGGTTTAACAACGGAATCATGGAACAAATGACTAAGGGCCAAACCACAGATTGAGTCTGAAGAAACCTCAAAATGTTTTGGATTGCACCAAATGCATAAATTCCTGGAATTAGATATCTCATATACACGGCTGCTTCCTTAGACACTTCCGGATTTTGGTGAAGGAAAACGACTAGGATTGGCTTTGAGTACCACCACATTATGGATATGAGAATGCAGAATACAAATGATATAATGCAAGATGTTTGAAGGTAAATCCCCAAGATTTCATAGCGTTGCGCCCCGAATGCTTGTCCACATAGTGTCTCTAATGCAACACTGAGTCCAACCTACAGATTTACCATTACATGACTAAGTTACAACTAAGGAAAAATTCGAACGAGAACATTATTATTGTTTCATTAACTTGTTCTAACTTCTAAGTAGCTTTAATTTAGTTCACATCAGTTCGGTTCTTCACAATTCAATCAATTTCAAGGGTATTCAAATCAATGTTAATGTAAATCCAAATCAACATATTCTCAATTGAAATGAACATACCCTTAGTTATGTAAGTTGATCAATAAATGACTCAAAGGTTTAGTAAGGTTATAAGACCTTTTACTTATGTAAGTTGATCAATAAATTTCATTGTATTGGGCTTTACACCTCATTGTAGTCCAAGAACAAAGAACTAGAACAAGAAAGAAAGAAAGGCCCGAAACATATACTCGCTCCATTCAAATCCAACCTTACCTAAAATGCAAAATCCCTTGAAAAAATGAGTCCATGAGGTTGGATTTGAAAGGAGTGAGTATCCGATAATAGAGAAATAGCGTACTAACCATGATACCATAACCGGTGACATAAGCCCAAGAATTGGCAAGAGTAGAAGCAGCAAGTTGAAGATCTCCAAGATGACCAGCAAACATTACCGAAACAAGGGGAATGAGATAATAGACCACATTTGTTAGCACCATTGGCAGAGCAAATAATATCTGAGTTTTCGCTTCCTTCCCGTCTACCACCTTCGTCCACCATTGGTTTTCGCCCTTCCTTTCTCGTCCTCCTTCTCTCTCCAACTCCGGTGCCACTACCGCCATTATTTGTTCCAATCAAAATCCAATTGTACAGCCTACACTGCGTCACAACAACAAATCCTTAGTTCTAAAATGATCGACAAATAACATGAACCGTGTACATACACTCTACATACTCGACTTTGATTTTGTAAAAATGTATCTTGTCAATGAAAATCAATTTACATAGACTTCTCTAGGAAAATTCAAGGGAAAAAGTTGTAGAAAATGAGAAAGTTAGCACAAAAGTGACTTGATAGAAAATGTGATGAATGTAACGTATGATAGGAGTTACCTAGTAAAGTATGTGACGCATGCAAACAATACCGAATTGTTTTTGCAACTGCAAACAAACCAAACAGATGGCTAGCCAAACTTGTTGGAATCATGCACAATGTTGAATTTTACCTTTTTTTTTTTGTTAAAAATATTGAATTCTGATTGAAATTGAACACAATTAAAGCCTTTCATTTTTTGTGAAATCAATTATATATTTAGTCAAGGGTTCGGACTATAATGATTTTAGTCTATTTTTGTTTATTTTTTTTCAATCTCAATGATCAATTGTGATTATCTCAAATGTAGGAAGATTAATTTATGATATGGGGAGAATCACATATTAAATGCCATTAAGTGTATATAGAAGCTATTGGTGGAATTCTTTGGCAATTAATTTGTATAATTAATTGCATATTGAACAAAAAACGTGACATCTTTTATACAAGTTTTGTATGAAATGGTTTCGCACTTGCGCGTAACTGATTTCGTTATCTAGTCTCCCACGAGGCACGATGTATCGGTACATACACGAGATAATCATACTAGTTCCAATTTCTCATTAGTTTGTGCTTCGTCTGTATGTAGTAATCTAACTGTTTCTAACTCTACTAAACCAGGGCCTCCTTTTCCATCATTATCTGGCAGCTCAAATGCAGTCCAATTCTTAAAGTAAGTGACCAGAAAAAGAGCCAAAGTTTGAGATCCAATTCCACAAATCAGTCCGACCCAAAGACCCTGAAATTCAATTGAGTGCATATTTTAGAATTTCGTAATCCGGCTATGCTTAAAGCATATTCAAATCCGATCACAGAAGAATTCAATACGAAAATTGGAAAGAGCCGAATTATGAGATTAACAATTTACTCTCGTTTATGTTAAAGTTCCCATGTATGTTTGTCACGAGTGTAGAAGAGTGCATTAGTGCATGCATATGCAATCGGTAAATCAAAGGCCCGAAAAGATTGCACGACGATTAAAGGGTAAACGGTAGAGCGTAGACAATAAAGAGCGTACCTTCGCTTGAAGCTGGAAAGAAAAGGCGAGTAAGCAAGCAAGAGGAATGCAAATGCCAATGTAGGAGCTCAAATTTATGAACGTGGTTAAGTTTTGCCAGCCACTTCCCCTACTGACTCCTAGTATTCATGTCCAACAATATAGAATCGAAAAATTGTCAAGCCATGAACAAAATAAATACGATGGTCCGAAAAAAACATTTTGAATAACCTGGCTAGAATGTTAATTTCTAAATCGAATTTAGTACCTGATAAAACGCCTTGCATAGAGTCTAATGAAATTGATATGCACATCAACGGAGTCATCGATGTAAAAGAGTTGATTATGTTGATGTCGTCACTGAATAATCTAGCCCATTTCTCGTGTCCGAAGCCTAAGGCTAAAAGAATTATCGTTGTTAGCACCATTGAGAGCTTCATCGTAACACGCATTGCATTCTTAGCTAGGTCCGGTCTCATTGCTCCAAGCTCATTTGCGACCCTTGTGCTACAATTGATCAAGAGTAGTTCTTATTTAGAGTGCTACTAATTTATGCATTGGTAAAATCATTTCGCAACCTTAATTCTGATCTTATTAAACTTTACCTTGTCGCTGCGGTTAGGCCGTACGTAAGACTGTAAGCGACTGATTGTGTACCTATGCTGTTAAGAGGACAAAATGTTACAATTAATTAAAACACGGGCTGTATGAAAAGTGAAGAGCTATTTATCGTCCATCAATTTAATAGAAGTTAAACATGACATATCCTTACCTCATTGCGACTATAGATGTGCTTGCTTCCGAATTTGGTAAAAGGCCGGCTATCAATATAAGAAACTCGAACGCCCAATACTCTAGACTAGAAAAATTGTACAAAAATTAGACAAAATTTGTCGAAGAATTAGACGTACGACATAACGACATTGTCATTTCTTTTTAAATTCACGAATAAGTGACAAAAACATTATACTTACCAGACCATAGCAGCAGAAGCCAGTGCCAACTTGAGGTTTGTAAAAATGTACCGAAATGACTCTTTGGACACCCCTGTCCAAGTCTGCTTCAATCTTTGGTCATGGCGTACGTAAACCATAAGCATAATCGCGGATACCCAAAACGAAATCGATATTGCTACCGGAGCTCCTAGGAAACCAAGGGATGTGTAATAAACCAAGACTAAGAGGAGGCCGATATGCATCAACAGTGGAATTACAGAGCAAATGACCAAGGGCCAAACAATAGATTGTGTTTGAAGGAACCTCATTATGTTTTGGATTGTACCGAAAGCGAAAATTGAAGGAATAAGGTGTCTCATGTAAATAGCTGATTGTTTGGAGACTTGAGGGTTTTGGTGAAGAAAAACAACAAGAATTGGCTCTGTATACCACCACATTATGGCTATAAGGATAGAGAATGCAAGTGATATTATGCAAGATGTTTGTAGGTAAATCCCCAACATTTTGTAGTTTTTTGCTCCAAATGCTTGCCCACATAATGTCTCTAGTGCAACACTTAGGCCAATCTACATAATGTTGCACAATTGAAATGTTGATGTCAGATCTAGAAAGAAATGAAATAATCAAGGTAGCTAGAGTTTAAAAAAATAAGTGGCGAAATAGAAAACAAGTCAAACTTTCGATTAATACATCATCATAAGGTAACGCCTATACATGATGTCTACAATTGATGTAAAACTCGTAAATAATTGATGACGCTTTACATACATTCAACAAGGAGACACAAAATTTCATCTTCTAGTCAATTGAAGATTACATGATGTCTACAATTGATGTAAAACTCATAAATTGATGACGCGTTACATACATTCAACAAGGAGACACCGAACTTCATGTCTTCATCTTCTAGTCAAATGAAGGTTGTAGCTTAGCTTTGGTTGATGAACTGGATTTCAGGCTTTAGATTCTTAATTAGGTTTAGGATAATGCATGCCTACATCAACTTATGTAACTTTTCATTAGACATCAATACTTAATTAGCTTTAGGATGATGCCTACATCAACTTATGTAACTTTTCATTAGACATGGGTACGTACTTTTTACTCCCTCCGTTTCTTTCATTTCTTTACGTTTCGTTTGAATATGTGAGAGGAATTCAAACGAAACGTAAAGAAATGAAAGAAACGGATGGAGTAATTAAATTAGCGTTTCATTGTGCTGAGATAAAATGCCGTGTGGGAAATCTTCAAAAATTTTGGGGCCCTGGGCGAAATTTCTAAATGGTACCCTATTACGTCGGATTTAATATGTTTAGACTCTAAAATTATTCAAACAGTTTTTTGCAACATTTTGAGTTGGGGCTCTCGGCGCACGCCCGTCTCGCCCATGCTCATCCACACCACTTATACAGTCGTAGCTAGATTCAGTAGATTGGACTCTTAACTAGTGAAATCAATTACTCCTCCTTAACTTAAGTTTTGATGTAAAAACATGCACACAAATGACAAATGTTCAATAATTAGATTGACTTCTTAGAAATCAGAAATTTGTCCATGGATAACATTTCATACTCTACTAGCCTATGGCAAAAGACATCCATGTTCCCTTGTAAATTTACATACAGTACAAGAACTTCTTTAACTTTTCCATGCATTTTCAAAACATTTATGAAACTAAGGTAAAAGGAAGGAGCCAAGGAAATGATGACATCGATGTGGTCAAACATGGTGAAACTGCGTGTTCAACGCTGATTATCATGCTAATCCACAAATTAAATTATAGCCGTTAAATAATGCATGGCTATATGCCATTACACACGCACACACAGAGCAATGTTCTGCATATTGTTGTTCCACATTATTCAGGCGCTTACAAAGAACAAGTTTAATTAAAAGAAATGAAGCTCAAATGCTCAATGACTTCTGTATTATATACATCGAATTCCGAGCAAGATACCAATACGAACATTAGAGAGTACACGAAATGAGACAGAAAACTGGCGACTACTAATACCAAATGTTAAATTTAATTATAAATCAATGACATAGTCTCTCGCCATAAAATCTCACGTCTCCTCATGTCGCACCACGGCAATTAAAAATAAAAACACCGCGTTGAACTCTCTAATCGTTTGACCATAATTAGCTTTTAGTATTATATTGGTAAGGTTGACAATTAGCTAGAAATAGAATTCAGAAATAATCAGAATTAATTGCCTTTCAATTCAAGTCTTTTGATGTGTAGTAGTTGAACTACATTATCCTAATATAAACAATCCGACCAAAATGTGATGAGTTCAATTGATATTGAACAATCTTCGACTTTTCAATCAAGTTACATTATTGTACCAAAACCTGGTAAGAGCGCGTTTTCTTTTTTTGGGACATAGGACCAACTACGGGTTAGGGACATCGGAATTTAAAATCGAGACAACCCCTTAATATAATAAAGGGGTAAATTTGTTAGACACCGGGGTAACCATGATTCTGTAGTTAGGAGTGTGTGACGAAGGAGATAGGTGAGTGACTATAATCGAAAATGTAGTAGTAAATCTTTTACGCATAGGAAAGTGCGAATTGAAAGAGTGAAGAGTAAAAAAAAATCAATTTGGTAAAAGAAAGAGAGATCGATAGAGAGAGGCCTAACCATGAAAGCGAAACCGGTAACAATGGCCCAAGAATTAGCAAGAGTAGAGGCAGCGAGCTGAAGCTCACCAAGATGTCCGACGAACATGACCGAGACGAGCGGGAACAAGTAGTTGGATACGTTGGTTAGCACCATCGGTAGCGCGAAAACTATCTGTTTCTTAGCCTCATCCACGTCCACCACCCTTGTCAACCACCCCTCTTTCGCCATTGATCTTCTTTTTGCGCAAACTTTGTGATTCTAGCTTACATTTGCAATGAATCTTTATTTAAATGGAATTAACTAGAAATGAAAGACAAAAATTTGGTCGATCAAAGATAGGAGAAACTTTTTTTATTGTGACTTTGATTATTGAACTTGATCTATATATACATGTAGGAGTAATGTGTTGAAACTTGAAAGGGAAGTCAACTAGATTTTTCTCATTAAATCATCAAAAATAAAAATAAAAAAACAAGAAATTTCTAATTAATTAGTCGTGCACAAAGACAACTTGTAATGTCGTAGCATGTAATTTAGCATTTCTTTAGAGCTTTTGGTACTCTTTGGGATCTTTGAGAGTTGACCGGGCATCTTGGTACTTTTCGGATTTTAAGAGCTTTTTGGGATCAATTACGAAACCAAAAGGTTAACCGAATACTACGTTTTTTAAATTTTTAACGTTTGATTCAAGTTTCTCTTATATAATTGAAACGTGAACAACATAAAAAGAACAAATGGTAACTTTCTTTTAAAATGAAATGACACTAGAAGCATTGAATTGACCACAACATTTGGATTTGGTGGGCTTCTCCCCTCTAATTTTTTTTTTGAAATGACCCCCCTCTAATTAACTGTTTCCGTAGTATGAACGAATTGTCCAGAAAGGGGAGGGCTACATATTTGGTCCGTGGTTAGAGGGGACGCTCACTCATTGGTTTATAAATGTCCACGTTCTCCACTAGTATGAGGCTGTTGCGGAAAGTGAACCCATTATTTAAAAATCGTGTGAGTTTGTGGTTTGGCCCAAAGCGGACAGTAACATACCTAATAATGAGGCCCGGCTTGGCAATCCACAACAGTTACTTGTGTAAAGAAATGGACTGCACTTGAGCAAACTTCCAACGACCAGATTGTTCAAGCTAGTTCAGCCCAGTTGGCTACTTTACAAGTCCAATGAACTGTGAGATTTCCTCATGTCTTTCAGCTCATCAAGCTATCTATACTTATACTTTAATTGCCTAACATCACAGTATGCGTGGCGAGATCTTAGAGCATTCGCCTAGGTGTCAAAATGAAAATTCCACCTCACTTGCTTACGTGTCGTGCTCATATTCACTACCCAATCAATTCTCCAAAATTTATCACCATTCTCATTTCATCTTCCTAGCTACTAATGAGTTTTAAATTTCAAGTTTGAATGAGAGGTTAGTTGAAAAGTTTTTAATTATTAAGGGCATTAAACAACGTGACTTTTGGCTCTTGGTTTGCCAAATTTGCGGTTACAATGTGATTCAAGAGAGTATATATATCTTTGATTTTGGTGAGAACAACAAGTCTCATATGAGACGGTCTCACGATAAATTATTGTGAGACGGATTTAATTGTGTAAAAAGTGAACCGTTTAACATTGATCGTGACCATTATATTGTTTTTAGTGATATATTGTTAGTTTATGATTTAACCACATAAGTCGTGATTTAAAAGGGTCACAACATATAAAATTAGGCATAATTTCTAAAATAACTATTATACTCATTTTATATGGGGCAATCTAAGTTTACATTAAACTAAAACAATCACTAAAAGAAGTAAAATGGTTACTAAGAATATAAAAGAGGTCACCATTTATATAGAGAAATATGGTCTCACAATAAGTTAATGTGAGACCGTCTCACACAAGACTTACTGTGGTGAGAAATATACACATTCACATATATTACTCTGAGTTTTTGAAATGACATAGAGATAGAATGATTTTCTATCAATATTTCAAGAGGTATTAGATATGTATTAGTTTTATCCCTCATAGTAATGCTATCCAAGTTTGTGTTATTAATGTAGAATTTATTTATGTTTCTATATTGGTATTCCATTTAGTAGTTAGATTCTACTGCGATTTTTTTTTTTTGGCTACGTATTGTTCCAGGGTTATTGTAACGAAAGTTAATATGTTTGTTCATATATACTTTTAGAAAACTATTGACAATATAGTGTGATCTTCATCTTTATGGTTTACATTTTTCAAAAGTGCAAAACGTACTACCCCACATACAACAACCAAGGCAAAGATCACTTGACAACCCAATTCTTTATGTAAACATTTTTATATTGGTGTTATTTTTGTTCTTTATCATTTTAGTACTAAATGAAATGTCTTACATATACCTCATTATTATTTTATCTTACAAGAACTCAAAAGGACAAGACATTTAAATGAAAATCTTGGTCATGAACATATACCCTTTAATCTTTATGTCAAGATCACAGTAATATAATATCAGAATTAACGTAATTGTCACAACGTTCGCAATCTTCTTCTCCCTTACCTTTTCTTTTAGTCTAAGGTAAATATTATTGTTATACTTTCGTGTTTCAAGGCGTTATTGACTTATGAAATAATAAAAATAAAAATAGATAAAATTTTAACAATTATGAATTTATCACATAATAATTTCTTAAATTGATGTTTTATTAAAAAAGTTTTAGTTATTGCGTTAATTGGATCATTTAAGGATCCATCAATTTGGACAAGGTGAGCAACGACCGGGTCAGAGTTTGCGCAGGGCCTGCATCGACTTAAGTTTTATTTGCGTCATTTATGAATCAAGTCAAATTATTTTCGATATCGTTGAATCGGGTTATCAATTCCAATTTCGTTCCCCAAGTTCGGAGCATAAGACAAGAAAAAGGAACTCAAATGCATATATAGAAAAAATATTTGTAACACTCAGAACAATTGTCAAAATAAGTTTGCTTGCGAAAAGTCTGATAAATGAAAATGGTGTGTCATCATGCATATCTTTTTGTTTTATATTAAGGAAAAAGAGGTAAAGAACAGATGTTAAAACATTCCCGTGATTTTCACGGGAACAAATGCTAGTGATAGTATGAAAGTATGAAACATAGAATCTTTGAGATAACTCACAAAAATGACAAAATCATTGCTCTAGTTACTCTACAAACCCCTACCTCCGTTTCGTTGAATCGTTAACGTGTGATTTAAGTTTCTCTCATACATTCCTTCAATAATGAATCTACATAGCAATCAATTTGAATACCCATCATGGCATCATTACTACTAATAGTAGCAGCTGCTGACTAGAGTACAACACAAGCTCCTTCGGAACTTGAAGATAATCCAATTCTCGACCAATTCTGAAGTTTAGTGACTAAAAACAGAGTACCAGTTTGAGCTCCGAGGCCACATATTAAACCGATCCAAAGACCCTGTATAAGAAAGGTGAACAACATACATAGGCTTCAGCAACAAGGTTGACATTGTTACATTATTAGCATGAAAAATGCGTATGGTTTCACTACCTTAGCGTACATATGAAGCTTGAAGGCAAGCACACACGCGATAGGCATACCGATGAGATAAAACGTTCCTAGATTGATGTACGTAGTCAAGTGCTGCCAACCACACCCTCGACTCACCCCTGTATCTCGACCAAGAATCAACATACTATATCAATGTACGATACCATCAAAAGACAAAGATGTTTAGTTAAGGAAACAACTTATTTTACGTACAAATGCAATTGGAAGTTATCGAACCTGATAAAATGCCTTGAATAGAGTCCAATGTTATCGATATACAAAGCAGGGGTGTCATTGAAGCAAATGCCTTGATTATTTCAGTGCTGTCACTATACAAACCTGCCCAATTATCGTGTCCCAAGCCTAGAGCAATCACAAGGAAAGCTGCTAGGATTATCGACAACTTCAATGTTACGCCCATTGCATGCTTAGCTTGATTCGGTCTCTCAGCTCCAAGCTCGTTTGAGACCCTCGTGCTGTTACGAGGAGCAAGAAATCTTTAAGTACTCGTAATAAAAATTGTACTCGATTACTTTGGTATAATCAGTTAACCATTACCTTGCTGCAGCACTCAACCCATAAGTGAAATTGTATGCAATAGCTTCAGTATTAACACTGGTAATCAAGACAATGATGTAAGATTAAAATCATTCGTATATTAGAATCAAGTCGGTCCATGTCTATGTCGAGGCAATTAAGGAAGACGTACACCATACCATGTTGCGATAAGGGATGTACTTGTTTCTGAATTCGGCATTAGGCCAGCTAACAGCACCAAGATCTCGAATGCCCAATACTCTAAACTGAGAAACAACATATTAAAACATTAGAGAAAAAATTGTATTTTGAATGATAAACATAGTTTAAGGCCACTTACCAAACCATAGCAGCAGAAGGCAATGCTAATTTTAAGTTAGGAACGACATAACGAAACGATTCCTTGGATAATCCTCTCCAAGTATGCTCAAATTTCTTAGCACACTTGACATAAACAACCAACATCAAAGCTGATATCCAAAATGTGACAGAAGTGGCCAGTGCCGCCCCCCTGTATCCTAGGCTCGTGCAATGAACCAGTACGTAATTAAGGCCAATGTGTACGAGCAATGGCAAGATCGAGCAAACGACTAGAGGAAAAACAACAGATTGTGTCTGAAGGAACCTCAGGATGTTTTGGAGTACCCCGTAAGCGAAAATTCCTGGTATTAGACATCTCATGTACGAAGCTGCTTGTTTCGAAATGTCAGGGGTTTGGTGGAGCAAAATCAGAATTGGTTCCGTATACCACCATATTATAGATATGATCGTAGAGAAGAAGAGTGATATAATACAAGATGCTTGTAGATGTATTCCCATCATATTGTATAATTTTGCGCCATATCCTTGCCCGCATAATGTTTCGAGTGCACCACTTAGACCAAGCTACAAACACAAGTAAAATTATCGTTTGAGTAATGAAAAGTAACGACGAATAAAACACACATGATTTACGTGGTTCACTAGTACAAAATACTTAAAATCGATAACATCCTATTACGTATTGGATTGAACATCAAGACGACAAGTCTACAAGTATGACCGTATGGGCCTCATTGAACCGAAATATACAGCATGTGATAAGTCCAACTGATGGTGATGCATGGCTGCCCTTCTTGGGCACACAAGCTAAGAATCTACTAGTACACAAGCAAAATCCGATAGCTATTGCACAAATAATTTCTAATAAATGCGACTCGATCTCTGAAACTTTTGACATATGGGGTATACCCGTGAACAGTGTATTAGATATCATATTTAGATGGAGACTTGACTCTCCTATTGTTATTGAGGGTGTAATATAATTTACTTGAATCTTATTTCGTTGTTTGATCAAAAATATAAATTAATTAACATCATACGGAATTGTTGATGACAAAAATAATTTTGTCCTAGCGGTGGAAGGTTTTAGTCCAGTAATCTCGATGGGCTGAAGACAAAGAAAAGCCCATCTGGATGCAATACTCAACCTGGGCCGACGGCAGACGAACGAAGTCCATCTATTCAAACTTAATAGGTGGCGCCAAGGCACGAGAAGCAGTTGAAGTAAGAAGAAACAAACCGCTAGCAAGTATTCTTCCCCACGTTTGGAGAAGCTTGGGAAGTTGAAGTAACCGCCAGAAGGTTTATCCTATAAATAGCGCAGCAAGAAGCAGCATAAAAGGACAATCAAGCATCAACAACATTTATCAAAGTCTTTTTAGTTCTTTCTTTTTAGTGTACATCGGGTAGCCTCGCCCCGTAGCGCGAGCAGTTCATGTTTTAGCGTAGCTTTTTCTTTTCCATGGTGAAGATAGAAGGCATGGAGGTAATTGATTCCATCTCTTCCTGGACTCTTCATTAGCAAACCTGACATTTTCTTTCAATTAATGGTTACTACTTTAGTTTGTAAGAACCCGTCTTTTATCTTTGCATTTTAGTACTTTCATTTCATGGCATTTAGTTCATCGCGGTCAGTCTAAATTAAGTGCTCTTAGGATTGACACTTCATATAAGTGTCCTTAATTTTAGCGTTCAACAAATTGGCGACCACAGTGGGAGGTAAGATATAATTCTTAGACGGAATTGTAATTGTTTACCTTTCGTAACCAAACAAACCTTTTGATCAAATCAAGTACGGACATCAAACTGACTTGTAATTTCAAGAAGCAAGAAATGCCTACGACAAGGTCTGCTTCTCAGCGAGACAATTCGCATGAAACTCCCCTTCCTCAGGGTGGACGGACCGAGCCGTCTAACCAAAATATGGGTACCGATACACCCATTATCAATGTAAGTTCAGATAACTCATCATCGAGTTCTGAAGGACAAGGCCAAACTTCGCCGGCTCTCCGTAGTCAGGCAGAAGAGATTTTACTAGCAGATTTGGATCTTAGCAAAGTGTCTAAGACCCAGTTAACTATTTTTCACAAAACATATGTGAAAATTGTTAAGGATTTGTTGGTAAATGGACAAGAAGTTGAACGAAAGCAACTTGAGTCCCAGATTCAGCGATTGACACAAGAGTCATCGCGGGCCTTTGCTCAGATTGCTCAGAGCTTACATGAGGATGCTCGGGATGGAATATCACGGCAAATTGATAGAATTATCCTTGACATCAATGAAACTTTCAATGCAACCTTTGACGCACTCACAAGAAGTGTTGCAACAGAGGTTGTATGTCGCCTTGAACCGTTGCTACAGAGGCACTCTCAATTAAACGAAAAACTTGAGAGGATCCTCGATTTGGGACAAACTATTGCCCAAACTAGAAGTAGAGCCATAACGACTGATGAACCAAGTGGCGTTGAAAGAAGTCATGGTGTAGATGCCCGACCGATAGGGTACCCACCAAGTGCGACAGTCCTAACCGGACAGGGGGTTCGGGGTCCTAATAGTGACCCGCAAACTTCTTCATTACGCCAAAACCCTCCTCCAGGTTTTGGACTTAATGAAGACAGGGGAGAGCCTAGGAGATCTGAGAGCCAGGGAGCGGAGGCTGGGTCAGGTTGGTCAGCAGGCCCATGCACTCAATCGAATAGGGTTGATCCTGCTCATATAAGCAATGATACAACAACTGGTGGTATACCGGCAGTTGGAGTACATTCAGGAAATAACCAACACAGTTTTGGTTTAGGGGGTTACAATACCCAAACAAGTTTCACGGCGTCGGTCCCTACGAGTGGGATACACTACGCTAACCCTAACCATATCCCGGTTCACAGCACATTTGGAACATCGGGGCAATATGGATATCCTGCCTCGGGGGGAGGTCAAGGAGTTTCTATGTGAGGATTTGGAATGCCTTATCAGAACCCAGAGACTTATACTCATAATAGTATAGGATCGGGGCATAATAATTTCCAAAGTCAACAGCCACCTGTAATGCATAATGTTGCAGGTCATTATAGGGCTGAACCTAACATACCTAATTATGGTGGAGATTACCAAAATCAATACCATGCTGCGCCCAACTTTGGAGTTGGTCGACAAGCGGAAAATGCGCTTGAGGGTATGATTGAGGCGATAGTGGAAAGAATGGGTATTCCTGTCGGTAGGAATAAGAATAAGAGTTTCGACCATTCTCCTTATCCAGCCTATATTGATAGAAATAACCCGTTTCCGAGAGGGTTTAAGATTCCTGATTTTACCCTGTTTTCGGGTAATGATCAGATGTCGGCTGCAGAACATTTGGTTCGCTTCACGACTCAATGTCGCGAGGCCGCCGATAATGAGAACTTGAAATTGAGGTTGTTTTCTAGTTCGTTAACTGGAAATGCATTTAATTGGTATATAAATTTACCACCTAACTCAATCTTCAGTTGGGAAAACCTTAGGGACAAATTCGTGGAACATTTCTTGAGAATGGATCCAGGAATTACTCTGAGTGAATTAGCTAGGATAACGCAAAGGCCTAGAGAATCAGTGAATGACTATCTTAATCGTTTTAAGAGTCTTAAAGGGCGATGCCCAGTGTCAGTCCCGGAACATGAATTTGTGCAAATGGCACAAGAAGGATTGTTACTCGAATTCAGAAAGAAATTCGGTGGCGATACCTTTGTTGATTTCCCAGAACTGACCCGATGTGCAATCAAATATGAGAAAATGCTAAAAGAAGAAGTTAATCATAAGGAACATGGTAGCAAACAGAAAACTGCTTATCATGCTCATGTTGCACAAGTCGAGCCTGATCAGATTGGCGAACAATTTGATGAGGAGATTGACGAAGAAACATACAATAATATGCAAATAGAGGTCAATGCTTTAGAGGTGGTTAAGTTCGACACACCCCTTGTCTGTCCTGCTCTCAAAAGAAAAGAAACCTTCAGTAAAAGAAGTTTCAAGAGTAAGGAAAGAAGAAAGTACACCTTTGAGATAGCCCGCCTTGACGATATGGTCCGATATTGTCTTAAGGAGGGTATTGTTAAGCCCAGAGAAGGGCATGTGGTCAAGTCCTTAGAGGAAATAGGGAATAGGAGATATTGTGTTTGGCATGATACTTTTACTCACTGGACTAGGGAATGTGATCACGCTAAAAACTGTTTTCAGGATCTTATCGATGAAGGCAAATTGTTGTTTGCCGATGAGACTGAAAGAAAAGGAAAGTTTGTTGTCTGCAATATGATTTCTGTTGATCAGGTTGCTTTAAATGATTTGCAGGCTTTCCAGGAGAATGATGAACGTGAAGAACGGGCGATCACAGTATTGCACCGGTTGATCGATGATGGTGTCATATTCCTACCAAAAGTCGATGAAAAAGGAATGGAAGGAATGTGCAGGTGGCATATAACAGCTGCTCATTCCACTGCTGATTGTGTCTCGTTCAGGGGGTTGGTGAAGAGAAAGTGTGAAAAGAAATTCATTACTATCACCAAGAAAGAATCGAAGGCACTGAGATTAAATGAGTTAGAGGCGGATCTCGACAAGATTCGTGCTCCACTCAAGGAAGAAAAGCAGAATGGCGATGGAAAATCAAAGCCTTCTCCGCTGAAGCAAGAGCAGTCCGATGCAACCAAATCATCGGAAGTGAAAACTTATAAAGAGGCGTTAGAACATAACCCTCTTCATGAAGACGCCATAAAGGGGTTGAAAACATTGCAACACCATTTATGTCCGAACTGTGCTGATCAACTCCACCTTGAATTGATTAGGACTCGGGTCATTGAAAATGATCCAAAATGGATACCTGCATACAAAAAGGTACCAAACAAGCGAGTACGAATGAACAACGAAAGTTTTGAGTACTTCGGAACACCCAGGCCTGGCACTCCGCGAATGGAGGGTAGAGGAGGCAGGGGTGGAAGAGGAGCATTTAAAGGAGGAAGGGGATCACATCGGTCACCTGTTCCTTTCTCTACTCCCAGAGGAAGTGACTCAAGTGGATCAGCAAAGTCTGATCTGACAAGCGGTTCACATGACTACCGAAGAGGCAGGCAAGAAAAAGCCTTGAAAATTCGGAAGGATGTTTTGATGGCGCAGCAGCAAGAAGCACAAATTGCTCCGTTGCGCAAAGAGGAGGAAGCTTTGTCCGTTAACAAAGTTTCCCTTGGAAAGGGTAAGAAAGAAGTTTCTCAAAAGAAGGAACCTCAAGAAGGACCCGTGGCGATGGAGACAGATAGGCCAATCCAAGATTTGGATTTGGTATCTCCCGCTGAAACAGAAGCGCTACAAAAAACGGATAGCGCAGGTGTTGAACGGAAAATGGAAGAGTTGCAACGGGTTATGTTGCATGAAGATCCAGTTGGTTCAATACCAGATAAGAATCAATTCAGAGATAAGGAGGGTGATCAAGATTCAGACGGTGATGATTTTGATCTCAAGGTCAATGATGACGATGATTTACTCTGCGATGAGGAGTTCTCAGATTTCGGGTCCAAGCCTGAACCTGGGGAAATCTCGCCGGAATGTAATGTAGTCACATTACCATCAACCTTTAAGAGGGTGCTTACTACCGAATTCGAGAAGACGGGGACGGAGTCCTGGGCCGATGAGGTAGAGCAAGCCGAAAAAGCAGGTACGCGTAAAGATACTGCAACCTGGCCTGAAGATTTTTCAGTCTTTGCGCTCAGCAAAAGAAACAAAAGCGATACTAAAATCGCGATGGGTGACGATACCCAAAATACAGATACGGGACCTGCTCTAGCCACAAACGGACGAGCATTTCCTAAAAGGCGTAAGGGTTTTTCTCCAGCTGCCGATAGTCTGGATGACCCAACCGCACAAAAGATTCTAAACGCTTTGTTTAGACGGCCTGATCTTGATACGAATCATAAAAAGGCATTATACATAACCGCAAAGTTCCAGGACCAATTCATTAGCCAAGTGTTAGTGGATACTGGGGCAACAGTTAATATTCTCCCCTTGTCAATTTTATTAAAGATAGGAAAGACAAGGAAAGATATTGAGAAAACTAATGCAACCGTTATTAGTTTCAGCGGTGAGCCCTACGCAGTTGAGGGCATTGTAAAAGTTAGGACACAAGTCGGAGATTGTGTCAATTATATGGCTTTCTTTGTAATTGATGGTGATTCTGGTTATAATGCCATTTTGGGACGAGATTGGTTGCATCGTAATTATGCAATTGCATCGTCTTTACATCAATTATTAGTCCTGTGGAACGGCAAGAAATTTGAAATAATTGAGGCCGACAAAGAATTTACAATTCTGACAATTGAATTTGAAATTCCCAGGTCTGCTCTAAGAGCCAGAAGAGATTACAAGTTCAGGACAGACCGATATCCTGATCTTGCTGATGAGATAGAACAAGAAATATCGGCGATAGAAAATGAAGACTACACGGACGTAGTTGAGAGCGAGGATGAAGCGAGCCATCCTGCTCAGGAATATTTAACTGAAGCTGAGACGAGTCGGTTGAAGTTGAATCAGATTAAGATACGGGAACTCACGGATGAGTCCCCTCCCTCAGAATTTAGGGAAGTATCTACTATTGTAAATAGCCTTGGTCACGGTTTCAGTCATCGATACAATTTGAATGGCTTGGACAGTGGCGATAAGGATGCAGAGTCTAGTTTTTAGCTCTGTTTGTTCTGAAACTATCATTGTATTTATTAATGGATTTTAATATTAATGATTGTAAAGAAGATCCTTATTTGGCTGACGATGAAACAATAGATGAGATTTTCTGGTCTCATTACCAGGAAAAGTTTGGCCTTACTTTTAATGTTATAACGGTTGAAGAAACATCGGATGACCGTGATTCTTTCTTTGAAATAGAGGAAGAAGAGGAAAAAGTATGGGCAAAGAGTGATGACATCAGACAAAACGTAACTGATGAATTACTTGAAGTGAACCTCGGATCAAAAGAGAATCCAAGGATTACTTATATTAGTAAGTTGCTCCCTGAAGAAGAGCAAGCCAAATTCATTGCAATTCTTCATGAGTATAAAGATTGTTTTGCTTGGTCCCACAGTGAAATGCCAGGTTTAAGCAGAGAAGTGGTTGAACATCGGTTACCGATTATGCCAGGTTTTCAACCAGTTGCACAACAACCTCGACGGTTGGCGCCTGAATTACTGCCAAAAATCCAGGAGGAAGTGGAGCAGTTATTGAAGGCTGGTTTTATAAGACCAATTAAATATGCACGTTGGATTGCGAATATAGTCCCCGTCATTAAAAAGAATGGAAAAGTCAGGGTCTGCATAGACTTCAGAGACTTGAATAAAGCGACTCCTAAAGATCAATATCCAATGCCTGTCGCGGACATGCTAATAGATGCCGCATCGAGATACGAATATATCTCATCGTTGGATGGGTATGCCGGCTATCATCAATTTAGGATAGCCGAGGAGGATTGCCACAAAACGGCCTTCCGATGCCCTGAATCAATGGGAATTTATGAATGGGTTGCCATGCCTTTTGGATTAAAGAATGCAGGGGCAACCTATCAAAAAACCATGGACGCGATCTTTAAAGACATGATCGGGAAGTCTATGGAGATTTACATCGATGACGTGCTGATTAAATCACATGATTTGGATTCACATCGAAACCATGTGAGACAGTCACTTCAAAGGATGAGGGAATTCGGCTTGAAAATGAATCCACTTAAATGTGCATTTGGAGTAAAAGCTGGAAATTTCCTTGGTTTTCTCATTCATAAAAAAGGAATTGAGATTGACCAAAATAAGGCTAAAGCTGTCTTAGCTGCAGCGCCGCCCTCAAATAAGAAAGAATTACAAAGATTCTTGGGGCAAATTAATTATGTAAGGAGGTTCATGGCCAATTTAGCCGGGAAAACGAAAATTTTCTCACCCCTTCTGAAATTGAAAAAGGAAGATTTATTTGTTTGGGAAAAGGAACATCAAGATGCTTTCGACCAAATCAAAAAGCAACTTGCGTCTCCTCCTGTTATCTTACCACCAAAACAAAATGGTAGGCCCTTACGAATCTACCTTTCTGTCACTCAAGATTCCATTGCAAGTCTCTTGACCCAGGAAAACGAATTGGGACATGAGCAAGCGGTGTTTTACTTGAGTCGGATTTTACAGGATACAGAGAAGCGATATACACTGGCGGAAAAATGGTGTTTATGTCTCTACGACGCGTCTGTTAAATTGGTGCATTATTTCATGGCTTTTAAGATCGAAGTGGTGTCACCTACAGATGTGCTTCGGTATCTCCTTTCCCAATTTTTCCTGAAAGGAAGGTTATGTAAATGGCATCTCCATTTGCTTCAATTTGACCTTGTTTATTTGCCACAAAAGGCAATTAAAGGTCAAGGACTATCGGATTTCTTGGCGTTGCACCCAAGCGATGAGCAAGTTTGCGAGGATCCTAAGGATTCTTGGACTTTGTTTTTCGATGGGGTCATCTACCAGGACAACTGCTGGGGCAGGGGTCGTAATCATCGATCCTGAGGAACACACTACAAAGTTGGCCATAACTTTGGAAGGTGAATGTACTAATAATCGAGCAGAATACGAGGCTTTGATTATCGGACTCGAAATTCTCCAAGATATGGGAGTCGAGAAGGTCCGCGTATTTGGTGATTCCCAGTTGGTCATAAACCAAGTGATGGGAGAGTATAAGTGTAATGCTTTAGTAGCATTATATGGCACTCACAAAGTAAGGAATTTGGTGAGTACTTTCAAGAAAGTTGAATTCCACCATATTCCCCGCGATATTAATCACATTGCGGATGAGTTAGCCGGATTTGCATCATCAAAAGAGATGGCCGTAACGCCGGATGATTCAGTAACTCTTTTGAGAAGAACTCTACATCCATTGAAAAATTTCGATGAATGGAGTGAGAATGATCCCATCAATGCCATCAATAGCATTGACATTCTTAGCTCTGATGTAGATTGGAGAGATGAGATAGTCGAATATCTCAAGGATCCGTATAATAGGGAAGTACCTTTCAGGGTCAGAATGGCGGCTAATAACTATTTCCTTGTAGGGAACGAACTCTTTAGGAAAGATGTTGATGGCCAAATCCTGAAATGTGTAGACGCGGGAGAAGCATTAACCGCGATGGCCGAAGTCCATGATGGTTTATGTGGCGCTCATCAAAATGGCTTAAAAATGCGATGGGCATTACATAAAGCGGGTTTCTATTGGCCTTCAATAAGAAAATATTGCATTAAATATGCGAAAGGATGTGAGAAATGCCAAAAGTATGGGCCCATTGTCTCAACGCCCGCAGCACCGATGAAATGTGTCTTGAAGCCTTGGCCTTTCCGTGGTTGGGCAATGGACGCAATCGGGGAAATTAAACCCAACTCATCCAAGAATTACAAATTCTTGTTGGTAATTACAGATTATTTTACCAAATGGGTTGAGGCCGAGCCTTTTAAGAAGCTCGATACAAAAGCGGTCTTAGAATTCTTGGAAGAAAAAATCTTCGTAAGATTTGGAATTCCTGAATCTATTACTGTTGATAATGCGAGTATTTTCAGCAGTGACCCATATGTGGAATTCTTGGCCAAATTTGGAGTTAAAGTCATACACTCTACTCCATATTACGCACAGTCGAATGGTCAAGCTGAGTCTACGAATAAAACTATTATTGCCGGCCTCCGGAAAATGATTGAGTTGAATCCTAGGAAGTGGCATGAGAAGCTGCGATACGCTCTATGGGCATATCGGGCGTCAAAACGAGATGCAACTGGCATCTCGCCTTTTGAGTTAGTTTATGGTCACGACCCAGTGATTCCGGCAGAAGTTGTTGTACAATCAGCAAGGATTGCCAAACAATCTGAACTCTTCGGAAAAGAGTACGTGGAGGCGATGAGTATCGAACATTTAGATACTGAGGAAACTAAGTTTGAAGCCGCACAAAGAATGAGGTTGCAAAAACTCAGAGTGGCGGAAGCCTACAACAAAAGGGTTCGTGCTAAGTCTTTTCATAAGGGAGACTTGGTGTGGAAGATGATTTTACCTTCTGGTCACAAGGATCCAGTTTGGGGTAAATTCACACCTAAGTGGGCAGGTCCTTTTAAGATCCATAAAGAATGTCTTGGAAATTCATACATTCTGGTTTCGAGAAAAGGGAAGGTCTCAACTAGGCCTTTGAATGCAAAATATCTTAAGAAGTTTTACCCATCGATATGGGAGCAACATGGTCCAGAATTCAAAAAACTACATATTCAATTATATGATAGTTTACAAGAACAAAAGAGAGAGTTAGAGTTGGGGCATGAACTGAACAAAAGTACTCTAGAGTCCTATGAAGAACAATTCTTCGAGATTCCAGAGGAGCCCACAGCTTCATGGTAGAGCAGTTGTTGTCGTCATGTGAAAGGTTTGAGCAACCAAACCTAGCGCGATGAGCATAGCCCTGCGTACACCGTGGATCTCTTTCTTGATTTGTTGAAGGTTTTGTGCTTGAGTCAGCAACTCTTTCACATTCTTTCGAGTAGTCTCTGTTTGCACTTCGAGTTGATTAAGTTCAGCCTGATTTGTGGACAGCTGCTGGTTCAGGGATTGTTTCTCAGCCTCTAACTGGTCCATTTGCTGTTGGATGTCGAGAAGCCTTGCCTTGATCTCTGCATCGGTTTGTTTCTTGGCTGCGACATCAGTTACAAGAGGCAATACTTGGTCTTGAGTTGATTTCAGTTGGGGCAAGACAGTACCCATTTGATCAGCCTGTTGTTGGAGGGCAACCAACCGTTGTTGTTTCCCAACTACCTCTGTTTGCAACAGAGAGACCAGAGAGCGCCAGACTACTTCATCCTTCCCTTGCAGTTGATTCAAATAATTAACCAATGCGAGAGCGTCTGACTCAGATGTAAGATCAGACTTCAGCGCAGCAAGGCAATCAGGAACTGTAACTTGTTCATTAATGGGCGATGCACTCTCTTCAAGAAGGCTCCCTATTTGATTGGATAGAGTTTCCAGCGATTCTGTCAATACAAATGTAAATCTTTGTTATTTACAGAAGTTTATAATTTTGGAACAGTAATTTGCTCTTTAAATATAAAGAAAATTACCTGTTTCAAATACTTGTTTGCTTGTGTCTTCAATGTTGTCTCTTACTTCTCTCGGCGGAGAAGGAGGATTTTCTTCATTTATTTCCCCAAGGACCTATTATGTACAAAGAATAATAGAGTTGGTAAATAATGATGAATCTAAAAGTAATATTGAATGCCAAGATGTTAAGTCATACCTGATTCACGATAACATCAGGGCTGACAGGTGCGCTGCTTGGTTGATCCTCAGCGATTGGCTGACTAACAGCACTTGAAGTCTCCTTTGGCGACGGTGAAGGAGGAGTTGTAGTATGAGGAGACACTTCCGCTGCTGCAATTGAAGATGGTACTGAAACAGTGGTCTCGATTGCCATCTCCACTGGATTATCCTCAGATGGATCAGAAATAGCTGTCTTTTTGGGAGGATTCTGAGGGGAGTCAGATGCAGACTCAGGAGTCTCTCGTCCCCTTTTCTTTGAACCCTTGCCTGAAGCAGGTTTGGAGGCAACCTTCGCCGAACTTGACGCTCTTTGCTTCTGCTTGAGGGACCTCCTCGGGTGGACAGTCTTGAAGTGTCCTTTGCTCTGAGAGGGCTTTGAGGCTTTAGAAGCAGCAGGTTGTTCAGTTGAAAGAGGAGTGGCTGGAGGCGATGTCTTCACCTTTTTGTCCAAAAAGGCTGATAAAGGTTGGTCATCATCAGACCCATCGACGTCTGGCTTTACCACTACACCCTCTTTCTTCTTCTTTGAAGGTTTCTGCCGCGATGGAGCTTGTTCTTCAGCGACTGCAAAATCAGATTCCTCAACGAATTGGGGAACGGATATTTCAGGCTCCTCAAAGACCACCAATGATAGATCATTGGCCGAGCCTGAAGCGAGATCAGTCTCCTGGTCAGAATTATCAGGGACTTTTTCTTCTTTTTGTGTTGAGGTCACCAGCGACCTTATCTGCTTGTTTGGGGTTTCTGAAAACAAGATTTAAGGTCAACATCTAATCACGAAATGGTTAGAGAGTAAATTAACTTATCGAAAGTAAGGCAAGAGACTTACCTTCCATGTTGAGGGTCAGAGTGATCCGCATATGAGCAGGAAGACGGATTGAGTTTTGAATGTAAGGCATGTGGCGCCACCAGAGTTTGAATTGTGCAGTCTCATAGGCATGCCATCGCCAAGATTCTGGATGTGCGAGAGACGACATTGTCACAGTCTTGCTTTTGAGGATGCTGTCCTCAGAGAAAACTTTTCTGTCCCACCATGGCCTGTTCTGAGTTTGATAATAAGGGACGGCTAACCCTTGAACCAGCCCAAACTGACGAGCAACAAGTTGTGGGTTGTATAATTCAAACCCAAGGAACCCAGGTTCAAAGGCGTATAGGTCTTTTGTTTGAAGGACACTAGACCAGAAACCGCCATCGAAAGAAGCACTCCTTGATTCAGAAGATACAAAGATCCCGAGAGGGGTGATGTCAAGGCTTTGCATCCAAAGAGGAAGGGCACGATAGATCCAGTGATCCTCTTTTAATTCTTGTTGTTTGGCCAAAAGGAATAGGTTCCAGGCAACAGGGAGTGAGTACCCGTAAGAAGTTACCCCCATTAAATATCCAAGGATCTGTCGAGGATGAACACCAATTTTGTCATCGACAGCGCGGAAGACGAAATCGCCATAGCAGAAGCAGTCTTCAATGTACACATCTGATGAAAAGTTCAGCAGATGACAAAAGTACATCACTCCCCAACAAGTTAGGAGCCACAATGGGCCTGATAGAGGGAGTAGTCCTTGGGACACCTGTGGATCCTCATCCCCTAGATATAGGGCACGACCGCGATAGAGGCATCTATACAGAGATCCTAGTAACATAGGGCCTAGCGCAAGAGGTTCTGGATTCGCGACAGACAAGTTTGCAGCCAAAATCATGTAAGCTTTTGAAACATTGCCGGAGCGCGACATAAACATGCGACTCAGGGCAAAGGTGGGGAAGAGTACGACTTCCTCTGGCGTTACTTCATCCTCGGAGGATGCATACGCATTAATCAAGGTCGAGAAAGACAGGCCAGAGGCTTTTGCCTTCAACATTCCATCATAAATGGAACTGGCCCCGGCATAAAGTTTTTCTGCCGCTGGGACACACTCTATGGTTGACAGTTCTTTTCCACTAATTCCATTAGGGGAGAGACCCGTGATACAGGCAATGTCAGCCAGAGTGACAGTCATGTAGCCCGCTTTTGTGACAATACAATTAGCGGTGGGGTCCCATAAATACAGGAAAGCAGTCGAAAATGAACCATCGAATGGAATGTGGGAATAGCATGCTAACCTTAAGAAATGGAGTAGCCTCTGTTTTTCCCAAAGAGAATGAAAAGAGGAAAGTCGTTCCATCCATTCATCTGCTCGTGACACACTGACCCATCCTTTGATTGGCTTGGTCACGTTAGGGAGACGGCATGGCTGTACTTTTTCACAGTACGCCAGAGGTCGTGATTCAGGAGTGTGCATTATGTCGTTTAATGCCTCTCTGATATCAGCGGAGTCAGTGTCTTCTGTTACTCCGCGCTTCCAGATAAAACATGGGCCAATTTGCCCGCTCGGAAGTGGTTCCTTATCGGTAGGAGAACCATAGTGCCAGAAGTAATTCGGGTAGTAAATTTGCCGGTACTTATTGATCGTATCAACAAGTTTCCGAGCACCCCCGGTATATGAATCAGGCCAACGGAGGCTGAGTTGAATTTCTGGCTTTTGTTTCATGTTTGTTTGATTGAAAGAAGGGAATTTCTTTTTACTAAAATGTAGGAAGGAATGTAATAAAATTGAGAATTTGGTGTTTGTCAATTGAGAAACCCAGTTCCCCTTTTTATAACCTAATTTCAGAAACTTTTTATAACCCCTTTTTATTTGGTGTTTTGACGAAACAGTTATTTTCCGAATTTGGTTAAAATTCGTTGAATAATTGGAACGGTTAAGAGTTGTTATTATAGACAAATTATCTATAATTTCATTTTGGTGATTTGTTTCTCTCTCCTCTGATAGGGGAACTTAAGCGGTTTTTTCCTCTTTAATTAAAGGGAATCTTGTTTAAGGAAAAATCATCATTAGTTACAGTTTCCAAAGTCCATTTTCACCCGTTAAGAAAATGCGTGGTCGAGGCAAAATGGCTTTTGGTTTTCCTCTGAAAAGACCCATCACTAGAACACGATGAGTCTCTTGGGGAATTATAAATAGAGGAGTGACTTGTGCATATTTCACAACAAAAACTTCTCACCAAAAATACTTTCTCTTCTCAAATTACATCCGAACCATCAAGATGTCTTCAAAGAAGTTCAACTCTATCACGAAAGGAACAGATGTGAGCGCTAAGAGGAGGAAGGATAAGGAAGCGATACCACCCCATCTCAACGACAAGATGGAAGAGGTGGCGGAGTCGGCGTTTGCTCCGATTGCTCACAACATTGCTAGGACAAACCGCCCACGGAAGGCTGCTCCTTCAGGCAAAAAGAAGGCAGGAAGCCACTCCCGTTCTACTCTCAACATGAAGAGAGGCAGGGGCACCATTGCCAAGCGGGCTTGGGCAAGAAAAGATTGGCCAACGAAACAGGCCTTACAGATGGCGATGAAGGTTGCGGAAGAAAATCTTCCAAGCGACAGCAGTCCAAGCAGTGAAGCAACTGACTCCGACGACAGTCAGACCTTCATTGATTGGGACCTCCCAGAGGCAAACTGTCGCTTTAAGCCAGACCGCGCTGAGAAGCCATATTACTCCGATGCTGACGATAGCGAGAATAATAGTGACTATAAAAGGCCATCGCCTTAGGAACTTTTATTTTCATATGCATCGTAATGTAATTCTACTCTAATGTAAAAGTGCTTTGTATTATGAATTTAATATAAAGTCTTCTTTTATCTTAATGAATTTTTAGTGATTAAAACCGAATTTTTAATTGCTTAAAATTAGAAATTTGAATATAAACAGAATCCGGAATTTAAGGGTTTTGACAAATTCAAACCTTTAAAGCCTCAGCGCTATTCTGTATTTCTCACAGACTTGAGAATTCTATTCAAATTCTTTACAATTTATGGAGGTCTTCCCAGATAGGAATCCTCTTTTCTTTCATCATCTTGCTCTCAAATCAATTCCTTTTGGTCAACGCAAAACGGAATTTAAGTATCAAACAACTTTGACCAAGCGACATGGCAAGTTGGAAGAGGAAGATGAGGACATCTTGCAAACATACGAACTGTTTCATGATGATCCAGATTACATTCAAGATATCCACTACTTTAATATCAATATTAAAGGGTATGTCTTGAAGGAGAAGGTCCCTTGGCCTGCACCAGATTTACCATGCTTTAATCATGAATTTCAGCACGATGAAACTGAGGCAGATAAACAAGAAGTCGCTCGCGAGTTAGAAGAGCGATGGGCCAGTATAATGAAAGCCTGTTTTGGTCAGATTACCAAAGGCATAGTCGAATTCGGCAGGACAAGTCATGGGGCAACGAAAGTATTGTCCGATGAGGATTTAATGTTGGAACACATTTTTCCAAGATTAAATAGGAATAATCTAATTGTCGCGGCGGCGGTTTGCAAAGCTTGGGGCATTTGGATTGCGCCTAACTTCCTAAGGCCTGACTTAAAACTTTATTATGCAAACAAACTATGTACGTATGTAGCGCCGAGCTATACTGCGATATATAGGGGAGAACATGATAAAGGTGGAAAATTGATCAAGTTCAGATGCTTGTGTCAAGAATGGGAGAATGCCCAAAGGTTCAATAGAGCGCGATATCCGCATTGGGTCAGAGAATTACCAATGTACCACGATTGGTTTAAGGATTTAATCGCATGTGACGTTTGGTTTACAAAGACGAAATGTTTGTAATCAAACTTGTTCATTTAATGTAAATAAGATGAGTTATCCAATTAATTTCATCTTGTTGAGTTATTTATTGTGTGCGGTTAGGAAGGTAATTCACATTAAATTACCCTGCTTTCCCGAGAATTTAACACGCGTTTCTGGGAACTCAACCTAGACCCAGCCAAATATAATTCCTAAGCTTAATTCTGAAATCCAATTTTCAGTTGAAAAGTTTTAGTATTATCTCACAATTTGATTGCCAAAAATCAAAGTAATTACAAAATCCATCAACAAGTCATGGAACCTGTGGCTTTGGCTCCCCTGTTCACGGATCACCACCGTGTAAACTCGGACACCCAATTGCCACATTTTGACAAACCAACAGTCAAAAACTCAGAGCTTTGGTTCCATCGGCCAACAAGATGGCAGAACCAACCATCAAGCCTCTTGGATTATACTCATGAGGTGCATATGGGGGAATCAAGGCCCGGTTTCCGTTACCCAGTCAAGTGTTTCAATCACGCCCACCGGTGTAACAAGCTGGAAAAAGATAAAAGGAGATTTAAAGCAATCTCAAGGCTTTTGGAAATGTGGGAGGCAACAGTTTATCGCTATTATGGTAAACTGGAAAACCCGATGCCTGAGCTAAAGTTTACAGATCGGGGCTGCATTTCAAGTAAACATGATGTCTTCACCGATGAAAACATCATGGTCCAACATATCATCCCCAGATTGGACGGAAGAGATGGGATGAACTTCTTGGCAGTCTGTAAGTTTTTCGGGAAACTTATGCCTTTGAATTTTCTGAAACCAGATGAGGATCTGGCGTATAGAAATTCAATCTGCTTCTACCACAGAACCTTTTGGCAAGGGTGGTATACCAAGGAAATAGAGTTGGGCGGATCCCCAATAGTTTATTTCTGCGCCTGCGACCTCTGGAAAGCTAGGGCTGATAATTACAATCATGCGTGGTGGTTGTATGCTCCAGCGGAAGATGAGAAGTGGGAGAGTATCGGGAATGGGGTCCATCGCTTCTATGCACGATCATCGAAGTTTATGCCCACGTTTCCCAGCGCGCCAGTCTTTCTAGAATGGCGGGAGCAATTATTGATAAGTAAGGAATATAAGGGGTCGGCATAATTAGTCCTCTTATTATTGTACGCTTATTTTTATTTTGCTTTGTAATCGAAGAAAAACTTTTATTGAATCAAATTATTCAATTTAAGTTTGCATTTTCTAGATTTTTTTTTAAAAAAAAAAAAAATCATTTAGTAAAATGCATTCTCAGCCTTTAATGATTTGATGAGCCGAAGGTCGTAATTAATCTAGGTTCATTGGAAATCATGAGTGGGATAATGATAAATTCATTTAACCACCTTAAAAGCAGTTTTTCGAGATAAAACCGCTCCACTACCACACGTCATTAATTCTTGGCAAAGAAACCGCCAAGGAATTTTAATATAAAAAGAAGGGTTCGGATGAACAAATCACAAGTAACACTTTGAGTATCAGCAATATTCGAAGCGTTTCTTTTCTCCCTTCCAATTCTTCTGTAAACTTCCAAACGAAAATGGCAGTTTATGCAACCAATGATTTAAATGTCCCTGGTTACGACAAACCAGTTACTAATTTCTGGGGGCGCGTCAATATCTACCAGTATCGACTCGCTTTTAGAGAAGATCTAGAGACTGGAGAAGAGACTTTGGAATTCTTCCCCTATATTTACAAGGAAGAAGATCTGGGACCATATGGAGAAGAGTGCCCCAACCATTACCTCCAGTGCAACATCATGGAGGATGATCAAAAGAAATTTGTTGAAGAGGCTGCTGCAACCAGAAAGTGGCAGGCCACCATGGACAAATTCTTCCCCAAATTGAAGAAGTGGGAACTGCCGATCATGGAGTCTCTCGATGGTAGCCATGACAGCCGAATGGCAGTTCTCTCAAGTGAGGATTTGATGACCAGATTCATCATCCCAAAACTTGGGTACGAGGATGGAATGAGTGTCATGGGCACATGTAAAAGATGGGGGAAGATCATGGCGCAAAACTTCCTGAAGCCCGATGAGAATCTCGTTTATCGGAATTCTCTGTTTTACTACCAGCGCACATATTGGTCTGGTTGGTACCGAGGGCGAATTGAGAATGGAGGTAAGAGAATCATATACTTCTGTACTTGTCAAACATGGGACGAGTATGCAAAGGAAGGCGAGAACGCCTACTGGCTGAGCGCGTGCAGCGATGATGAGTTCGAAGATGAAAGTGCGGACGGGAAGGAGCGCGACAAGGTGTTCCAGTTCAAGAAGTACTCGAACAAGTTCAAGCCGCGACCAAAGCTTAGTCTGGTGAAAAGAAAGGGGGAGCCAAGAACTACCTACATCGCTCCAGCCAATGAGAGCTATGTACATGTCTGGTCACATTCTTTCATTCATAACGAAGGAATGGCGGAAATTTGGCCCACAGAAATTCGAGTTGGTGAAACAAGACTTCGTTTTTAAACCGAAGTTTTTCTTAGAAGATCAAAATCTCATTCAGATCTAGTGAGATTTTGTCAATCTTGTATTTACTCATCCCATTTCAGATTAAATGAGATTGTTTAAATGAAATGTTTGTTTTATTTCAAACGTATTCACGAAACGAGTATGTTTTTAGTTACAATTACTCCATTCAGCGATAATGAATGCTTGAAACCATTAGTTTGATTCACGATAGTCAAACTCCATCGACAACGATAGATAAGATTCATTTTTCGTGTCGCTTCAAACTCCCAGCAACACAAAAAAGGGGGGCATTTGTTGATGACAAAAATAATTTTGTCCTAGCGGTGGAAGGTTTTAGTCCAGTAATCTCGATGGGCTGAAGACAAAGAAAAGCCCATCTGGATGCAATACTCAACCTGGGCCGACGGCAGACGAACGAAGTCCATCTATTCAAACTTAATAGGTGGCGCCAAGGCACGAGAAGCAGTTGAAGTAAGAAGAAACAAACCGCTAGCAAGTATTCTTCCCCACGTTTGGAGAAGCTTGGGAAGTTGAAGTAACCGCCAGAAGGTTTATCCTATAAATAGCGCAGCAAGAAGCAGCATAAAAGGACAATCAAGCATCAACAACATTTATCAAAGTCTTTTTAGTTCTTTCTTTTTAGTGTACATCGGGTAGCCTCGCCCCGTAGCGCGAGCAGTTCATGTTTTAGCGTAGCTTTTTCTTTTCCATGGTGAAGATAGAAGGCATGGAGGTAATTGATTCCATCTCTTCCTGGACTCTTCATTAGCAAACCTGACATTTTCTTTCAATTAATGGTTACTACTTTAGTTTGTAAGAACCCGTCTTTTATCTTTGCATTTTAGTACTTTCATTTCATGGCATTTAGTTCATCGCGGTCAGTCTAAATTAAGTGCTCTTAGGATTGACACTTCATATAAGTGTCCTTAATTTTAGCGTTCAACAGGAATATCTTGGTTATATAAGGTCGAAAACAAAAGTTCATTATATTATTCGTATAGGCCCTTTCAGTTTATTTATACCCTTCTTTTTCCTTAAGCAAAATCTTAGTAATTTATCTAGTGTATATATATTATGACTTTGTGAGGCTATTAAATAATGCTAATCACTCTGCATTATTAATTTCTTACGACCTTACGAGCTGGACATGTGCATAATGACCAACGATTTTTTTTTTTTTTTTTTTTTTTTTTTTTTTTTGTTACAATGACCAACGATTTTGTAGTACTGTAAAATACACTAATACTACTTGTGTCAAATATAATGCCTAACCTAATCAACAGACCAATACTAAAAGTCGACGTAATTGTTAGAAAGTTTTAACTAAAGTGTGTTGATCAAGATTGTGACGGGCATCTACTAATGATGGTTGCTAGGTGTTGTTATCGGCGCAACTTCGTTTATGATTTTAAATCTCTTAGAAATAATATTTGCCTTGAAAATCTATCTATTTCCCGGCCCCTAGATAACCCTAAATATTGTAATGTGGTTTTCAAATTTTTTGACATTTTCACAATTACAAAAGGCAATAACTCTTGGTTCGATAGCCTTGCTATAAGCACTTGTGTGAGACGGGGGACGACCACTTACCACAGACACCAACCGACTAAGTAAAGCCCTGGTTACAAATGAACCAATGAATACCACCTAAACTAACTAATAAAGCGGTCGGAAATAGTCAAACAAAAAACATAGTAAAGTAGGAGAAAATTAAGCATAAAAGAGAGGGAAGAAAAGGTAAAAACTAACCAAGAAAGCGAAACCAGTAACAGTAGCCCAAGAATTAGCAAGAGTAGAACCAGCAAGCTGAAGTTGACCAAGATGACCAGCAAACATAACAGAGATTAATGGTATTAGGTAAAATGATACGTTGGTTAATATCATTGGCAATGAAAATAACGTCTCTGCTTTCGCTTCTTCCACATCCACCACCTTCTCTACATACTTACACCACCACCATCTCCTTCCTTGTTTTTCTTCGGTATTACCGAGTTGCGACGCCGCTTCTGCGAGTAGCGGCATCGCACCATCGTCGATGTAGCCTAGGCTATTATTAGTCATGGCGATTTAATTTTGTGTGAATTATGGTGTGGAGTTTGTTTTTTTTGCAAATGAATTTGTTTGTTGAAATGTGGAAAAGAATTTATTATGTGGTATTTACGGGCGGTCCAAACCCCAAATAAGTCTCGACCTCAATCTTATTATTATGTCAAGTGAGATATGTCCTTTACGACAAACACGTCGTCTCTCGGATTTCATCTCTTTCCTCTTTTAGCCTTTCTTCGTTGTCATTTTATGATTTTTTATAAATTGGATTTTTCTAACGTGTATTCATAAGATATGTTTTTTTTTCATGTTAAAATCTAAATTAATGGAAGGATATGCACTCTTATCATGTGCCATATTCGCATACGTTAGAAAAACCGTTATACATTATACAAATCCCATTTGTTTAAAACAATTAAACTGCCTCCTCAGAAAAGAAAAAAAAAAGTACTAACAAGTAAATTAATGACGTCGACTCTTGGCTGATTTGATGATGTCTTCTCTAGTTTCTTCCTCCTTTTGGTTGGTACAAGTTACAACTTGTTATCAACTAACAATTTTTTTTTCCCGCAAGATTATTCGATAGGAACGAGAAAACGTGTAAAATTAAACAACATACTCCCTGTCTATTCAAAATGATTTCTTCTTTTCGTGAAACTATTTTAGCCGACCATATTGGAGGTATCCAAAATATGAATTTTTCTCATCATCACACACTCCATATACGACAATTGCAAGTCCCAGCAACCCTGTGTTTTGCACCCAGCACAAATGAGAAATTAAAGGAGAGGAATAGGAAACTCTACCATATCTCCCTTGACTTAATTATATGAGACACTTCAATTTCTCACAAACTACGTCTTCTTAAATGTATATAACTCTATAACTATCTATTGTAACCAAAAAAGAAAAAAAAAAGCTATCTATATCTATCGATCTATCTATATAATAATATTATCAGGCTAACAAATTTCTTGCAAATCCTATATGTCACATGGGACATATGAGGGATTTTGCATTGTTAGTTGGCACATTCAAAAGCCATATCGATGCATTTGTGGCACACTCTGAATGAGGTCTTTTAGCATTCCTTCCTTCTAATAACATGAGTCTTTTGCATTAAGTAGTAACAAGGATGGTTTTTGTTGGATTTATGATCCAAAATATCTAGTCAAAATTAGTTTTGTTAACTCCTAATAATTATTATCTGTTAGTGGGATATGTTAGCTAAGTAGTTGCAAGTAATAGGATCGGATAGTGGACAATAATTATGGGTAGTTGTACGTGAGTAGTAGGAGTATGTTACGTGGGATTAGTTGATTATTCTAGGATGTTTAGTATTATTGTTAGTCGTTATTTGTGAGCCTATATAAAAGGCCTAATTGTATCCAATTTAATTGAGAGGTTTATTGAGTTAGTTTTTCATCAGTAGACTATTCCAAGTATGGTTTACTCTCATATTTTCCAACCCTCTAAATTCTACAGTTTTTTTGAGGTCAGTAACAAGTATTGTTAGTAGATTAAAAAGCCCATAATTAAAGGGAGAGAGGAGGTGGCCGGAGAGTGGACTGACTCGTGGACTTTTGCTTGTCACAAACATATTTCGCCAAAACAAGTAAAACGAAATTTAACATTTATTGTCGAAAATATAGAGAGACTTTATAAAATGAAAGTATGAAACATAGAAAATGAAATTTGACATTATTTATGAAATGAAAGTATGAAACATAAAATCTTTGAGGTAACTCATGACAAAAATGACAAAATCATTGCTTTAGTTACTCTACAACCAATCCCCCCGTTTCGTTGGATTGTTAAATGTTTGGTTTAAGTTTCTCTTATACATTCTGCCAACAATGAATGTACATATCAATCAATCTAAATGCGACAGAATAGTGGGACATGTGATTCGCACCGACATCATCACTACTAGTACATACTAGCAGCAGCTACTAACTAGACTACGACACAAGCTTCTTCGGAACTTGAAGATAAACCAATTCTCGACCAATTCTGAAGTTTAGTGACTAAAAGCAGAGTACCAGTTCGAGCACTGAGGCCGCATATTAAACCGATCCAAAGGCCCTGTATAAGAAAGGTGAACAACATATATATAAACCATCAGAAACAAGGTTGACATTGTCACATTATTAGCATGAAAAATGTGTATTGTTTCACTACCTTAGCGTACATATGAAGCTTGAAAGCAAGCATACACGCGATAGGCATACCGATTAGATAAAACGTTCCTAAATTGATATACGTAGTCAAGTGCTGCCAACCACACCCTCGACTCACCCCTGTTGCTCGACCAAGAATCAACATACTATATCAACGTACGATACCATATTACCATCAAAAGACGAAGATGTTTAGTTAAGGAAACAACTTATATTATACGTACAAAGGTAAATGAAGAGTTCTCGAACCTGATAAAATGCCTTGAATAGAGTCGAATGTAATCGATATACAGAGCAGGGGTGTCATTGAAGCGAATGCCTTGATTATTTCAGTGCTGTCACTATACAAACCTGCCCAATTATTGTGTCCTAAGCCTAGAGCAATCACAAGAAAAGCAGCTAAGATCATCGACAACTTCAGTGTTACACCCATTGCATGCTTAGCTTGATTCGGTCTCTCAGCTCCAAGCTCGTTTGAAACCCTCGTGCTGTAACGAGACCAAGAAGTCGTTAAACAAATGCTCGTTATAAAAATTGTAATCGATTACTATGAGTGTAAGGCCTTACCTTGCTGCAGCACTCAATCCATAAGTGAAATTGTATGCAATAGCTTCAGTATTTACACTTGTAATAAAAAAGCGAGGATGTGAGATTAAAATCATTTCTATGTCAGAATCGATCAAGTATTCAAGTACAGTCGGTCCATTTCTAGGTCGAGGTAAATAAGAAAGATGTACACCATACCATGTCGCGATAAGAGATGTGGTTTTTTCTGAGTTCGGCATTAGGCCTGCCAACAGCACCAAAATCTCGAATGCCCAATACTCTAAACTGAGAAACAACATATTAATTAAAACACTAGAGAAAAAATTTCTTTTAAATGATCAGCAGAGGTTAAGGCCACTTACCAAACCATAGTAGCAGAAGGCAATGCTAATTTTAAATTAGGAACGACATAACGAAACGATTCCTTGGATAATCCTCTCCATGTATGCTGAAATTTCTTAGCACATTGGACATAAACAATCAACATCAAAACTGATATCCAAAATGTGAAGGAAGTGGCCAGTGCCGCGCCCCTGTATCCTAAGCTCGTGCAATGAACCAGTAAGTAGTTAAGGCCAATGTGTACGAGCAGTGGCAAAATCGAGCAAACGACTAGGGGAAAAACAACAGATTGTGTCTGAAGGAACCTCAAGATGTTTTGGAGTACCCCGTAAGCGAAAATTCCTGGTATTAGACATCTCATGTACGAAGCTGCTTGTTTTGAAATGTCAGGGGTTTGGTGGAGCAAAATCAGAATTGGTTCCGTATACCACCATATTATAGATATGATCGTAGAGAAGAAGAGTGATATAATACAAGATGCTTGTAGATGTATTCCCATCATATTGTATAATTTTGCGCCATATCCTTGCCCGCATAATGTTTCGAGTGCACCACTTAGACCAAGCTACAAACACAAGTAAAATGATCGTTTGAGCAATGAAAAGTAACAACGAATAAAACGCACTTGATTTTTGTGTTCAACTAGTACTTAAATTCGATATCATCCTAGTATTAGATTCTACAAGACTACAAGTATGGGCCTCATTGAATCGAAATAGCATGTGATCATTCCAAATGATAATGTTGATGGCTGCCCTTCTTGGTTACACAAGCTAAGAATCGAGAAGTACACATACATGCAAAATCCATCAACTATTGTACGAGTTCTACTAAACCAATCACTATGATTGGCAAAGAGAGCCAGTCACTGATTGGTGGCAAAATGTGGAGCGTTCATTTGCCTTTCCCAAATCCAATGTTTATAACTTTTTACACGCACTCCTTATGAGTAAGTGCAATTTGTTTGGTCATTGGGGTCTTACATCATAAGATAAGTAAAATAATACAACTATTCAAATGTTTCCTCTTACTTTAAATGAAAAAAAAAAAAAAGAAAAAAAGGAAAGTAAACCTAATTTTTCAATTACAACTATTTGAATAGGATATCATCCTAGGAGTCTACATATAAACTCAAAGAAAATTGTTTACAATTCAATGTATGTATACCAAGTGTAGTAAAATAAAATTGGTCGATAGTAATTAATATGATTGTGCAGTAAATTTTATGTTACTCACAGTAAGTGGTCGTTTGGTTATCACTCAAAATCATATGAATTCAGAATTCCCATGAATTAAATCTTTTTGAGTTGTTTGGTTGGCTAAAAATATGGGAATTGAGAAATCATGAGAATTTTCAATTCCTACAAAATGGAGGAATTGGCTTACCAAGCTCCCCCTTGGTAATTGGCAATTCTTGTAGGAATTTAATTCCTACATGCAACCAAACAATTTAGCGAAATTCATGTGAATTTCTACAACCTGGGAAGTGGAATTTCACGAGCATTGCGAATTACTGTATGCAACCAAACGACCAATAATCAAAAATATTGTGAATCTATCAATGAAAACAATATATAATTTTATTTGTTTATCAGAAATCCTTAATTTTTGATGACATTGCCTTAGAACTAATTATTTCCAAGTTGTGCGAGAAAATTTACTACACATCACATTTTATTTACTACGAACTTAATGTAGACTCTTTCTAATTTGTCTATATATAGACTTTTAGTATTTTCCGAAACATAATAAAGTAGGAGAAAATCAAGCATGAAAGAGAGGGAAGTAAAGGTAGCTAGAAAGTAAAAACTTACTGACCATGAAAGCAAAACCAGTAACAGTAGCCCAAGAATTAGCAAGAGTAGAACCAGCAAGCTGAAGTTGACCAAGATGACCAGCAAACATAACCGAGATTAATGGTATTAGGTAAAATGACACGTTGGTTAATATCATTGGCAATGAAAATAACGTCTGTGCTTTCGCTTCTTCAACATCCACCACCTTCTCTACATACTTACACCACCACCACCACCTTCCTTGTTTTCCTTCATTTCCGAGTTGTGACGCCGCTTCCGCGAGTGGCGGCGTCACACCATCGTTGTTGTGGCCTAGGCTATTATTAGTCATGGTGGTTTTGTATGTGTGAATTATGGTGTGGGTTTTGTTTTTTATTTATTTTTGCAAAGGAGTTTGTTTAGACAAAATGTGGAAAAGAAACTACTTATTTGGTATTTATGGGCGGTCCAAATAAACCTCGACCTCAATTTTATAATTATGTCAAGTGAGATATGTCACGTGTAAATTTGGCAAATAAATCTGCATCAAAATGGCATATTCTGTTTATAAAAATAACAGAATAATCAAATCTTTAAGAAAAGGTAAGGACTCACCATACGAGTTAGTGATATTAACAAATTGTTCAATGGCTTAAAATATAGGCAGCTTTTCGGCTCTCTAAAGCACAATAATCACTTTGGCTTTAGAATGTGGAGGGAGCAATGTAGGGAGCTTTTCGGCTCTCTTTCTAACTAGTCGAATATTTTTGTTACTAGATCCACCCATACGAGTCGGTGACACAACAAATTGTTCAAGGGAGTCGGAAATACTAAGCAAGTGTTGAATTAGTTCCAATTCACAAGGCGTGCCTATGAAATCTTGATACTCCACCAACTTTAAGTTTTTGTGACGATGCACTTTTGCTGCATTCCTTATGTTCGATAGATGGCCTTTGTCAAGCTCCGTTCGATCCTACGACAACAAAGAATGGTGGAAAAAGAGACTTGTTAGTAAAGTACGTATGTACTAAACTGGTAACTAAAGGGAGGGAGGAGGTGGAGAGTGGACTGACCCGTGGATTTTCGCTTGTCACAAACATCTTTCGCCAAAGCAAGGAAAATGAAATTAACATTTATTGTCGAAAATATGGAGACTGCTGATAGAAAACGATTCATAAGCTGAGGTGTATAATGAGGTAACATATATATGTACCTTAATGGAAAATTTACGCAACAATGGAGATGCGTCAATGAGAAGAATTGGCCAGAGGAGGCAGAGGCTTTCAGTTGCGTACATTGTGACTTTCAACTCCTCAAGATTCAGGGCTTGAGGAAATTCCGAAGGGTAGTTGATACTTTATTTCAAAAAAAAAAAAAAAGGGTAGTTGATACTTTCGCGTACCTCCTGGTACACAGTACAATCGAAAATAAAATTAATTTCGGCTCAGTTGGCCGCGTAATAATCAGCATCTATATAGACACAGCTGGTCGAGTTACCTCCTCAGACATAACGAAATCGAAAGACTTGAGTCGAGTGATGTAATCGAGATGCTGTAGTCCTCTTCGAAGAAAAGTTGTGGCGATGCTTTCACCAATCGACAATACTTTTAGCTGAGGAACATTCTTTACATCGAGATCAAAATAATCGTAGGAGCAATCACATCAATATACGAATCTCTTTATGTCATATCAGTTATGCCCTCTATAATCGTCAATACGAATTAACTCTTGGGAAATTATAACGTATAACTCTTAGGAAATTAAAGATCTTCAATCGAATTAACTCTTGGGAAATTATAACGTATCCTATACGGGAATCCCATATGCACAGCCGCTCAAGTGATGGACAATTCGCTACCCACAATTCCAGATGAACGTCCATAGATTTCAAATAAAGTTCTTTGAGATAGCATGATTTAGCATTAAAAAGCCTAAACAAGCCTCGTTTTTTATCTCGAAAGTAATACAAACGCCGGAATACGTCTTCAGCCCAGTCCGAGAAATCCAATTCGAGGCGGGTAATCCCCCTTCTCAAGGCACAATCCACCAAATAATGAAGTGAGTTAAAGCTATCGAAACAGAAAGGGAATCGGATGGTTAACTCATCCTGTTTCGGTTCGCTATAGGCTCGCAACACACTGGTTATCCAACGTTCAAAAGAAGACGTTAGCCTGTCGACTTCCGCACCTATTTGTCTTAATCGTTGAATTGAACAAGGCCATGATCGATCGAGATAACGAGTTCGGAGATGCTCAGGTTCAAAGATTAATTTAGGGCCAATGGCAAGAGACGAGCATAGTTTCTTCCATCGACGCGAAAGAATGCTGTATCGAACTCCATCGGCCAAGGTGAACCAAAGTATTATATGACATGAAATTATGTCATCCGGTAGCCGGTCAAAAGGATCCTCCCCGCGCTTCACTAGCTAGATCAGACTTCCGCCCGCGGCAACCCTGCGTCTAAAACCAGACATCAAATCAGAGTGTAAGGCTGAAAATATATTTTTTTGAAATAATATATACTTCGCATAAAGCGGGGGAGAAAAATCAGACCATCAAAATTACCTTTGGTGATTTCTTCTTCAAAGTAGTTTTTATGAAGGAAAGTTTTGTAGCTCTTTTGGACGTACTTAGGTTGTGAACCCGTGGTTCGGGTTAAGGAGAGAGTGATTTTATTTGGAACCAATAATTGATAGACCGAATCTACGATTCTACAGTGGTAGATTGTAGTCCGGCCGGCTTAGCTTGTACGTATGTATCACTTTTGTGTTTGGGAGTGTGTTTTAACAAGGTGGATTCTTGCTTTTTTAGTTTATTTATTCCGTGCTTGGCGACAATAACTTCAATTCGAAAGCATGATCATTGCACATTTGCACTTAACCTAATATGCATCCCATGGAAGCTAAGTTGAACCCAAAGCGAAGAAATTTGTATATTTAACTCAAATTGCGGTTTAAACTGACTGCTTAATTTATTTTCATCAATAGTAGTTAGTTGTTAGTTGATGTACTGGAACTTTGTAATAATCTCATTACTTTGGTCTTTTTAAATTGGTTATATATTTGCGCCCAATTTCCGACAACAACAAACAAACAAAAAAAGTGAAGTTAAAGTACGTTCTTTCATATAATGAAGCGTTTTGAGGAAATGTAGAACTCTCATACTATTGAATTAAATTGATCTTATATATTTGAGATATTAATTTAAGATGAAAATAGCTAAATTTGAAGACCAAGGTTTGATTGTATATACTCCGTACGATGGAGTTATGTGGAGTACCATAGCTGTTCTTTTGGGTTAAACTCAAAGGTAAATAATTCACAAGACAAAGGAGATATAAACACGAGGAAACCCTAAATTACCACACACAAATTTGAATGCTCCCATTATTTGAACCTAAAGCTATAAAAATTACATATCCAACGTACCCAAGAGTACGACATATAAAACAGATCTAAAATCTAAAGTACAATCACTTCGGCTTTTAAATGTCGAGGGAGTAATTTAGCTAGGTCTTGAGCTTTCTTTCTAACTTGTCGAAAACTCTTGTTACTGGATTCACCTATACTACGACTTGGTGATACCACAAACTGCTCAAGTGACTCGGAAATACAAAGCAAGTGTTGAATAAGTTCCAATTCATTAGGCGTGCCACAAAAATCATGATACTCCACCATCTTCAAGTACTGGTTTTGCCTTGAAATCTTTGCCGAGTTCCTTAGGTTTGTTACATCGGTGTGGTGATCAAGCTGCACTCAATTCCGCCGAGAAGGGGTGAAAATAGATTTATGATAAGACATACGGAGTATACGACTAATGATCAATGAAAATAATTGTTCTGATATTTATAAAAAGAAAAGGGAGGACCTTATAATTGGATGAGTATTTCCAATTGAATGAGTATAAGACTATAAGTAATGAATTCATGGATAAAGATAAAAAAAATGAGTTTCTAACGTTGTTTCTTATCTATTCTACCGTAGAAATTTCCAAAAAAAAACAAGAAAAAAAGAGAGGCTGACCTGTGTATGTTGACTTCCGCTTGGCACCCCGGAAACCTATCATCAAACAAGGGAAATGATATTAACATATAAATGATTGCCAGCATGTCATTCGTGTAAAAACCATGACTGGAGTAATGTTTCATTTGTAAATGATTGCCAGCATGTCATTCTAGGGATAATGGCAAAAGACGTCATCAAGGATCGCCTCATCAACTACCATACCATATGCAGGGCCTTCCTAGTGGATGGGTTTGTGAAAGAGGTCATCTACGCCAAGAGAGAGTGGATGCAAGCTGTGGACCTTCTAGCTAAGGAGGCGCGTCAGAAGTTGGTCCTCCAGGACCTTTGTAATCATCTAACCCCTCCCCTAATTGTCCAAATGTACTTTGATGCAAACTCAAAATTTGTTCCTCGACTTAACTTAGGGGAGGATGTGGATCCTGGAGGCTATTAGTTGGCCTATCTTGTATTTATGTTGCGTTAATGTTGTACTGAATAATGTTGTATCCTTTTTCTATTTATGTATGCCACCACTTTCCAAAAAAAAAAAAAATATTAACATATATATTGTCGAAAACACAGATAGGCCTCGATCAAGAAAGAAATCGATTAATAATATAAGATGAAATGTGTAATAATGATGAGATAATGGCATGTAAAGAGCGAGCTCGATATGTACCTTAACAGAGAATTTACGCAACATTGGAGCTGCTTTAATCATAAGAATTGGCCAGAGAAGGCAAGGGTTATCCTTTACGTGCAACGTGACCTTCAACTCTTCGAGCTCGAGTGGTTGAGGAAGAAAGCAGAATGGGATTTTGAGACTTTCGCGGACATCCTGGTACAAAATCGAAAACAAACCATTTCGATCGACACAAGTTCACAAGAAAGATTAGTAGGTATTAATTAAGTGATCATCAAAATATAATCTCAATCAGCTATGCCTTAATTTACCTCCTTAGTCATAACAAACTCAAGACTTTTGAGTCTAGCAATGTAATCGAAACTCCGTAGTTGTATTGCTCTTCGATGTAATTTTGTCGAGATTTTATCACCAATCGATAATACTGATAGCTGAGGAACTTCATCTAGACGCAGATCACCCGAACAATCACACTTCAACGAGACTAGACTTGGTGCCGCGATTTTAAACTTGGCCCTGCATCGCATCAGCTCCAAGCTCTTCAATCTGATTAATTCTCCGGAAATTTTAACTTCACCTATATCTGAATCCCATATGCACAGTTGCTCAATCGGACAACTCGCTAACAAAAATCTAATGTTTTCGGAAGTGATTTGCACGAATCTTAAACAAACATCTGTTAGGTGGCCTAAATCAGTAGCGTGAAGGATAAAGAACTTTTCTACATCAGGAAAAATATACCGCTGCCCTTGAAATTTGTTGTGCGGAAGCGTGTATGCGCTAAGATTAACGATGGCAAAAACAACAATAAAGAACACAAGAATTTAACGAGGTTCACTATCAATGTGATAGCTACGTCCTCCGGGGTCAGGAATCATCAATTTCACTATGTAGGGAGTGTACAGATACAAAAGATGATCTGGGTTCTCAAGATCTGCTCCTCTTGAGAACCCGAGTTGGCTCTCTCTAATTTTGTCCCATAAGAAATTAGGCTAGGCTTTTGGGTGGTTTATATATTAACACCCTCTACAAAGACCTAATTACTAATTGATTTAATTTAGGAAAGTCCAATAACAAGCCAAAGCAAAACAGCCGACCAAATCTATCGCAAGGAACAAAACGCGTGAAGGCGCTACAAGCCACCGCGGGCCGCGCACAAACGCCGGCGGGCCGCGCCTGCACACCCGCGGACCGCGCCTAGTCCGCGGCCTCGCTACTGCTTCAAGACCGCGAAGCCTGTACGAGGGAACCCGCACGCCGCGCCCAGATTCACCGTGGACCGCGCGTCTGCCGCCGCGGACCGCCGTCGACTGGGCTCCTTTGTTCCTCGTCCTTTGCATATTTGGTGGCTACCACGGTGGCTCTTCAACCACCCATGACAAGCTTCAACTTGCCCATTTCCGAGCTTGCTCATCTTCAATGTATCAACCCGTTGACGAAACCGTGACCAAGTCACATTTCCCAACAATTCTCCACCTTGACTTGAACACGCGTTTAGCAAACGTTTTCAAATCATACACACCAAATGATTCCTCCAAGTACTCCAACAAGAGCACCAATCTAAGTTCTAGCTCATGTGCACCAAGCTTGAACTCAATAGACTCAAACCCGAATCTATACTATCCAATATACCCTGGACTGGGTCATCCTGTCCAATATACCCTGAACTGGGTCTCCTGTCCAATATACCCTGGACTGGGTCTTCAATCCTCTAAACCCGGATAAGGTCGCTCAAGCCCCACCTTGAGCTCAACACCCCAAAGGTGCAGGGCAAACATGTCTTCTACATTCCGTTAGTTTATGCAACGACAAAACTAATAGAATGTCAATCAGCTTATCAAAGAAATAACGGAGATTGTCAGCGATCTCTATTTCTTCTCACAAATTCTCAATATCCAAGAAGTAATGCCTGACATCAACGTGCTTGCAACCGTGTACTTGACAAATGATCAACAATAAGATAGTCTTCAAACTATCACCCTTTGCCGCATCAAACCCCGTAGAACAAACTAGCAAACTAGTTTCAACAACTCAACACTTCTTCACTTCTTTTGTAAAAGTCATCACTTGTCTTTGTGGGTGACAAATCCACAAATGACACAACCCCGACTTCCAACATAACAAAAGAACCCCCAAGTGCCAAGTAACAAACTAGTTACACAACTAGCAACATCTACTCAAGTAACACAACCCGGAATCAACAAATTCCAAACAACAAGCACCTACAATTACTTCCACAAATGAGAATAACCAAGCCGATCTTCCCTGATGAATAGAATTCACCACACGCAAGTGTTCTCCATCAAGTTGAGTCATAAACTTGAATAACACTAGCTACGCGCAACTTCTGGCTAACATATACTACTGTATAAATCATAGCCAACTACCATCCTACCACATGGTACTCAGAAACATGCAAGATTTTCAGTTTTAGATAGAGGTAACCAACAATATCGAAAGTCCCATACCTTCATATTGTAAAAGCTAAAACTGACAAATGCCAACAAAGCTAGAATCCCACCTCAGCATCAACAACTGCATAAGTCCAGTCAAGGACTCCAACAACAAGGAACAACAGTTCTCACCCCACTGAATCTCGAACTCCCAAATAGCTTTATCAGAAACCATCTTCAATACCACATGAAGAAAAAACCCGATCTTGACATAAATTGCTCAAATTCTCTGTCAACCACATGCTACTATTACTAGCAACACTAACCAGATGTATGTTGAATCTCTCGCTGAAAAAACTTCAACTCTATCAACTCCACCTAAATGACTGAACTCTATTGCAACATGTAAGACCACACATTCTGACACACACTATCACTGAAATTCCTCCAATTCTTCTCAAGAACATCCTTGCAAAATCACAGCTCTATACTTCGAGGCAATGACATCAAATCTCATGTTTCGAACATATAGCAACAAGTCATTGCGCCGACTTGCTCTCATCTATTGCTTCACTATTGATGATTCTCCTATGACTCGATCCCATCGGCTACTAAGATGCATCAATCATCCAATAAGTAAGCAATTTCACTACAAAACATTGTAGTGCGACATCTTCCAATGATCTTGCCAATAATCATGTTAACACATATAGGTAAAACAGTAACTACCAACAAAACCATAAGATGCAATATATGTATATTCCTCCAAGGAACACACAACAGCTCGGCAAACACTGGCTTGGCATCCACCTTGATCACCAAATGCAGCAACATGAAAAAAGTGGCTGGAGCCACCTCAAGATCCACCTCTTTCTCGACACCACTATTCTTGTCAACACCTGAAATTACACCTGCAAACACAACCATGAAATACAATAAAAGAATTACGTCAAAATTTTAAGTCATGTCACAATCATGACGCTTTGAACCCATAATTCTATCTCTGTATCTCTCTAAGTGTCAAACCATCTCGGCCTCAAATGAAGAATAACAAATCGAACACGATCATAATCTTCACCACCACCAAGAAACATGTAGACAAGAATACCACCCACGTCGATCCATAACTCACTTGGAACTCCGCAGTCTATCCCACACAGTGAGGTCCACATCTGATCAAGTTATCAAGCAGTTTTCACAACTGCTACCAGCATCTCCTAGCACGACCTACAAATGAGAGTATGCATCCAACTTTCTTGTAGCGTCCAGTTCATATGTTTTTCTACACCGTCCTGCTAATGATGTATATACTACGGTATGATGCCCAACAATACCGCCACAAAACCAATGAACACAAAAGTAACAATAACAAGCTATTATCCCATGCGTAGCCATCTGATTTTCTTGCAATTCTTGATCTTCAATTCAAAGTCTTTCGTTGCCCCAAAACTTTGAACAACTAGCTCCAAACTAGAACCTGTTCATCGACGAATGAACTCTATCAAGAACTCCGGGTGTGAGCACCCATGCTAAACTTCCCTATGTGTTTCCCAACCAAGAAACACACATACTACTCACAATAGTCAAGAATACACATCTTGAGTCAACAAGAAAACCTATCCTTGATAACAGCCACATCTTCCTATCACCTCCATGACTAAAGCTTAAAACACTTGACGTAGTCACCCCTAGCGATAGAAGACAATAAATACCAGCAGAACTAGTCAGTAACCTCACCTTGTAAGACATACAAAGTGAATCTCTTGATACTTACAAGTACCAAGCTGGAACTTTCCCACGAGACACTTCACAACTAAGCCTTGAACACTCATATCGAACCCAACAGTCAGCACTGCAACCGAATTGATAATTGTTCATACTCAGAACCTGAATCTGTCTCAACGATCAAAGCACGTGCTTTTCAAGTCACATGTCCTAACTTGTACAATCCAATACAAACACCTTACTAGCAACAGCTATTGCCAACAAGCAACAACTATACAACCGCACACTAAAGTCTTGTATGAATAACAACCAAGCAACATAGGACACCCGTGACATAAGCAACCCCAAATAAAGATCCAATGATCCATGTATATACCACTACTACTGCGAAAGTACATACACCCTAGATCATCCTTTATTCTACTTCGATCGACACAAGCATACAACAATATGCCAAAGTTCCCTGCAGAAGTACTACACCACAGTGCCACTAGACTTCAAAATCTAGATCCCAACTTCTTGTACAAAGAAGTTCTACCCATTAGTTGCCTTAACAACTAACAAAACTGCACCGTAACAAGTCCACTACTACTAGCTTCCGTTGCTTCACGCAACACCATAGAATAATGCGCTGACTACCACATCATCTAGGATAACAATTTCAAATATTGACAACATATGACCCCAACAAGACCATACAGTACCGTCAATAATGAAACACTAGCAGATAACTAAGCACCATCCTCATCTAACAACTTAACATCTATATATAGCAGATTTACATAGATTTAAGTGCACCAAGATGATATCTAAGTGACGAACCCTCATGCAAATACATGGCAAATAACGATCGTTCCAAGAACAACTTACCCTGATGAGCGGATTTGTCAAGTCCAACTCTTCAAATTCGCCAAACCCGAATAGCCGTTGTATCATAGAAAACCCTAAAATACCTCCACAGCTAAACACCGCATGGTGATGGATTGAGCCCTCTCCACCACGACCACCGCAGCAGCCACCATAGGTTCGCCCGGATGTGCTTCACCCCTTTGCCTACCACAATAGACAAAATCTCATCTTTATCTGACATAGTCTGAAATTATTCCACCCAAATAATCTCGTCGATCTTCGTTGTCTTCAACAAGCCAACGAGTTGCCCAGGATCTTTACAACCAATCGCTCTGATGCCAATTGTTGTGCGGAAGCGTGTATGCGCTAAGATTAACGATGGCAAAAACAACGATAAAGAACACAAGAATTTAACGAGGTTCACTATCAATGTGATAGCTACGTCCTCCGGGGTCAGGAATCATCAATTTCACTATGTAGGGAGTGTACAGAAACAAAAGATGATCTGGGTTCTCAAGATCTGCTCCTCTTGAGAACCCGAGTTGGCTCTCTCTAATTTCGTCCCATAAGAAATTAGGCTAGGCTTTTGGGTGGTTTATATATTAACACCCTCTACAAAGACCTAATTACTAATTGATTTAATTTAGGAAAGTCCAATAACAAGCCAAAGCAAAACAGCCGACCAAATCTATCGCAAGGAACAAAACGCGTGAAGGCGCTACAAGCCACCGCGGGCCGCGCACAAACGCCGGCGGGCCGCGCCTGCACACCCGCGGACCGCGCCTAGTCCGCGGCCTCGCTACTGCTTCAAGACCGCGAAGCCTGTACGAGGGAACCCGCACGCCGCGCCCAGATTCGCCGCGGACCGCGCGTCTGCCGCCGCGGACCGCCGTCGACTGGGCTCCTTTGTTCCTCGTCCTTTGCATATTTGGTGGCTACCACGGTGGCTCTTCAACCACCCATGACAAGCTTCAACTTGCCCATTTCCGAGCTTGCTCATCTTCAATGTATCAACCCGTTGACGAAACCGTGACCAAGTCACATTTCCCAACAAAATTCATCACCTATAAAAGTGAAATCCAATTCGAGTCGAGAAACACCCTTTCTCAAAGCGGATTTTACCCATGTATCGATAGAGTCACGACTGCCGGAATGAAAGGGGAATCGGACAGTGAACTCTTCAAGTTTCGGCTCACTATAGACTGCCAAGACACTGGTTATACATTGTTCCAAAGAAAGTCTTGCCGAATTAACTTTATAATCTATACTTTCTATGTTTTCCCTTCGATTTAATCAGTTGCTACCGATACTGTTATCTCTTAATAGAAGTGTCCCGAGATGCTTAGGCGCGAATATTAGCTTCGAGCCAACGAATCGAGGCGACCATAGTTTATTCCATCGATGCGAAAGTATACAGTATCGAGTTGAATCCTCTATGGGGAGCTTAGGTAATATGAGTGACGATAATACATCATCCGGTAGACGGTTAAAAGGATCATTCTCATCGTCCAATACTTTGGCCTCATACCGGTGGCACTGCGTTAGAAGACGGAGATCGTATCAGAGGCTCAGAGCTAACAGAGGACAGGGGAAGAATTGAAGTAGCGTAAGGCTAAAGAAACAAAAATACAAGCAAAAACATGAATATTACCTTTTGCAATCGGTTCTTCCTAGAGGCAGTTGCCATGAGAGGGAGATAACAAGTCGAATTACGAATTAATTTTGAAATCCAATGGTGCAAACTAGGTTTGATTTAAGTTACAGAAGAACACTCACTTTGCGGAGACGCCAATGTGCGTCCGGGCTGCCTTTTTAAGGAAAAACATGCGGAGTAAAGTTCTAATTGATGATCTTCCAATAGGAAAATTATACTTTCAAAAAAAAAATTAGGAATGATGTATTACACGGAGTATAAATATCTAGTTGTTTAATAATACGGAGTAAGTCTCAAAATTAATACGGAGTAAAAGATTGGATATAGGTCTTGACTTCTTGTCAAATGACGGTATCGTCGGTATGAGTAGTCTTATATAAGTTTCATACTCAATCAGATATGCTCCAAATTCACAATATTAACAATAACGTTCTCCACAGCGAATGAAGAAAATCACATATCGATCGCACACGAATACAGCGTTGTGAACATACGTACTCTAAGGAAACAAGTCGGTCAAAAGCACAATCAGAATGAGTGATTCTAGAATAACCGCCGGTCGCCGCCGGTTACACTAAATTTAACCATGGTTAACTTTAAAATTAATTAATATATATTTGATTATAGATGTACATCAACAAAATAGTTTGGTTCAACTGGTTGGTGTTTGCAATTTCAACCAAGAGAGTATGGATCGAATCCTCACTATGACATTTTTCCCTATTTTTTAAATTTCTCTTTTTTTCTTTGTTTACGTTTTAATATGTTTGTTTCCTGTTTTCGTTTTTTTTTCTATAATTTTTTTATCATTTTTCTTCTTAATATCTTTTTTTTTTCCTGTTTTTGTTCTTTTTTTATTCCAAAATTTTAAAATCTACTTTTTAAATTTTTAACTTTTGTGCCAAAAATTAGAAACAAAAATTCAAATTGAATTTACTACTAACTTCTTGAAAACAAAAAAGAAAAAACAATTTCAATTTTTGTGAATTTATTGAAATTTTGCGAGTTGGTGATTTTAACATTTACAAAATTTTATTTGTATTACGAAAGTTTATTTTCAATTTTTTACTTTATGTTGTCCAGTTTGTTAATTTAATAGTAAAATGAACTACAAATCAAGTTTACATAATATTACAAATCCAATAAACGACTTATATGAAACTGGACGTGCTTATGAAATTCTTAGCCAAATTAATTTCAATCGGAAGTTACTAATGTTTTCAAAGAATGTCCATAGTAAGGCTTCAAGTTTTGTTCTTAAATCTTAACCAAGTACGAATAGTATAATACGGAGCATATGATTGAAAAATATAAAAACTATGTTCCAAATGCAAAAACAAAATCAACCACCTCTATAAACAACGACTGGATGTACAAAAACCAAATCAATCAAAAGGTACATACAACAACATCTTTACCCAGTGCCTTAAAGGCTCCCGCCATAAGAGGGGTAATGAGGGATTGGTCTGCGATGATGAGGTAGATTACAACAAGTGGTATGATTTAAGGTGGCATAACAAACCTATTTTAATTTATGCGGTATGATTTAAGGTGACAATTCCATATTAATCTCGAGTCTGATGGTGAGGTAGATTACAACATGTGGTATATAAGCTACGATTCAAGTGGAGATAATCGATAGTGGACTCCTTAGGTGGGGCGAACCCCCATGGCATGTCCGCACAATTTAATATGTACTCATGTATCATGGATGAAGTATCGCTTAGGCCATGTGCGATTGAACATCATTTTTCTGATTTGATTTGATTTGATTTGAATTGAACTGATCTGATTTGATTTGATTTGATTTGAATAAACTTGATTTGGTTTGATCTGAACTGAATTAATTGATAAATTAACTATAATTAGACGAATTATTAACTAGAAATAGACTAGATTCATTAATTGTTATTTGGATAATTCTGATCTGATTTGGTTTGATTTGAATAAATTAAACGGATCTGATTTGATTTGATTTGTAAACACTATTGAATAAATTGAACCGTACAGGGCCTTAGAGAGAGACAAAATGTTTGTTTATTAGTTGAAGGGGAATATTTACAATACTTGATTAAGGAACATCTATCTTTTATATATGTGTGAAACTTTATGAAAAATAAAACTCACTGTCAAAACCATTCAAACCTCACAACGGATAATTTATTCATTATACTTATAATACTAATACTCGTGTGTAAGCATCTATGGTTCTGGTTTATTAATAAGTGAAAAACAATAAACAAAAAAAGACAAAAAAAAAAAAAAATTTGAAACATGAGTCGTAATTGATTAGGCACCAACATTGATTTCAAAAAAAAAAAACATTGATTAAAATCATTACTTCAGATTTCAAAAAAACAGACACCACCAAAGGGAGTCGATCACGTGACCTACGTGATCTTAAGTTTCTCTTTAACCAATTGCTCTATGCTTTCTTACTGCCATTTTGTATAACAAACTTAATTTTATACGCTACCCGAGTATACATTTTAAAAAAAAACCACCATCTTCAACCTTTGTTCGCCGCAGCCTCCACCCCTACCGGACTATCGCCATTCTTCAAAAGCCACACTACCATTATTTAGCAAATCGACATTGGAAATGACGTTGGCGAAAATGGGGTGAGTATAGGTGGGCCACCGGCGGACGGTTGGACCGAGGAGTTGGACACGATGACAAGGTTGATATGAAAGACGGCGATGACGACCGCCGTTGATGATAAAGTCGGTCATGATAGGCGGCTCTGACATTAGAATACTTGGAACCCATTAACGTGGGTGTTGGGAGGCGGTGGAGATCGTCGATGACGTCGGAGGGGCTGCTGGTGGACCGGTGGGTGAGAAAGGGGTGGGGCTGGTTCATTCAAATTTTTATGATTGATGATGAAATTGATTATATTGATGGATGGAGCCATGGAGGTAACAAGTTGGTTGAATGAAACATTATACAGGAAAGAATAAAAGACATGATTTAACACTAAATAATTTAATTTATTAGGGTGTGATTAGATGGGGTGAGGCTGTATAGTAACAAAAATAATTAACCATGGTTAACAAATTTGTACGGTGTAGATGACTTCTTACACAATCAAGGGTTAAGATCTAATACTTTAGAGTAACCGGTGATAACCGGCGGTTATTCTAGAATTTTTGCAATCAGAATGGTTTTGGAATTTGGTGGGAGTAAACGAGCTAGCATTTTGGTAGGTTTTACTAATAAGGGTACTCTTAAGGGTGGTTCCCTAAAATAGAAGGGGCCCTAACAGTTTGTCTGTCGTACTGTACCAACCGCGAGTCGTGGGAAACTGCAATTAGCTCTTACGATGGTACATTGATTCTTTGAAACGGCCAGCTCTAGATTCATCATGTTTCGCACTTCAGCGCAGCTCAGGGCGAGCCCATCATACAGTCTCGTTCGAGTATAATTCTTCATGTTTTGAACTTCAGCAGTTCAGGCCGAGCACATCAAACAGTCCCGCGCAGGTAGGCTTTAATTTTCTCGGGTATGGGCCTATGGGGTTTACATTAACGAGCTCGTCCAAGCTCCTTCGGGTTAATAGTAGACCTGCTCGGTTATGTTTGCATCTATGGCTAAGTAAAATTCTCGCACTATTACATGTAGCTTTAGCCTGTTCACGGCTCATATCTATACCACCTGGCCACCTGGGTGATTGTAGAACTCGATATACTGAGTTTTACATGCAAAATATTATATAGCTGGTTCGTAAGGTAGTATGCATAAATGCCTAAACCCGATCTCAGTTCAGCAACACCCGGAGTCTGGACTGGCTAGTTACGGTCAACATGGCTACTCATTCAATTCAAATAGCTGATTAAGTTCAGCCTTCCTGGGTACTGTAAAAGCTGGTTCAACTCAATTCGTCCCAAAAACCAAAAATTGAAAAATAGAAGAAAAAAAAAAGATTCAACACAAGTAAATGTGTTCTTACAACATGGAAAAAGTTAACCAACATAGAAGTGTAAAAGCCAACCCCAGGTTCTAACTTCTGAGTTGAGATCTTCTAACCACCGATCCAAGAGTATCTCTGAAAAGGCCATTCCCAAAAAAATTCCGTCGACTTGCTAAGCAGATCTTAAGCCAGAGATTGTACGTCCCCAGTCCATATGTATAGATCACTTTCCGTATAAAATTACGCTACATCGAGTATCATCAACTTTGAACACAAATCATTCCATCAGAAAATAAAAAGGAACTCCAAAGACAAATTACACAGGCTAAATGGCATATAGCACAATAGGAATCCTAACCCTAGTTCTAGAATGTTCTATTCTAGACTAGTCCTACTCATCCTCTATCAATAGCACCACAATGCATTGAACTTAACCAATGTCTACACAGTTTCACCTCTGTCCGAAAAAACAAAAACAAAAGAAAGGGGAAAGAGAAAACCATGTCTAAACAAGACTATGGCACAAAGAATTAAACTCTGTAATCTTCATAGCCAAATCAGATCCCTGCAAGAAAGATAACGCTTCGACTACGATACCACATTGCTCAAAAGGATAGATTGAACACATACACAAGCAAAAATACAAGCTTCATTATTCAAAATATACTCTGGATCATTCAGTTCAACTACACTAGCAGATTCGGCTGGCATAATACATCAATAGAAAGCAAGTCAGTAAAAAAGGAATGAACATTTGCACATTGCCTCACTCACAAAGTAATGAACCGGACATGTCTTGCGGGACCAACAGTATCAATCTTTCTTCTCAGCTGGTGCTGGTTTAGGTGCTGCCGGTGGTGGTGCTGCTGCAGGTGCGACTTCTGCGCCACCGCCTTTCTTTTCCTTAGGCTTCCCTTTCTGAGGTTTCATGAAGCAGAAACACGAGCAGCAAGGACACTGAAACAAGAACTTCATGGTGTTATCTCTCCAACTTCAGAAACAAGAGCAAAAGTTTAATGTAGTTATTTTAAGTTTCTTTCTAGCATTATCTTCAAGTTCACACTTCACAGTTCACTCCTAGGTACAGCTCTAATTTGATCAAGTTGGTATAATGCTTAAACATTGGATTCCAATAACATCAACATCAATGCCCCACCAAAAGCTAATAACAATAATTCCAGCACCAAAGTTGGGTAAAATTGAAGCTTGTGGGGCTAACTACTGTTATCAACCAAGAGAACCAAGGCTAAAAAGGCTGGTTTCAGGGATCATGTTTGTCCAATGAAATCAAATAATGAGCCTCCTTTTAATTCCTTTCTCCCAAAGGAAAGCAATTTTCCGAGCTTGCGGAATCTAAAATCATAGCGATTGTAGATAGAGTGAATGTCGAATCCCGCATCTCAATTGTCTAAATCCATACCCTTTAACTAAATTCGACTGAGTTTTGAAATTCGTCTAGGCTAAAAGTCAAATTATCAAAATGCATAAATAACCGAAATCAGTGTTAACCATTATGTTACATACGGATTTCATACACTTAGTTATGATTTGCTGGGGTTAGTTCACTGACTTACACAAATTCGTTGATGCAAAAGAGACGCCAGTAAGTAACACAATAAACATGTTTTCCTTGATGCAAAAGGCAGGCAAACTCAGGTATGAGCATGAATCTACTGCTACATCAAGCATTATGTTCTGTGTATAATGATGCATACAATATTGGTACATGGCATGTGAATCACATTGCAGAATACAGCTTAATGCACTCATCATGAAGTCTGAACTTTGCTTGGCGCTTACGGCTCACCTAGTAGGTTAAGGGATCGATGCACTAAAAAAAAAAAAAGGTTGCTTTGAATTGAAATTTCACCACCTCAATTGACCCCCAACAAATTTGAAAAATTATAGTAACCATTAGACACTCTCAGCAAAAAGCTACTTGATTAAGAGTATCATGAGTTCATGACATCTATCCTATAAAATGTTCAGCTTCATATAATTTTATAAAAAGGGATGCATTCTTCTTACCTTAATATCAGACATAGGGACATAGCAGACAAGTAATTCAAAGTTTTGCGGCTCGCATGGTTGATTCAGCTGCTTTCCGGTAGTCATACACCCCAACGCCTGACTTTCTTCCAAGACGGCCAGCATCAACATACTGAACGAGAAGCGGACATGGGGCATACTTGGCATCTCCAAGGCCAGCATGAAGGACCTTCAGTATTGATAAACAAACATCCAATCCAATGAAATCTGCAAGCTCCAGAGGACCCATTGGCTGGTTTGTTCCAAGCTTCATGCCTGTGTCAATGTCCTCCTTGGTCGCAACCCCAGTATATAGTGTGAAAAAAGCTTCATTTATCATTGGCATAAGAATTCGATTTACAATAAATCCTGAGATATCTCTAGAGCAAACTACTGTTTTACCAAACCTGAAAAATTAATATACGCAATATAAGCAAGTCTTCAAATACCAAGGAGACAAACAAGAAAGACAAGAAGATCCAACCAGATAGAACACGGATAAACAGATGAACATACACTTAAAAGGTGCATTACACTTCACCATTACAATGCAGAAGACATTTAGTCAGTAGCCACAGACTGTCCACATCAATATTTATAATATACCATAAAACCCTGGTCATGTACTCCGAAGTGCAAGTGAAAGTCATGTCACTAAGTTAATTACCTCTCTGCCAAAGTTTTCGTTACACTGAAAGTCTCATCTGATGTGTCTGCACCCTTTATAATCTCAACCAAGGTCATTACCGGAGGAGGATTCATAAAATGCATGCCAATGACCTGAAATAGCAAGATGCTCTGAGTCACTCTTTAATGTAGCTTGTCATTATGCAACAGAATTTGATCTCACATTCGAGAATCTATGGGATATAATCACATAATTCTTGATCTAAATTGGCAAAAACATAATGCAGCTACAGTCTAGCAGGTAGTAATTAGGAATCCTTGACTAAGGTTGAACAAGGAAAACCTGTTCTAAGAATCATCAAACAAACTGAGGTTTCAGGCTAAACAGTAAACACACTCAAGGAGTACTTACATACAAAGACAAGAATTTAGTTGTGGACTAATACAAACAAATCTGTAGTAATTCTGACCTGCTTTGGCCGGCTTGTAACTGAAGCAAGCCGTGTTATGGAGATTGAACTGGTATTTGATGCTAGTATGGCAGATGGTTTAGTTATCTTGTCTAGCTCAATGAAAACACTTTTCTTTACAGCTTCTGACTCAGCAATTGCTTCAATAATTAAATCTGCAGATTGAAAATCCTCCATGCTTGTAGTACAGTGTAGATGTCTCAGAGCATCATTGACGGAAGCCTAACATGAAGTTAAAAGTAACCATTAGAAAAGCTCGAAAAAGTACTAAAACCAAGCACAAAACTTTACGCCTGCGTACCAGGTCAATCAGCCAGGCAAACCCACAATAGATGATCAGCATATCTCTAAGCATGCATAACACCTTGTTCTATAATTCTATGGAAAACTTTTACGTGTTCAGAAATTCTAGTGCAGAAACATTACTGCCCTTACTCAAAGATTATCAGGGTATGACCATTGCGTAGCTTTACACCAGAGAAACACAAACTTGCAAAATAAGCAGAACATTTCCAATAAAATTTGTTATGATAGCGAGTAAAAAGTCAAGAGAAGTGTCGACAAAGATCCCATTATCGATTAATGGCTGCAGCAACCATGCCAACAAGAACCTGGTTTGTGAGGAAATACGTCGTGATTGACATTAACCTTGCATGTTTCCTCCTTCTCCGGTCAAACGTTTGGCTTTTTGACAAAGACTGTAGATGAGAAAGGAGAAATAGAGCAACTAAAAAGGATTCAAGATTTCAAGGAGATACAAAAAACTCTGCCAACGGCCACTTGCAGAGTTCGAAACTCAAACCCTTGTACAGAGTTAAGAATTCACACTTGTACAGGTTTCAAAATTCAACACTTTGACGAGCCACCAGAACTGTGAATGTTCACAAACCTAATGACATGTAATTACTAATTAGCAACCTAATGCCACAAAGTTCAATGTTCTCTGTCACTGCAAAAAGTTCCCAGAATGGATAAACTCGGCCTCAAGAACCAGATGTCTGTATGCCCTCCATCTACTACCAACTTTTCCACCTTTTCTTTCTGTGCAATCTAATGTATGTCCTTTACGGCTTTCTGCTTTTCTTACCCTTCTGCCCTCTAATGTCTGAACATACAGACAAAGATGACTGCTAGAACCCATGTGTGAATCCGCAACCCGGCAGGAAGCTCAGACCTTCCTCAATTGATAGCAATCAAGTAGATACCTTTTTCATGGCACTATATTGTGACAAAAACTCATGTTCCAATCGCCCGCAATAGAAACACCAATGTGTGTATTGTTCACGTGGCATCCATAGGCTATTACTGACAAACTCAAGATTATAAGCTGGTATCAGTTGCACCAATCCTTACAGTTAGACGTTAATGTTATTCCACTTATCATAATGGTAACTGCCACTAGTAGACTGCTGCCAAATTTTTGCAGTGGCATCGAATAAAATGACCTCGAACCTATGTGGAGACAACTCCAAGGACCTACAACTTGAGAACTAGATAGAACCAAAGAATTGAATTTGATTGCTAGGTCAAGCAGTCCTGGCATACTTTAAATTCAATCCCATATTCCTTAAATGTGGCAATTACTTGTGCTTGACTATGTTTTCAACAACTAGTTATCCTTACACCCTAAAATGGTAAAAATAGAAAGATACCATCAAGAAAATGATAAAATCATACTAATACGCATTTCAATTACCATATCCTTCTTAGTCAACATAACCTGAATAAAACACTACAGCAGTGCCGAGTGTAATGATTTACCAACACTGTCAACCTGGATATTGCACAAGGAAACTTTACATCCACTAGCACTATGCTACTTATCCCATGCTTAATTCAGCCACCACCTCTTACTTCAAGGCCCTCACTGATCAGAATTGGTGATCAACAAATGCAAGATACGTACTCGGGTTTGCACACACTTGTCAACTAAGTTGGGTTGCAAGTCTTGCAACACATCCCGTCCCCTGACCTACGCTGTTCAGTGAACCTCTAGTGGTTCCTAGCTATCATGGACTTCTGCTAAACAAATCATCTTCAGAAATATCCCTAGTAAATTCAGTATAGATACAGGACATCCAAAATACTCACATCAGCCCTCTACGATTTCATAATTCTAACGCCACGCCACAACTCATCAGGTTATATCCTTAAAACTAATTGACCCCAATAAGCTTAAACCAGAAGCTAACCAAATTCCATATCTTGATAACGATTTCCATTGTCTATGATCCCCATTTCTTGAACCAAGGTGAACCAAATTATCAAAAGCGTGATAAATAAGTCAGGAAACATAAACTCAACCAACCCACCAAACAGAACAATTTGAAGAACACCACATACATAATCCTTCCTACAAAAATCACCATCCAAATTACAAAAACAATTCCAAAATTGGGAAACTACAACAAATCAAAACCCCAAATTTATCAAAAACCCATCTCTAATTCCAACATCAAATTAAACCCACAACAAAAAAACACATAAAACCCCAATATATTCATGATCATTTCTTCATATACAACATTTCCCATTAAAAAAGATTGAAACTTTGAATTAATAACAACAAAAATGAAGTAAAATAAAAGTTACCTGGGGTAATTTGCCTTTAGAAACAAATCTTTGGATAGAAGTGGTGATGTTATTGGTAGCCCTTGTTAGAGCTTTTGGGTCCGAATCCAGTAGCCATACATCGAACCCATTTACTGCGCCCAACTGAGCTATTCCTGAACCCATCTGACCTGCACCCACCACCCCGATCACCTTCACTTTCTCCATTTTTCTTTTTGGCAGTAATTTTTACCAGTTTTTACTGCTCTGATTATTACAAAGGAAGTGTTCTTGAATATAGTAGGAGAGAAAAGATGAAATGCTAGTAAAACCCAACAATTGGATTTGATGATGATGTGGCATCCATATCTACTAAGTAGGAGTAGTTCATAGTTGCGTTTAGTCTTATCTAACTACATTTAGTAGTTCGATTGAGATTTGTCTTGTCAAAGGTTTCAATGAAGACATGTAATCCTTCCAAAATCAAATAAAATACGGAGTACTACGAGTAGTATGGACTATGGAGTAACAACTTGTGCTTGATATCGACTTCGTTTATGTTTTTTTGAATCGGTTTTGCAATGACTTATTCTAAGGTAATATGACTAGTTTATATTTTCCGTGATCTTTTAGTTTACAACTAAAACGTCTCATTAAAATTTGTATATGGGATTACACAATATGATTAATGTCATTGATACTCGGAAGGTAGGAATCCTGACACCAAGTGAATCGAGTGATGAATGGGGGTGTTAGCTGAGTGTCATTAAAGTTGAGATTAAGAATAGCTTCAATAGAGTACATTAAGAATTTCGGTCGGGTAAAACCGACATGTGATATTGCTAATACTTCATTTTCTAGATCAAAATCCATGTAATAATCACATTTACTTTGTATATAGATTCAGTTTCATTCAATCAAACGTAAAATTACATCATACCGAACTACCCATTATCAATTTACGCAAATAATGTTCAAAACTTTAAATGTGGCTTTTACTTAGAACCATCTTGTGAGTTGTGACTTGCGAGGGAGAAATAGTGAAGTATACAATGACCAAGTATACAATGTATGTATTAATGTATAGTATATAGCTAGTGATATTGAAAACTTTACATATAGATTCAGTTTCATTCAATGAAAAGTAAAATTATTTCATGCCGAACTACCCATTATCAATTTACGCAAATAATGTTCAAATATGACTTTTACTTAGAACCATCTTGTGAGTTGCGACTTGCGAGGGAGAAATAGAGAAATATACAATGATCAAGTATACAATGTATGTATAGCTAAGTGATATTGAAAGTCTAAAAGAGTGGATGAATTTGGTTGAATTCACATGTAATGTAAGCACCTCTCCACTACCCTTAAGGCGAAGGGCAGGTTGAGTAGTTGACCCAACAATCTCTTTATTTTATTTTGTTTTTATTTATTAATGTACTAAAGAAATTTAATTAAAAAATTAAAAATGTAATAAACAATTTGCCGCAGTAGTAGGATAAATCCAAAATAAATTGTAAGTATTTACTTTATGTTTAGGATTGGTACGGTTGCATTAAATGTTGATGAGTTTAGTGTTCCACACTTGTGCATTAGATTTGTAGGTTGCCCGTGACTTTCGCAAGCCGCTGTTGGATTACAAAAAGGTCATTTTACCGGGTACTGCCGGTCATTGTCTGCCCTTACTTCCCGGTCATCGGATCTCACCTCTTCCCTTTTTGACTTTCTACGTTACATCACTCTCACTTGGCTTCCAACTCGCGCTCCCCCATACCAGCGCGTGTGTTGCATTTCATTGACTACTTAACTAGCTAGCTAGAAGACAGGGGTGAGCAAAAACGAGTATCCGTTGTAAGTTTTAGGAATGGGAACCAAAACCGTTAGGTGTCGATTCACATGTACCGAAACCAAAATTAGTTGAATCAGTTCCTAGAAAGTAGGAAGTATTATGGGAGCCGAAACCCCTCCCACCGTAATTCCGATTTCGGGGTTTTGCTCTAAAGAGTTGAAGTTGCAATGACAGAGTTAGAGATAAGACATTCAATGAAGATGGAAAATTCGCCATGTTTATATATGGTTGGCTCAGTTGTACCAATATATAAAACCAATGTTTCCTTCAAAATCGGTATTAATTGTCTCTTCTTCCTCACCATACCCCGACCGGCCGAGCCAGATACTTTGGTGTTCAAATATGTGAAATTTTGTGAATGAAATGACTTAACTACGTAAAAATATATATATTCAATCTTTTCTTACGAAAATAGATTACGTATATATTCACATTCACTATAAATTACTAAGGGATATTTTCTATGGTGACCCTGTAGTTTCCGACTTTTTCTGTGGTGACCCCGTAGTTTCCGACCTATCCATGGTGCCCCTAAGGTTTGTATTTTCGCAAAATCCGTAACTGTTGGGTTAACACCGTTTTTGGCCGTTTGCCTCCATCTCCTTCCGTCCTCCTTCCACTCTAATTACAATTCTAAAATTAGAAAAAGAAACCCCCTTTCTCTTTTCTCTCTCCTCCCCCATCACCCACCCTCCACCTTGTCAACCACCCATTCCTCACCGATGCTCTCACCCCCGCCATCCGACACCGTGCCTTCTCCACCTTTCCCACCGCCCCCGCAACTTCTCATCTTCCTTCTCTTTCATTTCCCCTATCTCCTCTCCCCCTCTCACTTTTCATATCCATTTTCTCTCTCCCCTCATCCATGAAACCACCATGACAACCTATTCTACCATCACCTAAAGATGCTTCTCCTTAATTGTGTGAAGGAGTAAAGGAAAGATTCGATTTGGAGGGTGAAAGAGGAAGAAAAGAAAGATAGAAAATGAAGGGAGATGAAGGGAGATGAGGGAAATGAAGGAAATGAGAGGCTACCGCGGTGGGGGAAAGAGTTAGCCGGCCAACACCGGCCGGAATGGTGGTGTTATCGGCGGGGGTGGAAGGGCGGGTGGTGAAGGGGTGGTGAGCAAGATGGAGGGTAGGTAGGGCGGGAGGAGAGAGAAAATGGGGTTCTTTTTTTATTTTTCTTTTGTTAAATTTCTCTTTATTTTTTGTTTATAAAGTTAATATTTGATTAGGTGGGGGTGTTTAGTGTTGTACTTAGAGTGGAAGGGAAGGGAAGGAAACAGAGGCAAACGTCCAATAACGGCGTTAGCCCAACCGTTACGGATTTCGCGAAAATGCAAACCTCAGGGTCACCATGTAAAGGTCGGAAACTACGGGGTCACCACAGAAAAAGTCGGAAACTAAAGGGTCACCATAGAAAATATCCCAATTACTAAATATACTATTCACGAACATAAAATTCAATTATTAATTTTTAAAATTATAAATTTGTTCTATTATTCACTATAAAAGTGTTAATGTTTGGAATAATCAAAGTAGAAATTTTGGTCCTAAGGTTGTGGACGTAGAGGGTATAATCTAACATGCACGTAGTGTCGTAGTACAATTCCACAGGTTGGTTCTAAGACTTGTATATAACCTCTAAATCACGCTGTAAAAATCAATGTTGGACAAAAGTTAAAAGTCAAGAAGTCATACACAAATTTATTATATGAATGTGACCAGAATAATCACATTATGCATTATATGCATCTATCCACTTCCAAGTCTTCAATGTTGAATTTGCAAACTTGCCAGAACCCGATTGACCTTATTAGGTAGATTGAATTATGGACTAGCTAGGGAACATTCCGCTAGTTTTTTCTTCGCGTGTATTCACCATTGCTTTGTTTTTTCAACATTAGATGACAACCCAATAACTTTGACTACCAAAAATTTCAACTGAGTATAAATTTTAACTCGAAACTCTGTTTTAGCGTTGGTGTGAATTGAATTAGTCTTCTTGTTATAAACTATAAGACGGAATTTTCAAGCATACAATTATGCAAGTTGGTTGTTAATTACTTTAACTTGAGATTTTATCTGGATCCACTGGGTATACGGTACGTAGTATGTGCTATCGAATGTGTGGTAGATAATTAATCAATAAGCCCACTATTTGTATGCACCATATGGGTGCTTTAGTTGTAAGGCCTCCTTGTCTCGTCTTATTGTATCGTAAAACCATTTTACATAGACAAATGTTTATGGGATCAGACTTATAATTTCCGACGCATTTGAATTGTCTCGTGCATGTTAACGTGAAATAGCTCAAATACGGGGTATTACGTGAAACTATAGAAATTCCTTTATTTGTCTTTAGAATTTTAGACCAACAACAGATTAAAGCTTAGAATTTGGGAGAAGAAATGGCTAAAAGTTGCAAGATGACGCACAATAGAGCGTGGAAGTTTTCACAAGACGCATGATTTTTCGCATTTCAAACCACACCCATTGACTTATATTGCGTCATCTATCAAATCGACAATTCTTTGAGATTGACAGAGTACGTGACATGAAGAAATGGGAAGGGAAGTGAGAAACACGGGCATGTAAAGCGTGTAGGAGAAGTAACCATTAGAATCCACAAAGTACTCGTTAGACCACACCTAACATGTCCCAACCTCTTCATGAAATCCTCACCCCCACACCATCCACCTCACTCACACTGTCTTTTTCATGAGAGAGAAAGTGAGAACCTTTGCATAATGACAAATTATTAGGCTTTGACTATCTCATTTGTACTATTAATTGAACCTTCATTAACAAGAAATTAAATACTCCTGCTAGAGAAGCCCATTCCAAACCAGTAGAGATCTTCTGTCCCATTATTTGTCCCATTTCATGTACCAAACCAATAGGATGATAGGAAAATACAATATTTATGTAAATAAATTAAAGTTTTAATAAGATTATTTGATTTTTCTATCATCCTATTGGCTTGGTACAGGGAGTGAGACAAATAATGGGACATAGGATCTTCATTGATTCCAAACAAATCAACACTTATAGGTTAGATAGATGTCGAAACTCAGTTGGTTGAGGTGTGATAATATCGTAAACTTGTAATTAGTCTCGATCGACAAATCTACTAATTTGAGACTAATTAAACTCCTGACTAGCTTTCAACAACTTAGCTTGAATATGTTAGGTCGGTCGGGTTCTTGTCTGACATTGAGTTACTCACCTTGAATATTCTCTATAAAAACCGTAATGCCCTTAGTAGAAAGGCCTAGATGTCCCGTTATTTCACCAAGCTGAACCCTTCTCGACAGGTAATATAAAAATCGCGAAACCTGAAAAAAAACAAATATAATTTTTTTTGAGCAACAAAGTCAGCTTTGTTATGTCACCATTTCAACTGTACAACCTTGTTTGCCTAAACAATACAGTAAACAACTTGTTTATTTATAATACTAAGTACCAAACTTTTAACATTTTCCTAAACATGTCTGAAACCTTTCGCTTTCCCAGTCAAATCTTCTCTTGTTCTTTTTTTATTTGTTCCTAAATTCATCTCTCTAGATTTTCTGCATACTGTTTAAGTAGTAGTAGTTAAGTTTTCTGAAACAAGGAAGAAAAAAAAGGAGGGGTGCCAAAAAAGTCCAAAAAGTAGTGTTCTTGGCTTCTTAATGACACTTCCCTTCAATTACAAGAGGCAAAGAAGAAACCCTCTTTGTCTTTGATTTTGTACAGCAAATATACATTTTTACAAAGTGCAGAAAAACTGTGTTTTCAATAGCATTTATTTCTAAGAGATCTTGGGATTTGTTCTGAAGTTGGGATTGGCAGTAGTTGATTTTTGATTGTATCTTCAATTACAAGTTGTTGTTAGTTGAGTGAGTTAATCTTTTTTTTCTGGGTTCATAAAAAGATTTAATCTTTTTTTTCTTTTCTTTTTTACCTTGGGAGCTGGGCTGTATACTTTAAATTATTCAGCTAAAACTGGGTTGCTGTTGTTTTTTTTCATTGTTTTTCTTCCATATTTCATGGTCTCTGGAAACTGAACTTGGTTGCAGATCTCAGTGTGGGTTGCTTCCTTGAGAAGTTGCTAACTTGGCGGCATAAGAACATGGGTATGTGACTTTTTTCACTCAAAAAGTTGGTTAATTTAATCTGCAAATCACTTATTTCAGCAAATTGAGTATCTGGGTTTTGTTGGGATTCATAATTTATGGTGTTGGGATCTGATTTTGGGTGAAATTTGGTGGTGATTTCTGAGTATCTTCTTCTGGTTGTTGCTTATTTGTGAAAAAAGGTGTAAGCTTTTTAGGGTTTGGTTAATTTAAGTTCTCATGGTAAATTCATTCTGATTGATTAGAATGGTAAATTCCCAAATGGTGGTAATGGAGTGTCTGCCAATTAGTTGCCTGAAATGGGTTTTCTTGGTTTGGTTAGTTTGTTCTGTTCTTGTATCCGAAACCCTTAGTCAGGCATGTGACTCTAATGATCTTTTGGCATTGAGGCAATTTGCTGGTAATTTGACCGATGGCGAAATTTTATCAAGTTGGGTTGAGGATAAGAACTCCAGTTGTTGTGGTTGGGATGGTGTGGTCTGTGATAATAGTAATGGCTCAGCTGCAAGTAGAGTGACAAGGTTGATTTTGAGAATGAAGGGTCTTCAAGGTTCCATTTCGGGCTCTATTGGTCAGTTAGACCAATTGGAGATGCTTGATCTTTCTTGTAACCAGCTTGAAGGTCAATTGCCTGCAGAGTTGTCGAATTTGAGGCGGTTGGTTTACTTTGATGTCAGTTACAATAGGCTTTTGGGATCAGTCAAGGAAGCGTTTTCTGGTTTGAGTAATGTTCACACCTTGAATCTTTCCAGCAACTACTTGAATGGGTCACTCATTGATTTTGGGGTGCTTCCTGATATAACTGTGTTCAACATCAGCAACAATTCGTTTACTGGCCAAGTCAGTTCTCAGATTTGTAGTTCGAGTAAGATCAGGGCCATTGACATATCCAGTAACCATTTCAGTGGTTTGCTTGAAAGCTTTGATAATTGTACTTCATCTCTCGAAGAGCTGCATGCAGATTACAATTCTCTCTCAGGTGAAGTTCCGAGCTTTATCTATTCAATGCCTTTGTTGGAGCAGCTTTCAATCTCGTATAACAATATCTCAGGCGAGATAAGTGCCCAAGTAAGTAAGCTCTCTGGTCTTAGAACCTTTAGCATATCTGGTAATCACTTTTCTGGCCCTTTCCCTGATGTGCTAAGCAACTTGACCAAACTAGAGCAATTGGCCGCACATTCTAATTCATTTTTCGGCTCCTTGCCTGCTAGTGTGTCTAATTGCTCCTTGCTTCGGGTTCTTGATCTAAGAAACAATTCATTTTCGGGCAACATCAACATTGATTTTACTGGACTGCCCAATCTGTGTGTGGTTGATCTTGCCAGTAATCATCTCATTGGTCACATTCCAACATCACTCTCTAGTTGCAAGAAACTCAAAACATTGAGCCTGGCTAAGAATGAGTTAAATGGTGAGGTGCCTGAAAGCTTTAGGACCCTTCCATCTCTTTCATTCCTCTCTTTGTCAAACAACACCTTGTCCAACTTGTCAGGAGCATTAACAACTCTCCGGCAATGCAAAAATCTTAATACCTTAATTTTGACGCGGAACTTTCATGGCGAAGAATTGCCGAAAAATCTGTCAGGGTTTGATAATTTGAGAGTCCTGGCGCTTGGGAATTGCGGACTTCGTGGTGAGATTCCTGTTTGGCTGTTGGATTGTAGGACGTTAGAAGTCCTTGATTTGTCATGGAATCACTTAAATGGCGGCATTCCTTCGTGGGTTGGGGAGATGGAACATCTGTTTTACTTGGATTTCTCTAATAATACGCTTTCAGGGGAAATCCCGAAGACCTTGATGCAACTAAGGAGCCTTATATCTTCTCATACCAACTCAGCCGATGCTTTTGCAGCCAATGGCATTCCACTGTATGTAAAGAGGAACCAGAGTGGTAATGGCTTGCAGTACAACCAAGTCTCTAGTTTTCCACCTTCAATATACTTGGGCAACAATAGAATAAATGGGACTATATCTCCAGATATTGGAAGGTTGAAGCAGCTTCATGTGCTGGATCTTAGCAAGAACAATATCACAGGGCCTATTCCTGATTCAATATCAAACATGCAGAACCTTGAAGTCTTGGATTTGTCTTTCAATGATCTGAATGGATCAATACCTCAATCGCTCAGTCAGCTCACGTTTCTTTCAAAATTCAGTGTGGCATATAATAAGTTACAGGGATCTATACCAACAAGCGCACAGTTCCAAAGTTTTCCCAATTCAAGCTTTGAGGGAAATCCAGGCCTTTGCGGGGCAACCCAAGCTCCTTCTTGCACCCATGCCCACGATAATGGTATTGGACTCACTCATCCTGTTGAAAGGAGCAATAAAGTTGGTAGAAGAAGCATCCTCGGTGTAACAATCAGTATTGGAGTCGGTATTGCCTTGCTTTTAGCAGTTGTTCTGATGAGAATGTATAGAAGAGAAGCCAGTGCGCCAATTGATTATATCGATGAGGAGAGTGGCCGCCCTCCCAGGTTGTCTGAAGGATTTGCTGGTGCAAAACTGGTTCTTTTCCTGAATTCAGATTGCAAGGATCTGACGGCAGGGGAGTTGCTGAAATCAACTGACAATTTTAGTCAGGCTAATATAATTGGGTGCGGAGGCTTTGGCCTTGTTTATAAGGCTACCCTTCCAAATGGGAGCAAGGTTGCTATCAAGAGGCTTTCAGGAGACTGTGGCCAGATGGAACGCGAATTTCGTGCAGAAGTTGAAGCTCTTTCAAAGGCCCAGCACAGAAACCTTGTTTCCTTGCAAGGGTATTGCCAGCTGGGCGATGACAAACTGTTGATCTACTCCTACATGGAAAATGGGAGTTTGGATTATTGGCTGCATGAGTCCATTGATGGTGCTTCTGTGCTCGACTGGAGTACAAGATTGAGCATAGCCCAAGGTGCGGGACATGGACTGGTGTACCTGCACAAGGTATGCCAACCCAACATAGTCCATCGTGACATAAAATCCAGCAATATTCTCCTGGACGAGAAATTTGTGGCGCACTTAGCAGATTTTGGCCTATCAAGAATGCTTCGTCCTTATGATACCCATGTAACAACAGATTTAGTTGGAACTCTTGGCTATATCCCTCCTGAATATGGTCAGACATTAACTGCAACCTTCAAGGGAGACGTCTACAGCTTTGGTGTAGTTTTGTTGGAGCTTCTGACTGGTCGGAGACCTGTTGAAATATGCAAGGGGAAGAACTGCCGGGACCTGGTTTCCTGGGTGTTCCAGATGAAATCTGAGAAGAAGGAAGAGCAGGTGATAGATACAACTATTTGGGACAAAGATCGCGAGAAGCAGCTATTAGATGTTCTTGGAATAGCCTGTAAATGCCTGAATAAAGATCCAAGGCAAAGGCCAACTATAGACCAAGTTGTTTTATGGCTCGACGCAGTTGGTGCCAGCTGAAGTGTTGTTTGAGATCTAGGAGTACTTAGAGGCAGACGATATATACCATATAATTCTGTAAAGTTATAGCAGTGTATCAAGTTCAGACAGTCTTAACTGGTTAGATTCAGTTTTCTTTGTGGAAAATTTACTGTATACCAACAGGTTTACTCCGTAAAATTTGTATACTAGAATTTGTATACTACAGCCATTTTGGCCACGTCTATGAAAATAACCCTGCAAGCTTTCTTCAGAGCTCTAACTGAGCAGATCAAGTATTAGACGAGTTTTGGGTGAGATGGTCCTACGGTTGGACGAGGTGAGCATAAATCTCTACCTGTACGCTTTATACTTCATAGTTTTGATATTCGCGGCTTGCTTTTGTTCCTTTTTTTTCTTTTTTGACAATAGCTTTCGTTCCTCTTTTTGCAGCTATGATAAAAGAAAAAAAAAAGGGTGGGCAATATGGTTGCACATTTTGTAGCGAGACTCCCACCGGCACTGGGGCACAGACTTTCTTTCTAGTTCCCTCGGTCCTAAGTCCTAACTGTCCTAACCCTTGCGGAAATGAGTTATGCTGATTTGGAATTGATATTGTTGAAACTTGAAAGTATAGAATCATTGATCCAGTATCAGTCATTAGCTTAAACTTTTGGTTGAGTTTTTTTTCGCAAAAGAAACTGCTTTGACCATTGAAAAAAAAAACAAAAATTGAACATGTTTGATTAGTCAGGTATTGGGACTGTAATCACATGCTAATTATTGAAGTTGAAAGACTTTTACAGTTGACTTGTACTACCGCTATCCTTTATAACAACTTGTCTTATTTCATCTTGGATAATTCTATTCTTTAGCTATGAATTTTCTTTGCTTCTTCCATATATCCCTTTCTTTGCCATTTTAGTGAATATTTTAGCCTACACTGACATTCACAGGGAACCGCGTTCCTGTCAATTTATTATGAGACTGAATTACCATATTTAACATTCACAGAAGTCGGATTTCTTACTATCTATCAGTATTTCAATTTCGTAGGTGTTCGAGTTGTCAGTCCTGACGTTGATTCTGAACGTGGAGTCAAATAATCGCTTAATGTATGTAAGTCATGTTTCTCAAAATTTTCCTCGTTGCTGTCATGTAGTTTCAGATTGTGAGTTTCTGTCTTGGATGATAATTTTCGTTCCTGGAGTAAATGCACATTTAGTTGTGATTTGCAGCTTTTTAACAAGTGTTTGTAAGTTGGTAAATATTCCTGAGACCTCCGATGAGGCCAACTGAGGTATTTCCACTTACTTCCGCAAAATGGGTTTTCTTGTCTTTCTTCATTTGTTCCGTTTTGTGTTTAGGAAGTTTAAGCCTCACATGTGACCTGAATGATGCTCTGGCACTAAAGGAATTCTTGGGTAATCTTACTGATGCGCAAATTATAAACCATTGGAATGACAGTCTGAGTTGCTGTGAGTGGGAGGGTGTCTCCTGTAGGGCTAAAAATGATGCACCAGCAGCTGCAAGTAGAGTGGTTGAGTTGGTCCTAAAAAGCCAGGATCTCAAAGGAGTAATATCACGATCTCTTGGGCAGTTAGATCAATTGGAGATACTCGATCTTTCATTTAACCATCTTCAAGGTGAATTACCAGCTGAATTATCAAATTTGCGACAGTTGAGTATCCTTGATGTCAGTGACAACAAGCTCTCAGGATCAGTTGCAAAGGCATTGTCTGGTTTGACAAATGTTCAGTCACTGAATATTTCCAGGAATTCCTTCAATGGGTCACTTCCTCAATTCCTGAATTTAGCCGAGTTCAACATAAGCAACAATCAGTTCACAGGCCAACTCAATTCTCAAATCTGCAGTTCGAGAAAGATCAGGGTCATTGACATTTCCACGAACCTTTTCACTGGTAAGCTTGACAGCTTAGAGAACTGTACTTCATCTCTTAAGCAGTTGCATGCTGATTACAATTCTTTGTCTGGCGACCTTCCAAGCTTTATCTACATGATGGTTTTGTTGGAGCAGCTCACCATCTCCGGGAATGACTTCTCCGGCATATTTAGTGATGACATCAGTAAGCTGTCTAGTCTGAAAATCTTAATTGTTTCTGACAACCGGTTCTCTGGCCCCTTGCCTGATAGCTTGAGCAAGCTTACCAACCTAGAGCATTTAAATGCGCATTCAAATTTGCTTTCTGGGGTGTTACCTGCTAGCCTGTCCAAATGCTCCATGCTTCAACTGCTAGATCTCAATAATAACACTTTCACAGGCAGTATTGATCTCGATTTCACTGGACTACCGAATCTCAATTTCCTTAATCTTGCCAGTAACCATTTCAGTGGAAGCATTCCCACTTCACTTTCAACTTGCAAGAAATTAGAAACACTGAGCATTGCCAAGAATCACTTAACTGGCGAGGTGCCGAAGAACTTTGGGAATCTTACATCTCTTTCATTTTTCGCTTCTTCGAACAACAGCTTAGTGGATTTGTCAGGGGCACTCACGGCCCTTCAACAATGTAGGAATCTTTCCGTCCTTATTATTGGAGTTAACTTTCGTGGTGAAGAGCTCCCAGGAAATTTGTCAGGGTTCGATAACCTGAGAATTCTTGGGTTGGGAAGGAGTGACCTACATGGTGAGATTCCTGTTTGGCTGCTGAAATGTGGAAAGTTAGAAGTCCTTGACTTGTCGTGGAATCATTTGCGAGGCAGCCTTCCTCCTTGGGTTGGGCAGATGGAGCGTCTGTTTTACATGGATTTATCCGAAAATTTGCTCTCTGGAGAAATCCCAGAGACACTGATGCTGCTGAAGAGACTGGTGTCTACGCATTCCTGGTCACACGATCCTCCTACACCCACTGGTCTCCCTGTTTATGTAAAGAGGAGCCAGAGTCCTTATGGCTTGCAGTACAATCAGCCCTCTAGTTTTCCACCTTCCATATACCTGAGCAACAACATGCTCAACGGTACAATCCCGACAGAAATTGGCAGGTTAACTCAGCTCCATGTGTTGGATCTAAGCAGGAATTACATAACAGGGACAATTCCTGATTCCATATCAGATATGCTCAATCTTGAAGTCCTGGATTTGTCAATCAATGATTTACACGGAGTTATACCTTCGTCTTTTAATGACCTCACATTTCTGTCGCAGTTCAGTGTGGCATACAATCATTTACAGGGGCCAATACCGGTAGGAGTGCAGTTTCTGAGCTTTCCAAACTCGAGCTTTGAAGGTAATCCAGGTCTATGTGGGTCTGTTCAAGCTCCACATTGCTCCACTACTGGAAACATTACTCCTACTAGATCACATGTTAGTTCTGGATCAAGATATAAGTTCAGCACAAGTAGCATTCTTGGATTAACAATAAGTACTGTTGGGATTGGTGTCGCCTTCCTTTATTAGTTAGCAGTTCTGATTGATTGTTTAGCTGAGAAACGTCTCCAGAACTCAGATTCCGCGGAGGTAACACATTGATTGCCAGGAATATCGTGAAATTAGCTACGTGTTTACCAGGCTAGTGCACAATTGGCTTCCCCTTCATTAGGGACAGTACCACACAAACAGAAGATGAGGCTGTCAGAAACCTGTTCTTTCAGAGGGTAGTATCAGTTATCAGAAGACTTATCTGTTCTGAATATCACTATGACTGAAGTAATCTTTGATCTGGTGTTTACAATGTCGCAGCTATCATTTCAGACCATCTGAGCTAGAAATCAGTAGAATACCTGTATTTTTTTACAGTTGCAGTGTTGTGGTCCTGGTGTTTCAGATGTTGTAACTTCTAAGTGAAAAACAACACACTGATGTAACAGAGTCGACTGTGCATAATATATAGTCTGTATTGGTCATTTCTTACAAAGTAGTAATGAAAAACACAATCTCTTTACTCTCAGACTTGAACCTTCCTCAATCGGAATCTGATCGAGTCTCTACAAGAGAACAAGACTATTTATTGCCCACGCACATGTCATACACACGCCACTAAAATAGATTAGCTATTAACAGACTGATGTTAATCAGTTGCTAACGACTTCTTCTCTACTGATGACTTTGTTCCTAGACTAGCTACATACTACAAAAAAGCCCTTGAACAAACTGAGCATGTTCATCTTCTTGAATTTGCTCCATTTATATAGTGTCCACCAAATTCAGAGCTGTCTCTTCATTTGCCGAGTTCTTTAAACGCTCAATCGCCTTCTGAACCTGTACAGCCCGAAAAATTACATACACAGAACAACATACCCAAGTACAGAATCACAAGATGGTTACCTCTGTGTTCCAGTTGGTACGAGCAGTCAGAATTATCAATGTCACGGTCTGAATTAGAACACCGATAATCATTCCCCACCATATGCCCTGAAAGTTGAAAGATTTCTTCAAGTGACTAACCAAAAACTGACGTTGTCAAAAAAAAAAAGACTAACCAAAAACTATCCGAAAAATGCACAAATATGAGTGAGTGTGTATTCCTTACTGCTGCTCCTAAGCTGGTCTTGAAACCCAGTACACATCCAATAGGAAGACCGATAATGTAATAAGAAGCTAGATTCACATACGCCACCAGAGCTTGCCATCCACTTCCAATTGCCACACCTGCAAAATGTTTCGAAAACATTGTCAGATAGATTGCTAAACCTTCATAGGCTTACAGTATAATGCTTCTCAGAAAGTTTATGTCTGAGAAGAATAAATCATTTTTCGGAATCTTTATCTAGGTGTTACCTGAGAGAATAGGCTGAATGCCGTTCAAGAAAACCGAGATGGCGAGCAAAGGGGTTAGGCTGGATACAGATTCAATCACTTCAGAATCAGTGGTGAAAGCCTTGCTTAGCTCAACTCTAAAGATCAGGACTACTGCACTGAACACAATGCTGATGACGATACTAGTCCCATTCACTACCAAGACCGAGAACTTTGCTACCATAGGATGAGCTGCTCCAAGTTCATTACTTACTCTTACACTGCATCAACCCGATTAGTAAAACCCGTTACATAGGTAAAGAAAAACAGATCACACTACACTACATCAATTGAATTTCTTTGTTGAAAATGACTGAGTTTCTACTGTACCTCGCGGCTGCTGCTAGACCCAACATAAACTGCATGTCCCAGTTTAAATAATTCATGCTGAAATTCTCAATCATAAGTTGACAGTCATTAGTAAACATAACAGTAGAACAAAGTGAACACTAGAAGAGAAGTGTTACCAAATAGAAATCGAGTCTAGTGATACTGTAGGATTAGCCAGAAGCCCTGATATAAGTACCAGTCCTTGATTGTACCAGACTTCCAAGCTGCATCAGCAACCACGGAAGATTAGACCCAGAGTAAGCAAAAGGAACATTTACAGGCTGATACTGAAAGCGAAAACTGAACATACCACAGCATGATAGCAGAAGCAACTGTCAGCTTAAAATACGGCCAAATACCAGAGAAAGCCTTGACAGAGAAGCCAGTCCAAGTCTCCTTACAGTTCGGACTGAACAGAATGTAAAGAGCATTCACAATAGCCAAAATCCACCACGAGAAGCTCAAAGTAAGAGCAGCTCCAATAAGTCCATAGTCGAAAACATAAACGACAAGCCAAGTAACAAGTGTGTGCAATGTGAAGACTCCAACAGACATGTATGCCAAAGGATTGACAATATTTTGAGCTTGAAGGAACCTCTGCATTGGACAGCTTATAGCAAAGGCGTACAGCTGAGGAATTATTCCGCGTGCAAAGATCTGTCCTTGCTCCGATATGCTGTCAGATTGACCCATGGCCTTGAGGATCACACCCGAGTAGCAGTACAGGAAGGTTAACAGTACAGCTGCTCCAAGATGTAGTATGATTGCTCTTTGTAATATAATTCCCATGGACGAGTACCGCCTTGCGCCATAAGCTTGTCCACACACAGTCTGCACTGCACTGGCCATACCCAGCTGCACAAAATCAACCAGTTTTCCTTATTTTCAAATTAATGTCATTCTTTACATAACAGTCGAGTTTGTTAAAAATCGCTTCATTTTCAATGTCGTTATGAATAAGTCACTTTAAGTACAGTGTCATGTGAATAGAACTGTAACAAATGAAAGAAAAAACACAAGATGGAAAGTGTGTGAAAGAAGCTAAGTTAGTATTACCATGATACCGTAGGCAAGGCCTTGGATACCAACACTAGCAATAGAAGCACCAGCAAGCTCCAAGGCACCTAAATGGCCTGTAAAAGCCAGAGTGACAAAGCTAAGCATGTAGTTGAAGATAGACACCACAATGGAAGCTCCAGAGAGTAACCATAGCAGCCTCGACTCCCAAGCAATAAGTCGCGGCCACCACCTTGCTGCCACCGGCTTGTGGGCCAGGAAATCCTCGACCACGTCCGACGACAGGTCTGGTATCCTAGCATGGGAATGCAATCCTAGCAACAATGGCTCGTACTCTTGCTCTGCTGAAGAGGCCATTAAACTAAACTAAACTAAACTAAGTGTGTGTGGTACACTTGGTTTCTAGAACAACTAGGTGCATTACTTACAAAAGTGACAAATTGTTAAATTTTATACCTAAACATTAAAGATTACAACTACCATTCTTCATTTCTTGTATTAGATACAACAAACATTCATGCGTCATCTATATGTTTTAGCTAACGTCTCATTCTGAATGCAAAAATTGTGTAACAAGTTAAACGCGATTCCTTGTATGTACATTTCAGAATGAAATCACAATCAAGATTCTGGAAACCAATCAAATGAACTGATTTTTCATTCGTATTTTTCACGTTTTAATGTATATAATGTAAATATATGTGGATGCAATGTTCATACAATCATATTTAGGACTAACTTGTGAGTTTTGACAAGCATAAAATCCAACCATAATCCAACCAAGGCAACCAAATGAGTAGTTGTAACTACGTCAACACGTGAAGTTTCTTACATGAGTTATAGTTTGACACTTTGACTACGTGGTAAACTAGTGCAGATGTGAGTGATAGACTAGCTAGCAAAGTAGCAAATGTTTTGGTAAAAAACATCATCTGTCGGACAGACTTGAAATGAGGGTTAACTAGCCAAGTTGCTACCGCAAGTTCTAGACGGGTTCTCTATATGAAAGACATGAGGATAGAATGTAGGAGCTAGATGGGCATACAATACTAAGTAGACGGGTTAACTCTGTCAGGTGGACTTTGGACAGGCATGCACATAGACTCTATCGGATAGACATACAGACTTGATTGACTAACATGCCCTGTCGGCAGACATACATACGATATTGGATATACAAGTAAACTCCATGGATAAACGGGTAGACCTCGTTGGACAGACTAGCATACTCTGTCGGATAAACGGGTAGACCCTGTCGGGCAGACAGGTCTACCCTGTCGGGTTGACTATGTCGAATTGGCAGGCAGATTACTATATTGACAGTTAGACTTTACTGGACTGACTTTAATTAAACTAAACACGAATAGAAAGTTAATCAATGAAAACAAATGTAAGATACTGAAATAAAGAGAGACACAGGATCTTTTGTACGTGGAAAAGCCTATAAATAAGGGGAAAAACCACGGGGGGAGCTTGTTATCCCGCCAAGTATTTCTAGTAGTTCTTGTAGTAGTATTTCGCCTTGTAGGTTACACTTGATGAATGTAAATACAATTATTGACAATGAAAGAGAATGATAATACAATAATTATGAGATAATGAGATGTAGGAGTGTTGGGTTTCAAGGAATGAGTTAGGGTTTGATGATGGAGATGGAGTGGTTGTAATGGTGGTAGATGAATTATGGTGATGGTGGTTATGGTGTTTGTGTGGAGTGAGATGAAGGAGAATATGTGCTTTGGTTTAAGAGAAGTAGTTTCAAAGGTTTTACAGTGATGTCGAGATGGATCTCTAGAGGAATAATGGTAGGGGTATATTTATGGTTGTGTGGTGAATTTAGGGTTCAATGTAGAGGAAATGGGTAAAGTGTTATGGGATAAGTGTTTGCCATGGGATGATGCACGACATATCATTATACTATAGCTTTGGAGTGCTTATATAATGTTCTTGGTCAGTTTCTTAAGTCTCCCCATCTTCCCACGTTCTTAGGAGCATCTTCACCCATAATCTCCTGAAATGTAGCTGTTGACCAACTGACTGCTGACTTGACCAACTGACTGTTGACTGGGTCTTCTTAGATAGTGCTTGTTGACTTGACTCCGTCTTCTTAGGAGATCGTGCTTCTTATGGAATAAGTCTTGAACTAACTCTTGACAATCTTTGTACGTGGTCTTGGTTGTTGGAGAGGAAATAGGAGGCAGTTGTTGACTCGTTCTTCTATCCGTCACCACTTAGCTGGTCTGGCAGATAACCGCTTGCTATTTAGTTGGAGATAAGGCACCTTTGACTCTTTCTCCCTTCTTAACTGTACTTGCCGTGTAGTTGATCATATCAAGAGAAGTTTACTTCATTTGACTTTATCTTCAAACCGTAACCCATAACAATGCCTAGTCAGTCCGGCTAGCTTCCTGTAAGTCTGATCTGATCTATACGACAGGTGGTCAGCCTAACCCAGTCTGTCCGGCTGGGTATCAGCCTGACCAGGTCTGTCCAACCTGATGCCAGCCTGTCTGTAGAAGTCCAAACGTCTGGATCTACAGCTAGAACACCTCGTGCTGGATGGCTCGACGTATTGGCTGGTCTGTCCGACTAAACCCAGAATTTAGCTCATAACAGCAAATGCACATATTATTATAAGGATTTTTCTAACCTGTGCTCATAGGACATGACAAAACTTAACCCCATATACTTTCTCGAGCGTGTGTACATGTTAACGACTTTAATCTTTGGGGTGAGCTGTTTTGGAAATACAAGTTCTTTCTCAAATTCACCATCTTCTCTAGTTTGACAATACTTTTGATGAGGCAATTCGATAAATCAATCAACTAAGCCCAAACTTTTAATCGAAGACGTGGTCAACCAAAGAAATTACACAAATTCTACTACCGTGAAACGGTCTCATGCGATGAGACCGTCTCACACATTTCAAAAGTAATTATTACTTTTCAAAACCAACCTATTTCAAAAGCAACATGTTAGCGTATCAAAAGTAATATATATTATACGATAAGACAGTTTCATCCTAGAAAATCTGAAAAAATTACGTCGGGTGTTAAAGCATAAAGTCATTGTTTGGGCCCTAACTATCAGTCTAGACTTTAACATGGTATCAGAGTTTCGGCGATACTAAGATCTCAAGTTCAAATTCTCGTAACCCCCTCCTCAATCAAGTGCACGTCAAGCACAAAAGTCGTCGTCTGTGTATTGGTATAGTCCACATTTCATGCCCAAAAGGCATTCACGTGAGGGGGCGTGTTAAAGTATAAAGTCATTGTTTATTTTTCAATTGTGAAGTTATGGATCTGACTTACATACACTTCTTTTACATCCTACAAGAGAGTTTAGGTTTTCTCCTTATGTTTAACCCATGTTTGGTTTCGGCCTAACACGGTGCTAGGGCTAGCAAAACTAGTGAAAGGTCGGGATATTTTTTTTTTTTTTTTTCCTAAAGCTGCTGAGATTTGTACAGACTAGGGTTAGTTTCATTTTTATTATTTTTTCTGGTTTTAATTCCTTCTTCTCAAGCAGTTCTCTGATAACTTTCGGCGCTCTCCTTCGACGGACCACCTCCGCCGACGCTACCACCGTCCGCCATCACTGACTTAATTGTAAGCTAATTTTCCCCCCCTACAAATTCTGTCAATTTTAAAGGAATCCCTTCTCTCGAGATTAAGTTGAATTGTATTTCAATTAAACAACTTATCCTGTCAAATTGATTCATGTTAAATTTCGGATTATACCCAAAAATAATACGGAGTAGATGTACTGGGATTTTAGTCTGCAACTCTGTATTTTTGTAGGGTTTTCTCTCCAATATAATTCTCAATTGAGGGAGGTGTACACGCTAATCGATTCATCTATGTTCCAAAATAAATGCATGTAATTTTTTGCTAAGATTCTTATATAGCTCGCTATGTAATTTTTTTGGAACTTTGATTAACCAATTAATGAGTACGCCCTCCTCAACACGGGGATACCTTATTAGGTATAGGGTGTCTTAATGGAGGGTGTACCGATTAATATGGTAGAAGTATAGCATAACAACAGTAACTTGAATTGACATGCAAGTATAGGCATATAGCATGAGTGGTCAGTGGCAGGAGGAGCAATATGTTATACTGGTATGTCCATAATCGGCCTGGTTCCGGTTATGGGCAGGTTATCTGGCGACTGGTCAGGTCCTGACGTATCGTTTAGTCGTTTACTATGTTGGTGTGTTACGTCTGGTTACATTGTGGTTCCTCGAGTACCAATCGTTGACCTTGTTTGACTTGTCATTTACTCGTTTACTATGTTGGTGTGTTATGTCTGGTTCCATTGTGATCACTGGGGTACCAATTGTCGAACTTGTTTGACCTATCATTTAGTCATCGTTTACTATGTTGGTGTGTTAAACCTAGTTCCGGTTCCATTGTGGTTGCTGGAGTACCAATCTTCGAACTTGTTTGATGTCGTATTACTTAGTTGTTTGATATGTTGGGTCTGTTATGGGCTGTAGTAGGTGTGTGCTCGATAGTGTGCATTCTGTTGGTTGATGTACCTCGCTAATTATGTTTTATTTACATGCTGTCTAGCTTACATTTAGAACATGATGGCTGAATCCTCTGCTTCCGGTGGCCTTGAAAAACCGAAGATACAAAAGCCGGAGTTTAAGCCATTAAGTCCAGCTGAAATGTCGGAAGGTTTGGTTCAGTCCTTGGCTGTTGACATTCCAAAACATCGATTCACGCCCCTCAAAAAGGCATGGCTGCATGAACCACGGCATCAGTTTGACATTTACCCTTTAGTCTATGATGTGATGAAGATTGATCTCTGTATGTTTCCCAATAAACGCAAAGTTGTACTCAAGACTCGATCTGATACCCCTGATATTACCCACCTACAGAAATGTGCAGCTTTTCTTACTGCATTCATGAAAGGTTTTGATGCAAAAGACGCTGTAGCCATCCTGAGATGTGATGAGATCGTGCTAGACAAAGTAAATATACCGGAAGTTAAACCATCACTGAAAGGGGAGCATTTGAGTCGCGCCATTGGCAGGGTGGCTGGTAAACAAGGCAAAACAAAATTCACAATTGAGAATGCTACAAATACTAGAATTGTCATTGCAGGCGAAGACATTCACATAATGGGAGCTCACTTGAACCTCAAAGTTGCCAGGGATATGATTTGCCGCCTTATTCTGGGGTCTCCTGCTGGAACGGTTTATTCCAAGCTTAGAGCTGTTTCTGCCAGGCTCGCTGAATGCCGTTGAGAGAGGTTGCTCTCTCTACCTTAACTTGTTGCCAACTTTTTTTTGCGGATCGTTAATTAGGATTTCTGTTATATGCACTTTTAATTTACTGAGATATACCGATGAATGGCCTGGGATTTACAACGACTTTCTGAATGGAATTGCAGATGCTTATGAGTATTTATCGAGTGTGTTATTTGGATGCTTAATTTAAGCTAGCAAGTAGCAAGTTTTAGTTTTTGAGCTTTCCAAACTCAAGTTTTCAGGGTACTAGTGTATGTAGCAGTGCAGTTTCTGAGGGTAATGCAGGTCTTTCTGTATCTGTGTAAGCTCTTTGTTGCTCCATTGCCCAAAACAGTAGTCTTACTGGATCAAATTTTGCTCCCCTTGGACTAACAATATCTACTGTTGCGATTTGTGCACCTCTGTTCCTTTAAGTTAGCACTTCTACTTCTAATTGATGATTTTTACATGTAAACTGCTTGTCTCCCCGGTTAGCTCAAAGAGTCGGGCGTAGTATGTGTTCTCCTGTTGAATACGATGTCGAAGCTGTTTTTCGGACCATTAGGGCTAGAAATGAGTTGAATACATACCTGATCTTTTATAACTACAGTGTTTATAGTCCTGTTGTTTCAAGGAAGATCATATAATTTACTGTAATTTTGGCTCACATACATAAAGAAAATAGTACAGATTTAAACCCTTCATGAAGTACGAGTAGTCCTCTAGTCACCAGATTCACAATCTGGCTACCCCGAACTCGACAATTCCCTAATCAAAAGTTGATCGAGGGAAAGTAATGAGTTCCTATATGATTATTTATTACCAGTGCATGCATGTGATGCACACGCCACTGTAGCTAATCAAATTACACTATGTTAATCAGTTGCTAACGGCTTCTTCTCCACAAGCGTTGGTAGTGTTCTCACCAGTCGATGGTATACCCGGATCTACTTCTCTACTAATGGCATTGTTCTTAAACTTTGCGTATATAACGAGTTGGACTAATCCAAGCACACACCCTAAAATGTTGGGTACCTGCATCCAGAAATTTCTTCGCTGATTAAGCATGCACATTTGAGTTAATTTGAGTAATTTACAGAAAAAGGAAGTAATTAAGAGAAGGTATATACTTACGAGGATGAAAGTGTTGATAGGAAAAGAAGCATAGATGCTCCAAACCAGGCCGTTGACGAATGAAGCTAAAGAGGTTGTGTATGGCCAATACTCTACATTTCTGGTTCTGAATACTTTCTTCTGTTTTTATTAATGTCCAACAAAAAAAAAAAAAAGATTATTGACAAATCAATACGTATATGTTTAGGCTATAAACAATTACAAATATGTAACATTTAGTAGTTTCATTGAAAAAAAGGAAAAAGTCGAAACAACAACTCACTGATAGGACATCGATAACGGGTGACCCATAGCTTATAAAATTTCGCAATTTGTTTTGGCAAAAACACGAGTCTATTAAAAAAATATTGTATTACTGTAATTTTTAATTTTAATTTTCTAAATTCTTATTAATTGGTTGATTGCATATAAGATTTAAATTATCCAATTATTTATCAGTTGTGTGGGTCCATAGCTCAGTGGTAGAGCATTTGACTGCAGATCAAGAGGTCACCGGTTCGAACCCGGTTGGGCCCTGTTTTATTTTTATTTTTTCCAAATCATAAATGAATTTGACCAACTTGATTACCATGTTAATTAAACAAGGCCATATACATAATTACATATGCACCAAAGAATGTACTGTACGTTTTAGATTCTTACCATAATAATGGAATTAATGCACCTTATCCACAACTACATCTTACGAGTATATAGTTTGGGCCAAAAAAAATTAATCCTTTTTTATATCAAATCACTCACAAGTTTCGTTACTCGATCGACAAAATGGGTTCCAACTTCCAAATATTTCTTCTTCCTTGGAATGATCTTACTCTTCTTATCATCCATGTCACAAAGTTGTGCGAAAATTATCCAACCACTTTATAGAGTTATTATTATTAATCAGATTACTGATGACTTCCCACTTTATGTTAGTTGTAAATCTAAAGATGATGATTTGGGAGGGCATTATCTCAAGACATATGAGCAATTTTCTTGGCATTTTAAGTAGAATTTGTGGGAAACTACGCGATTTTCTTGTCATTTTGAATGGACCGACAAGAAGCGAACAACCTTTGATGTGTTTAATGCTAGAAAACCCGGGAATTTGTGTGATTGGGGGCCCGATTGTTACTGGCAAGTACGTAAAGACGGGTTTTATTTCAATACAAATGGTAGCTGGAGTGCGGATATGAGGAATGTTTGGTAGTCCATGGGGTCTTTGTTATGAATTAAAGAACTTTGAGAAATGCTAGCATCATTATTGTATATACTCGAGTTCAAGTCTGATAAAATCAGGTTCGAAAATCACCAGTTACGATCTTACAATAGCAATTTCGATTACCAAATAATAGCCGATTGTATTTACTGAATGTCCTAGTTTCATTTCCTTTCACGCAAGTGTAATGTGTAAACGAATTCCATTTACTAGTAGTCATGGCCTGTGTAGTCTATTACACGCAACCAACCAATATCCGATCATCCAAAAAAAAAAACACCGATCATCAATGTATTTATAGAATCGCTAATTACATTTGTTTCATTGTTTGTATGTAGGGAGTTGTAAATTATCCACGTATTTCTGTTAAGTATGTATGTGACCGATCAACTAATTGGTACTCTCTTGTAAATAAATATAAATTGTCCTCACATGTCGAGATACTCCATTCAAACTTCAATATCTTTCAAAGTATACACGTGAAAATTATGAAAGTATACTTTTGTAAAAGTATTTTTCGTTACGAATCTAATGGTATAAGTTTCATATTTTTTTCCAACTACTTTTTCGTTAATTATATATTGAGTGTAAAACAACCGTCTTGATAAGTGAGAACGACTTATATTATTTATTTATGAAAAATGTATACTTCTCTAAAAAAAGGAGCAATATAATGCAATGATAATACATCATTTTAATAATTTGATACAACAATTTTTATATAAAGTATTATTGATATAACTTTTAGTTTGCTGTATTTTGGCCAGGGTCTATTCTAGATCATGTCAATTTAATTTAGTTCAGGTCTATATATTAAAATCCAATCAATTTTGATCGACTTGGTTTTAATTTATAGAACGTCAATGATATCGAACGAACCTGGAATACAATTCAATTAAGAAACAACAATAATCAAAGTGGAAAAATGAGGGAGAAACAAGTGTCGAGTTGTGGTGGCTTGAGAGTGATAAGTAGAGCTAGTTATAGGAAACAAAAACAAGAACTTTTCAGGCCTAAACCAAAGTCTGTGAATGAAAGATACAGAGAAAAGAAAACGATTAGAGTACTTCGTTTTATCTTTCACGTGAAGAAGCTGCAACACTTGCATGCAAAAGACCATGCATTGCCAACTCCCAAAACTTACGTACGATTTATTCCGCCATTTTTATTCACTCTGATTAAAACTCATCCATCACACGATTCTGGGAAATTGATGCATAGACTTGCATTGCACATTGGCTAACTTCACATGGTGTGTACGTTGATGGCCGGCCTCATGGTCCATCACTACTTAAACCTCCGGACTAATAATCATCGTTCGTTTTTAGTGCATGGATTGACTTTTGCGTACACTATATAATTTGTTTTATTGCAGTGTATGTATATAGTACCTATTATACCTTTTATGTTGTAAATGTACGTGAAAATATATGCAATTATGCATTATATGGATCGCCCTAAGTAGAGAACTAAGAGAAGTGTGCGACAATCGCCCTATAATTTGTACTACGTTAATACCTATCTAAGATTAGTTTTTTGGAAAAGAAGAAATTCTAACTGAAAAAAAAACTAAGGTTCAATTGAACACTTTATGAGCTAAAAGAAAAAAATATCATTTGCTTTCATCAATAATTTAATAACAGCCACGTATGCCTTAGCTATTGTCCTATACCATCAGGAATTTGGAATTTCACGAACAATAATAATACTCCCTCCATTTTATTTATTTGTTTACGTCGGGCTTGATTTTCCGTTACAAACCCGGCCCAACGTAAACAAATGAATGAAGTGGAGGGAGTATTTTTTTAATTTTTCCCGGTCTATTCTAGATTTGTTCCTCATAGAAAATGGAGTACACACAATGAGATATATACTATTGTAGAAAAATGTCCATGTAACTATATACTTATACAATAACTATACATCTAATATAACTACATTATCAAATTTTTGTATCTATAGTATTAAGAGAGGCAAATTTCAGTAACTAATTAAGTGTCAATCACAGGGAGCACCTAAAACACTACTTGTACTAATTTTATCTCACATGGAGTTGTGTAGTGTATGTTGTACTGTTGTACTGTTGTAATATAACATTAGTGATGATCAATCGCGATTAATTTCATGGATTGTTGTATATACATTATGCATGAACGTATATACAACAATACTGTATCTTAGAATGTTCCGAATGATTATATTTTGCCCTGATTTTTAAATATCACCTCCCACTTTAGTATGACTAATAAAAAAACATGATTACATGCAACAACATATGTACATACATATATTAAACAAACTAAATAAGGTTAAGTAAGAAATACATACCGCGATTGATAATGGCGAAGCATAGAGAAATAAGTTAGCCATAACACCCAATGTGCCAAGGATCATCGAACCACGTCTTTTCCTCTGACCGTGACCCGTGAAAAACTCGAGCACGATGGAAGTCACAACACAAGCTAGAATGACAATCTCAAGAGCAATGAAAAGAAGCACAAGAATTTTCTTCCTATTCCCTTTGTCAGCATAATACGCAAAGAATATGGCGTAGAGGAAACTTAGGGAGAGGCCTATGGAGTTGGTGGTTAACACGAGAAGGCGATTCGAGCCCTTTAAGAAGACTCCATAGGCTAACCAGAGGCCACAGTTGAGCACCATGGCTAGGTAAGGGAGTGGAGAGAATTGCCCTACTGATTTTTTTCTATGGATTTCTTTGCAAGTTGAGATTGGTGATAAGAAGAGAAATGTTGATGTTAAATTTCCTAGTATTCCCATGGCTAACTCAGCTATGGACCAACCTTCCATTATTAGTATATATTATTTGATGTAAATGTAGCTATGGCTGGGAATAATGTTGAATGATATATACAATAGAAGGATTTTATTTTGTTACTTGAGGAGGGGTGTTATATGGCATGGATTATTGCACAATGTACCCTTGCTAGCTAGCTGAGTTCATATATATATTGATACTACATGTGATTTGTGACTCGTGACACGACAACAAAACGATTAATGAGCAGATCATCTAAACATATATTTGATGTATGAAGAATTTGTAGTAGACACTCGTACTTTTATATATTGGATTATACACTAGCTAGTCTGTGTGTAGCATATGTTCATATATACATGAGGGCCTAATTTCTCCCAGCGTGGGCTAATGAGCAGTCCAGCCCACATGGCCACAATGGCAAAGTTTTAAAAATATATCGTGTATTTGGGACATATATCTCATTTTACGTTGTATTTTCAACAAATCATTATGTATATACTCCCTCCATCCGCCTTTCAACAAATCATTATGTCACGCTTTGTAATGTATGCCAAAGTTAGCATGAAATAAAAGCATTATTGAGGTTATCTGACATGATTTTTAATTTATCTTCTTATTTTGTGTTCTGAATGCGTGGTTGCGGTTTGAGGCCATGGAGTATTGATCTTGGAGAGTTATGATCTAGATATAGACACCCCTGAGTAATATCTCAAAAGGAGAACAATGAGAGTTAGCTCGATGAAATTGTAAAATGCAGTCTTTTGGACGATTCGAAGTATAACTTAACTCCGGGGAAACTATGAAAAAAAAGTGCGAAGTGGAAATTTTAAAGGAAATATTGTGATTATTAACTTGATGTATTGTGCATTTGTAGGCACAAGTTTTGTATGCATCTGAATAAGAGACACAAAATATGAGTTTTAAATGAATTTAATATTTATCAAAATTTCGTGTACAATCTCTTTAATTTCTATTGAAATAGAAATCAATCCTCTGATTAAATCTCCACTAGATCTTCAATTCGAGGGCCGCAATGACTTGATCTCGAACCGTATTTGAATTTGAATTTGAATTTAGGATTTTGACAATCTTGATTTGAGAGTCTTTTGGATGATATTCCGGTTTTGGCGTTCAAGGGCCTAGGCTTGATCTTGAACTGGATTTGACTGTTGATGAACTTCTTTGGATCTCTGGTGCTTGGGAGCTTTCCCAAATCTTGTAAGTTGATTGTTGTAGGTTGATTGTTGTCAGCGACTTCCTCGTTCTTGTGAGCTATCTCCAGATCTTGAGGTTTGTTTGATGATTTGATCTTGGTGCTTGAGAACTTCCTCCAAGATGGTCTTCAGGTCTTCAAGACTTGGATTTCAGGAATGTGGAAGACTTGATCTTCTGGAATGTGGAACACTTGATCTTCAATGGTGTGTAAGACTTGATCTTGCGGGATCTAGAAGACTTGGACTTCAGAAATTTTTGAAGACAACTATGAGGTGGGGGTCATCCGATCCTCTATTTATAGTGAAGAGGTGAGAGAGTCAGGTGGAATACACCTCTTGAAGGTGTGCAAATTCAGGACTCTATCTCTTAGAGTTTAATTGATAGAATGTCACCTTTAAAAGATAATTACTATTTAATAATTATCTAAATAAAAGATAATTATTATTTAATCCCCCGTAATTGAGAATCATCACCGAGTTGTCCATTTCCAACTATGAGTCACAGGAGACACGTAACATTATGTAATTGGCCACTCATTAATGACGTAAGCTAATATTCAACTTTGACTTTTAATTTCAACTTCTACGTGGCACATTGTAATTGGTTGATTATTTTTGGCCTCCTACAGCATTTCTTAACCCCATTACTATATGTTTGTGGCAAATTGATAGAGGTCTACAGTGTAAACACAATTAATTTGTCTACAATGTAAACTTACCATTAGAAATAATCTTTAATAGAATTATTTTGTGAAATCCTTGCCTCTCATTGGTGTGGCACACAGAAGGGGACACAGAGTGGGACAGAAGATCCATTCTGGTACCCCTGGGGGTATCTTATAATTTTCCTTCTAAAATTATGCACGGTTGAGATGAAAGTTATTATGGTACTTTGCGGTACTCGTCAAGGCCTAAATCATGGCGGATAGAAGAGAAGAAAATGAGAGAAAGAATCTTCACGGGCTTGGGGGGGGGGGAGGCGGATACAACGAGGAGATGAGAGAGAACGAGGGATGGTAAAATGGTTAGGGTCGAGATAATGACGAGAGATCAGAGAATGGGAAGGAGGTGTTTATGAGGAACGAGAGAGGAAGAATGTAGAGAATGAGAAATGTCTTAATTTGGGGTATGTTTCATTTTGGGTAGATATGTGTAATAAATGGAGGGAGTTATTAAAAGAGCAATTAGAAAGGTTTAAAAAGGGTAGTTGAATTGCTATTTTATGGGTATACAAAATTACCCCAGGGAAAAAAGTGGGTATATCGGATAAGGAATACGGGGTATTTTCTTTGGGTAAGAGAGAGTAGTAGCCAAACCCACTTAGATTTTCTCAATTATTAATGTTTCTACTATCTCGAGAGGACGTTAGGTAATACTTTGATCACTAATAATTCATTATATAAAATTCAACTAATTATAATTCATTCCTTAATAATTAGATTCATCTTAAAGATAAATTTATAAAATTGTACTTTTTCCAAAAAGATATATTTATATTTCAGTTATCGGTGGACAAACATAACGATGGTACACAAAGTTTTCTAAGTGACCATGGTCTCTCAATAAATTATTGTGAGACCGTGTTACCATGTTAAAAAGTGAATCGTTTTACATTGTTTGTAATCATATTAATACTTTTCGTGATCATTTTAGTTTACTATTATATCACATTGTGCATGATTTTGAAAGACCACGTACGGACGTAATATAAAATTATTACCTCAGCTCGAATATATAGAGTAACACTTTTACAAATTTGTGATTGGGTATTGACCTAAAACGATTATCAAAAGTCGGATAGTACTCAGTAGTTATATAAATACGGGGTTACGATATAAATAATATGGTTGGTCTTTTGATAATAGTCAGTAGTTTGGAGACAGTCTCTGACAAGACCTAGGAGTACAAAACCTCCCCTCTTTTACATTTCATGTGGAAAAGACTTTCTTGTCCCCATGCGTTGCATATGATAAAAAGTAAAGAATTTTGAAAGTTGATGTCTTTTGAAGTTCAAAACCTTCTTACTGCTAATTTAATTGATGATTAGCCATTATAATAAAAAATCTCATTTAATTTTGTTGTCAATGACATCTATATAAGTTCGAGTAATATTATTAGACTTGGTTTTACCACATTTTCTCATAGCACAATTCTAAAATAGAAAATGAGTTCTAAAACGACCTTCCATTCTCTTGTGATGATCATGGTACTCCTTTTCTTAGCATCCATGTCTCAAAAATGTACTTCAAGAGAATTATATGAAGAGAATAGCGTCATCCCAAATCGAACACTTTGGCCAAATAGAATAACTCATAGAGTTCATGTTGTTAATCAAATTTCCAGTGATAGTAACCCGGTCTATATTCGTTGTCAATCTAAAGACGATGATTTAGGAGAACATTATTTGAAGACGAATGATGAATTTTCTTGGCATTTTAAGATAAATTTCTGGGGAAGTACTCTATTTTTCTGTCGTTTTAAATGGAACAACAAGGATACAAGTTTTGAAGTTTTTAATGCCAAGGTATACGGCCATTGGTGCGAATGGAGCAACGATTGCTATTGGAAAATACATGAAGACGGGTTCTACGTGAATGACAATACTACCCTCAGCCATACTTGGTAATTAATCAAATGATGATAATCGATATCATTATTGTTTCCAAAAATGGCTTGTTTTATTCAATTATTGTCTTAATTATATCTGTATCAATTAAAGCATTCGATCTTATGATAACTTGAGATCATTCTTGGACTGCCCCCATGGTGTTTCTGATCTGATCTTATTGTTTTGGTTTGCAAAGAGATCAAGGCTACGCATCACTCGTTCTATATATTAGTGTCGACAAATTTTGATTCGTAATCTTGAATATCAATCAATGTAGATTGATTCGTTGAATGAGGCGGCCAATGTAACAATAACTACAAAGCGGGTAAATTAAACTCTAAAGACCTTTAAAAGTGAAATCATAAAATGTCATATTTAGATATTTAAGTCTAAATTGACTTCAAATAGAACTATCAACGTCACCAATGCGAATGTGTGATTGCTAAAGGTTTACAGTGTAGATACAATTAATTTGTCTACAATGTAAAATTAAGTCAATATTAGTAAAATTGAGATTGGAGTAGTAAAAATTAATTTGTGATGAAAAAATCATGCAGTAAAATTATTTTTGTGAGTAGTAAAATTTTACTAGTGTAGTAAAATTAATGCTAATAGTAGACACTTACATTGTAGACCTCTAGCATTATTGTCCGATTGAAAAATGGGACGTTTCAGCGTGTGTTGAAAAGCCTTAAGAACTATTAATGCTAAAATATATTGTTATCGTATACTACTGATTTCAGGATTGCGCTTTGACCCGATTACTTACAAGCAATGAACGAGTGTAATTAATTACAACGTTAGTCATGACTCATGAGTAAGTATTGGATGCTCCTCGTTTCATCACACGTACATTCACACTGTTACAGTAGAGCTAATCTTACTGTAATGGTGATGGTAGCGTGAGAGTGAAGATAGATTGTAACAGAAAGGAGAGAGAATTAGAGAGAGTTTGAGATGAGAAAGCAATTGTAACTTTTGTTATTAAATTTCTGAATGAATTACAATGCTACAGACTTGTGTATTTATAGAGTAATTCCAACAGAATCTCTAACAGAATTCCTAGCTATTAACCGCCTTAACTGCTTTGTAACTAACTTCTGATTACAGTTAGCTACCTATAACATCACTCCCTCCTTTAACTGACTTGCCCTCAAGTCAGGTTCCAGTGAAAGCAGCTACAACCGCAGGATATTGAGCTGAAATCAGCTGTGCCAGTTCCCAAGTGGCCTCAGTCTCCTCCTTACCCTGCCATAGAATCAGGAATTCATGTTGTAGCTTATGATCAGGCGTCACTACTTCCCTTTCTTCCAAGATAGCTGCAGGTACAGGAGCATTGTCCACTGTTTTGCCTTGCAATCCAGTAGGAATATGAGCAGCCATAGGCAGTACTCCTCTGAATTGTTTGAGTTGTGATACATGTACCACATTGTGAATTTTGGCTGATTCAGGTAACTTAAGCTTGTAAGCCACACTGCTGATCACTTTGGCTACCTGAAATGGACCAAAATACTTCTGAGCAAGCTTCTGATTTCCCCTCATCTGTACAGATTGTTGCCTGTAAGCTTGTAGCTTAAGCCAGACCCAACTGTCTGAAACACCCTTTCTGATCTGTGTCTGTCAGCAATCTGTTTCATCCTGTTCTGAGCTTTGATCAAGTTCTCTTTTAGTGTTGCTATCATCTTTTCCCTTCTCTGCAGAGACCTATCCAGGGCTTCCACCTTAGATTCACCAGGTAAATAAGGCAGATGGAGAGGTGGTGGCTGATTGTATACCACTTCATAGGGTGTAATGCCAGTAGAAGTATGGTAATGGGTATTAAACCACCATTCAGCCAAGGGTAGCCACATTAACCAATCTTTAGGATTTTCTCCACACATACACCTGAGATAACCTTCCAAACACTTATTTACTACCTCTGTTTGGCCATCAGTCTGAGGGTGGTAAGCAGAGGAGAGTTTGAATGTGGTGTTATGTAAAGAGAACATCCCTTTCCAGAATTGACTCAGAAATATAGGATCCCTGTCATTCACTATTGTCTTTGGCCACCCATGCAGCTTGAAGACATTATCCAAGTATGCCTGTGCCACTTCAATAGCAGTAAAAGGATGTGACAGAGGTATGAAATGGGAATATTTACTGAGCCTATCCACTACTACCAGTATCACCTCCCTTCCTTGAGATTTAGGGAGAGATGTAATGAAGTCCATAGAGATATCAGTCCATACCTCCTCAGGTACAGGTAAAGGCATTAATAATCCTGGATATGCAGCATTATCAGATTTTGCAGCTTGACAAACAACACATTCTCTGATGAATTTGCTGACATCCTTATTTAAACCTTTCCATTGAAATAATGCCTTGATCCTCTTAAGAGTGATATCTCTTCCTGAGTGTCCAGCCTCACCAGAACAATGCTGCCACTGAACTATCTGATTCCTAAAGGCCTGATTATTTCCCACCACTATTCTCCCCTTTTTCCTTAGCAAACCATCTTGTAGGGTATAATAGGGAACAGTCTGCTGCTGAAGAATGCTTGTAACCACAGTAGATAAATGCTGATCCATAGAATATGAATTCTTGATTGAGTCAGCTAAGTCAGAGGATACCAAAGATATAGCTAACAGCAATATTTCAGCTCCTTCTACTCTTGATAGTGCATCAGCAGCTACATTTTCAGCCCCACTTCTATACTGAATTTCATAGTCGAACCCCATCAGCTTAGAGAGCCAGAATTGTTGAAAGGGAGTGGAAATCTTCTGCTGTAACAACCATTTTAGACTCTTTTGATCAGTCTTTATTACAAAATGTTGTCCAGACAAATACTGCCCCCATTTCTGCACAGCAAACACAATAGCTAACAGTTCCTTCTCATATACAGATAGTCTTTGCCATTTAGGACCCAATGCTCTGCTGATATAAGCCAATGGATGTCCCTCCTGCATCAATACAGCTCCAATTCCCTCATTTGATGCATCAGTCTCCACTGTAAACTGTCTAGAAAAATCTGGTACGGCCAGTACTGGTGCTGAAGTTAGAGCTGCCTTTAATTGATCAAAAGCCATCTGAGCATCACCAGTCCACTTATAAGCACCCTTCTTTAGCAGATTTGTCAAGGGTTTGCTGATAACAGCATAATTCCTGACAAATTTCCTATAATACCCTGCCAATCCAAGGAAACTCCTCAATTCTTTGACAGATTTTGGAATTGGCCATTCTGCAACAGCTTTAGTCTTCTTAGGGTCTGTTTCAACTCCCCTTCCAGATATGAAATGACCCAAGTATTCCACCTTCTCCATGGCAAAACAGCATTTTGACAATTTTGCAAACATTGTATTATGCTGCATAATCTCAAATACTTGTTCTAAATGAAGCCAGTGCTCTGAGGGTGAGGCACTATAGATCAATATGTCATCAAAAAAGACTAAAACACACTTCCTCAGCAGTGGCTTAAAAGCAGCATTCATCCACCCTTGGAATGAGGCTGGTGCATTTGTCAATCCAAAAGGCATCACTAAGAATTCATAATGCCCTGTATGAGTTTTGAAAGCAGTTTTATAGATATCTTCCTGATGCATCCTCAACTGATGATACCCTGCTCTCAGGTCAAGCTTGGTGAAAATAGTAGCTCCAGACAGCTCATCAATGAGTTCATCAATGACAGGGATAGGAAACTTATCTTTCACAGTTCTTCTATTCAATTCCCTGTAATCAACACATAATCTCCAGCTACCATCCTTTTTCCCAACCAAAACTACAGGAGAAGCAAAAGGGCTGCTACTATTCTGCACAATGCCATTATCCACCATTTCTTGTACCAGTTTCTCAATGGTGTCCCTATGTTTGAGAGGATACCTATATGGTCTGATGCTCACAGGGTTTGAACCATGCTCTAATGGAATCCTATGATCAAATACTCCTCTTGATGGTGGCAAAGACTTAGGCTCTTGAAAAATAGCATCATATTTGAGTAATAAATGCTGTAATTCAGGAGGTTGTGTAATAGTCTTACCACTGTCACTTGACTTATCTGATAGTTCAGGGGAAGAAATCAGCTGCATCAGGCATAATTGAGTAGCCTGGCCAAATACTTTGGAAGTAATTTCATCAGTAATAACCCTGGGTTTCCTTGCTTGAATTCCCTTCATAGTTATAGTCTTCCCCTGCCAGTTGAACTTCATAATCAGCTCTTTGAAATCCCATTCAACTGGACCCAACAAGCTCAGCCATTGGACTCCTAGGACCATGTCACATCCCCCAGAGGAATAAGCAGCACATCAGTAGTGAATTGTTGATGTTGCATGACCCAAGAAAAGTTTCTTGTAGAATTCTGACAGGCCAATTGATTTCCATCAGCCACAGCAACTGATTGTTGTGGAATGTCCTCAATTTCACATCCCAACTGCTTAGCCAGTTTCAGATCCAAGAAATTATGCGTGCTACCAGAATCGATGAGAATATGCAGTTGTCTCCTTCCTACAGATCCCATAATCCTCATAGTTTGATACCCCTGACACCCAGATAAAGCACTGACAGAAATACATGGTTCTTGCACCAACGTATCTTCCTCAGGCTGATCTGTATAGAATTCAGAGAATCCACATAAATCTTCCTCCTCCAAGCCTTGTACTTCCACAGTAAAGAGCTGTGTTTTTGAGAACTGACATCTGTGGCCTCTTTCATAAGGCTGGTCACAGTAATAACACAACCCTTTAGCCTGTTTCTCAGCTCTGACAGAAGCAGGAATGAATGTCCTCTGACCTGGTTTCTGAGTAGAGATTGTCTGAGTAGATTTCAGTGGTACAGACTTAGGAGTGGGTAGTAGTGGGGGTTTAGAATTCTCCAGTAAGGGCATTGCTGCAGTGTTAGATTTGCTGTAACTGCCAGAAAACCCATTTTTACCAGTATTATATGAGAATCTAGCATTTACTGATAAAGACTCCTCCTGACATCTTGCTGCTTCCACAGCATCAGTGATTGTTTTTGGCTTTAAGACTCTGACAAATGGTTTAATTCTTGGATTCAAGCCCCCAACAAAGTTGTCCAAGAAATAGGATTCAGGAAGTTGTGGACTTTTCAGCAGCATTAATCCCCTTAAATCCTCAAATTTATCCACATACTCTTCGATTGTACCCAACTGCTATAATTTGTTAAACTCTTCCACCACATTTGACCCAGTTTCATCCTTGAATCTAACCATCAAATCATGTCCAAATTCTGTCCAATCTACATTTCTTCTTGAAGACATGTAACTAGACATCCATACCTCTGCTTTACCCAACATGTGTAAAGATGCAAATTCCACCTTCTGGTCATCAGAAATCTTGACAAAATGGAAGTAATTTGCACATTTCCTCAACCAAATTCTAGGATTTGTCCCATCGAATGCAGGAAATTCCAGTTTAGGTGGGTACCCCAAGATTCTTGATTGATGTTGGTGATTTTCAGCATGATTTTCACCCTGTCTGTGACTGTTATGATTGCTGGTGTTGTTCCGGCTCATCTGCTGCATTGATTCCAGCATCTGCGTGAACCTGGCTTCAAAGTCAAGGCGCTGTTGCTGTATTTCAGCCCGATTCTGTTGCAGTTCCTCTCGAATCAGTTGTAATTGATCAGGTGGTGCCGCCATTGTTGAAGCTTGCTGTTCTTGATGCTGATGAAATTGATATGACTGGTGTCTTATTCTCGCCAGCGTAAATTGGATAGCGGAAGCTGTTTTAAGATCGAAAAAGTCTGATACCAATGTTACAGTAGAGCTAATCTTACTGTAATGGTGATGGTAGCGTGAGAGTGAAGATAGATTGTAACAGAAAGGAGAGAGAATTAGAGAGAGTTTGAGATGAGAAAGCAATTGTAACTTTTGTTATTAAATTTCTGAATGAATTACAATGCTACAGACTTGTGTATTTATAGAGTAATTCCAACAGAATCTCTAACAGAATTCCTAGCTATTAACCGCCTTAACTGCTTTGTAACTAACTTCTGATTACAGTTAGCTACCTATAACACACACCCTACCAAATGTTATAGATTAAAAACTGTTTGTGATATCTAATTTATTATTTTTGTGTGCTTTAGATCAAACCTTATGCGGGGGTTTAAGCATAAAGAGTTGTATTCATGATACGGAGTATACTGTAGGAAAACTGTATTATACCCCCAAGGTACATGCTTTTGAGTAATGAGTATTTGGTGAGCAATGTCGTCGTAAACTAATGAGCACTAGTATACATTAGTCGATAAGCATATATTGCCATTACCGTTGAATGATTTTTAAAATTATTGTCTCATATGATCTATGAATGCTCACTAAAATAAATTTGTAATCATCAATATGTTAGCGTTCCACATATACATCGAAATATTCCAAGTTGCCCATTGGAATAAGCCGTGGGTACAAAAACCTCATATATCCTCGGGGTTACAATATAATATCAAGAATTGTATATATACTGCATGGCTTTTAATTCTCTACAATTAGTTCTTATGGCTAAGTGTTTTTAATCAAGAATTAATTAAATATGTGTTGAATTGTGTAAGTTTCAAACATAATAAATGAGATACGGAGTATATAACCATAACAATAATAAAAAGGAAAATAAAATAACGTACAAGGAGGGTAAAAGACTAAAGACTGCCTTTAAAAGTGAAATCATAAAATGTCATTTAGACATTTCAGCCTAATTTGACTTCAAATAGAACGATCTTGTCTATCAACAAAAATGTATGTGAGGTGTAAAATTGAAAAATGAGATATTTGAGCGTGTGTTGAATAATCAGAAAATTAAATTTTGCTTTTTAGTTTATCGAAATTAATTTTAGATGTGTTAATTCTCTACCCTTATTGGTCTCGGCTTTTCATGATCTAAAAACAAAAAGCAAAATTTAATGAATTTGGCTATTTATTTCCCATGTTGAACATGGTCATATACTTTGTATTTTTGCCGAATTGAAGAACGATCTAGTATTTGGAACGGCGTATGTCGTCGTTTCAAGTTCATAAACATAATGGAAGTAATTTAATTAATTGAATTATCCATGCACAATGACCACTATATATGGTGTTGGCCAACAAATCAACTTTTATTCATCTCAAATCTACTCAAATACTTTCGAAATTCTTTTCTTTTTTTTGTTTGAAAAAATGGGCTCTAAAATTTTCTTCTGTCTTGGAATGATGTTCCTCTTCCTAGCTTCAATGTCAAGGAATTGCGTTATAGCAAGAGAACTTTCGGAAGAAAAGAGTGTTGCTAACAATACACTTATATCGATTACTGTTTATACGGTGACTATCATCAATCGGATTAGTGATGTTAAAAACCCGGTTTATATTCATTGCCAATCTAAAGACGACGATTTAAAAGAATATTATCTCCAGACAAATGCGGAATTCTCGTGGCATTTTAAGATGAATTTATGGAGGACTACTCTATTTTTCTGTCATTTCCGTTGGACCAACAAAGATACAAGTTTTGAAGTGTTTAATGCCAAGAAAGAGGACAACTTATGCAATGGAGCCACAGAATGTTTTTGGCAAATACGCAATGACGGGTTCTACTTCAGTCCCAATCATCCTTCTATAACCGGGGAATTAAAGCATACATGGTAATCAATGTCTCATTGTTATGAAATACTGGCGAAAAATGCTAGTATAATCGTCGTATATATATATGATGAGTTGAATTCTAATGAATAAAGGTTTTAAGCTTTGTTATCAAATGTTGATTGCAGAATTGCACTTTAGTGGCCCGATTACATTTTCAAGCAATGGGCAATTTTAGTTTAGAGCATTACTCATGAGTAATTGTTGTATGCTCCTCGCTCTATATATCACGCCCTACCCCTACAAAGGGAACTCAAAATAGAGACCAAAAATTGGTATCTAAATCATTAAATTTTGGTAGCTAATTTGGTTAGCTACCGAATTAGAGACCAAGTTTGATCGGTAGCTAACTGCCTAGTGGCTAAATTAGCTACCGAAGGTTATCACCTTTGTTATTTCTTGGTCGTGCATTATCTTTCCAAAGATGTTTCGAATCCAATTTAAGATGCCACTACCACCAATCAGTTGTGCGTATTATTCGAAAATGGTGGAGACTAGAGATGTTTTATAATCCCTCCAAAAAGTATGGTATGACTAGCACAAGAGACTGTATTATTATTCGTTCAATTAACTCGAAATCTCTCCGTTGTTCAGTAACCAATCCTAACCAAAGAAATCCTATCTCAACAACGTCTGTTTCACGCGGCAATATCTCATTGGTGAACTCAAATATTGTCGATGCACAAAATCTGCAATTTTAATTTGCTTGGCCGGCGCGGCACCCCGTTCTGCTGACTTGTGAGTGCAAGTTTGTCCCTGTCCATGGTATTCTATTGTGGTCCTTAAAAAACAAAAACAAAATTGGATTTTAGATAGAGGATTAGAATTCAAATTCGCAAAAACGAGAATCACGTGGAATTTTTTAATAAAATATCACTTAAAACAAAATTCAACGATGTGGAGTAGAGTGAAATGAATGATCTACCTATCATTCAACATCCGAGACCCTATAAAATGATGACTAACTTAACTCGCATTTCATATTAAAAATTTCAGAAATAAAGTACAGTTGAGCAAGTATTATTTCTCCTAATTTCTGGTACGTATGTATGATCTCCACTCCTCGCTCTTCCTGCTATATATATATTGTACCAAATTTGAAAATCTTGTTATTTCAAAGAAAACATGAACAAGAATTTCTATTTGGTAGTATAGAATTGCACACACATCATTATACATCACTGTGATATTTGATTAAAATTAGACTTTATAGAAGTTCGTTTCTCCGTCTACATCTTGGGGCAGAACTAAGAATTTGGTCGTCCCCAACTTTTGAAAATTAGTTTCAACCCAATCCAATTTTCATTCTTGATCTCGCCACTGCCTACATATAGTCTTCTCAATACGTATTACTCGATCCATATTATTGTATTAAGTCTGAATGCTATTTCATTTTTAGTTATACTAACGGTATGGAATCCATATTCACTAAGCATCAATATTATGTGAGATCAGAATACTAAACTTTGTTTTATGATTTCGGATTAAATTAAAGTGTGGATAATTATATACGTATAATATAAAGCTCTTCTAAGCTACACTATGAGCTATTGAGCTAACTAATTGATTTCGTGTTATAACTCATAATTTTCTACGCGGACATGCCAATTACGTAATGCTGATGATTTTCAGGTAATATCCAAAGGCAAGAAATCGAGAAGAAAAGATGTCAAACGGCTATGTTGCTGCTGCGTTCAAGTGTACTCGCCCAACTCAAGCCTACATATTCATGAATAGAAACGAGTATGTTTTCGAGGATTATGCACCAGGTTCCGTAAATGACAAGATACTTTACGGACCAGCACGTACAAGTGATTTTCCATCCCTAAGGAATACAATCTTCGGGGATAGGATCGATTGTGCATTTGGGTCTCATGATGAAGGTATAGCCTACATTTTTGCATGGAACAATTGTGCAAAATGGTCTTATCCATCTGACGCGACATTTGAGAACAACATTGTTGAAGGCCCTATGCCCATTGCAACAATGTTCCCTTACTTAAAAGGGACGGTTTTTGAAAATGGGGTCGATGCAGCTTTTGAGTCGTCCACACAATACGAGGCGTACCTCTTTAAGGATGATAGATATGCTCGTATAAACTACGGTCCACAAAATCCTGGCCTTAGGGCCTATACTCCCCTTACTCAAAATTGGCCGGTTTTCAAAGGCACCATCTTTGAAAATGGCGGGTTTGACGCCGCATTTGCTTCTCATCTTCACAATGAGGCCTATATATTCAAAGGAGATTCTTATGCACGACTTAAGTTTTCTCCCGGCGTGCTAAATGACGAGCTTATGGGTGGTGTTCGTAAAATTAATGACTTTTGGAACGGTTTAGGTAGCGTCTTGCCTCGTCTAGGTAATTGATCATCAGTCATATATTTGGGCGTGCATTCATTGTCTTTATAAGATAAGGTTTGTATTTGATGGATTAATCATAATAACGGGTGGAGTGTGATAATAAGAGTGTCCCTCCCTCCCTGGCCTCCTCCCATAATGAATAAGTGTGTCCGTTATTTTGAATTGTTAACGTTTGATTTGAATATAATTATAAGATATAAATTTTTCCTTAGTAATTTGAGGGAATGAGTTGATGTGTACTAGAACAAGGGTCCTTGAATTGATTTATCTTCTTGAATTTCCATTCGGGTTTCGATCAAAATGTGTATGAGCTTAATTGCTTCATGTAATGTATTCTTCACCCATGCAAAATGTTAGAAGTCTATATTTAGATATATAAAAAAGTGTCTACGGTTAGTTTGTAGTAAAAGTAATCCAAAATTCAGTATATTTTGTCTATGTTATAATAAAACGGAATTTCACTTATCGTTAGCATGCCATGTACTCATTACTGATTTCTATAATATAATAAAATGAATTAGGCTATGGAAATAGCCTATTATTCAAAAATTACCGATTTTCATTTTAAAAGTTGTATCGGTCACTTTGTTTCCCTTTATTTCTCCGTTCTCTGTATTTTGCGCAATATGTCATATTTGGCTTTAATTTCTCTCACGAAATCAGATCGAATGCAAAATTGAGATTGGTAGGGAGAGTGCATATTAAAAGCTTAAACATAGAACTATCGGATAGAGAGATATATTCTTCTATATTTTTAATTTGACTCGTATAAGAGAGATAGAGAGTCAACAATAAAGTATGACGAATGAATCGAACCAGAATAAGCAAGCAATTTTAATAAACGGAAATAATTGATGCTAACTAGTGATTTAATTATCAAGTTATTAACTTATTACTCGTATACGCGTTCATTGAACGATTTCCCAACATGATGAATCGATGATTAGTCAATATAGGAAAACAAAATAGGAAATCCTATTTGTATCGGTGTGTAATTTGTAGAGTTTCTCTCACAAAATCAAATTAAACGCGGGAATAATGAGTTGGCTAGCTAGGGAATGCGCATATTAAAATCTTTAAACGTAGAACAATAGGACATTGATGCGCAGGCTGCGGCACATATTTTCACTCGCATTGGTTTTTCTATAGACAAGGGTTTTGGGCCCAGATTGTTTTCCGGCTCCCAACAAATTTCTTGTAATTTATTACTTATAACTATTATTCATAAATATACGAGAAATTATTGGATATTCTTCTGTATTTTTATTTTTGACTAGCAAGAGAGAGGTATAGAGAGCTAGAGTCAACAATAAAGTAAGAAGAAATAATTGAACCTGGTGACAGAATAAGCAATTTTAAAAAAGCGAAATAATTGACGCTAATTACTAGTGATTGAATTATCAAGTTATGCACCTAGAGATTGATTGAATGACTTTCCGACCACCACCATATCTCGCGCTCATACTCGACCTACAAGCCCGAAAATGGGGTTTGGGGCTCTATTTTACGACACAAAGAAATGGAACCCTAAACTCTTTTTTCGCATCATTTTTTACTTTTGGTGGTTCACCACACTCAAATTATGACGTCTGTAGATTTCAACGGGAAGTTGACGGAAAAAAGTTATCGATGTTATTGTGAGGGCCGTCCAAATAGTTGCTGGCGTTGTTGGAGCCATTAGTTGGTGGCTCATGGAGTCATGGGTGTGTGTTAATGGAAAACAGAAAAAAGAAGGGTTAGTTAGCTAGGTTCATTCTTTGTTTATCCCTTAGTATTATGTTTGGCCTTCTTTGATCGATCGAATTTTTGGCCGCGATGTTTACAGAAAAAAAAAATGAAGAATCAATTGTCAGAAGATTTATATGATTGCATTGTTCAATAGCCTATAATACGTTATTTACATCAGAAACTGAGGGAGATCGATCAAAAAGCATTAATTTGAATACTTCTATATATTAAAGGAACTACCCGTCATATATCGAATTAAAAATTTAAAACTCTTAGTATATATCCATATTAACGTTTTGAGAAATTTTCGATACCATTAAAAAGGTTGAAAAAAAAAACATTGGCCATAAGCCCAAAACCAAAGTAAATAACCCACATTTCCGGACAAATTAAAACGAGCTGGGACAAAATGATCTTGTTTTTTCGTAGGAGCCTTGGGTCATACTTCTTCGTAACAAAATATTAAAGTAGAAAAGAGGCAGCAAAATATAGACTACTCCATAGTATTATTTTTAGGAGACACCCAGGGATAGTCTCCTTTCTTTATTAGGACGGCAAGCAAAATACATTATACTTAGTATAATATATAGGATCAAGTTCTGGTAAAAACCTTAGTTATACATGTAACTTAGCTCAGCTTGGCATTTGACAGCGCTTAAGCAATTTTAATAGCCTGGGAAGCAGTAGGGCCCCTCGACATTTCTCTATAAAAGGATGACCAACTCTTCTTCAATTATCACATCTAACCCTAAGAGTTGAGTTGAGCCAAAACTCCCACCTTCCCCTCTCCCGATATCTGGTACGTGGTACGTTTTAATTTTCAGGTTTTGGAAACGCATATTGCTAAAGGTCTACATTATAGACACAATTAATTTGTCTACAATGTAAAATTAAGTTAATAGTAGTAAAATTGAGATTGGAGTAGTAAAATTAATTTCTGATGAAAAAATCATGCAGTAAAATTATTTGTGTGAGTAGTAAAATTTTGGTAGTGTAGTAAAATTAGTGATAATTGTAGACACTTGAAAGTGTCTACACTGTAGACCTCTATCATTGTCCGTTGGAAACCCTTCACTAATGTTTTTATGTTAGTAGATCGATCATCAATTTCATGTTCTTGGTTCATGCATTTAATTTACTACACAAAGCATTAGCTAGGTTTATGCATGTTGTCTTCAATCGCCCAGAAAAATATTAACTCTCGCCATTTTCTTTAATTTCTTTACGTTGTTTGACCAGATTTTGAAAATACTTTGGATTTTACAAAAAATAAAGAAAATGAAAGATAACTTACATACATACACGTTTCGCAGGTACAAAAGGCAGAAGTAGCAACACAAACATGGCCCAAAAAGCCGCAGTTGTGAGCTTGGCTAACAAGACTCCGACCGACATGACGTACCAATACAAATACAATTGGTCCGGGAGTGTCACTGGTGGCTCATATCCTGAAACTATTTCGCCAGACACTGATGCATCGTTCATCCATTTGGGCGATCAAGGGTCCAGAGGAGCAGTGCAGTATAGTGGGTTCGACGCTCAAAATGTCCCATTTTCCGTGATCCTAGCTTGGGATGTACCTATTAATTATGACTCCTGCACCTCTCCAAACAGGGTACTAATCACCGTTTTTTTTTAATTAGAGATTTACGCTGAGTTGAAAAATAATTCTACACGATAAAATTGATTTAAAATGGAAATTTACGACTACAGTGTGTGAATTATGCTCCGTTTAAAAAAGAAAAATACGTACATTTTCGATTTTTTTCATCGAACCCACTTTAAGCTAGTACGTATATAAATTGATGCGTGCATGGATCGGACGCTGGTGCAGGTTTATGCTATATGTGGGCCGAGATCAGTGATGGATCCTATCGGGTGGGGTGAAATTGACACACTCTTGAAAGGAGCTCCACATTCTGCTTCGTCCTATGGGGTGACAATTACCGTCAGTCACCAGCCCGCGAGCAATGGTTTAGTTGACGCCACCATTTCCTTTGCCTAAGATCAACAAATTACTAATTGCATTGCATTATATATGCATGCATATTGTATGGGTTCCGCGAAGCTACTATTTATTTCTTATACTACTGCCCTGCTATTTGTACTACTGTTGTACTGCTTGTAATCCTAATTACTCCTCTTTTTTTTTGTTACCGTTTGTTTTGAATATGTGACAATATTCACACCGGATGTTGACAAATGAAAAGAACGGATGGAGTATTATTTCTATGTATTAATGAATAATGATAACCCATACACTATATATATTCACTATTTTGTCAAGTTCTTTTCACCGCTGTCTGTTGGGAGTATAAAGTTTAGAGTTGTTATGACGCAATTGGAAGTCTTGCAAAACTAAACAAATCCAAATACAATGGCCGATAAATACAATCCAAACTAAACAATAGTTTGAAGTGGCCCAAATAGTATATCCAAACCCAAAGGGACTTAACCTCAATAGATTTTAGTCCATTTACAAATTTTATTTATGTTCTAGATAAGGCCAAAGTCCTTTAGGTTTGAATGCGTGTGTAATTTGGAGCACTGTCAATCTATGAATAACCTTTGCCCCTAGCTAGTGCAACGTACCACACCAAATAATGCCACTCTAAGAAAATGCACTTATATATATAAACTCGAGCGGTTCTTGAGATATAGACCGACCAAACATACATATAGACGAAATTCCACAAATTATTTAATTTGATAACCATCATCATAATGCTCCGTATTACTACAATGATGAAAGTTTGGTTTATAGCCTCAAGAAATCTTCGAAATGCATCCAAAGCTACTTCCAATCTTCAACCTCAAGTAGTTTTCAATACGCTAAGGGTTGCAAGCTTCTCCTATGTCACCGCGGCAATAAAATCCACGGGTGCCAATTAAATTTATCTAGTACGTACCTCAAACGGCCCACCTTCAACCCAATCCAAGCTATTAGACCAGGCGAGCTAGGCTAATAGGATAGCCAAATTGATCGTTAGTGACATTGTAGGAGAGGACCACAACCAATCAAGAGTCGGCCGGGTAAAGGAATTAAATCAAAATAACTGGAGCCTTTGGGACATATCGATCACAAAGCTACACCTTAATTAACTGGTACACCAAGAATCCCCTTCGTATAAATATAAATTTGAACGATTACATTTTCTTGTTGAAATGAAATTAATAACAGCAAAGCTCGCTACTAAATAGCAATGAAATCATGAGCAGCAGAAAAAATAAAATACATTGTTGTGAGATGAATACTTGTACTAGCTACTGCTAGATAAATCGATCTCTAATCAGTAATGAGTCCAATGCAATGATCAGACTCAGGCGGTCCATCTATTGTAGACTTTGACTTTTAAGCCATGCTTTACGTGCAATATCATCGAGACATCAGGTTGGATGTTCTGACCTTCAACTAGCTGAAACCTGAAATTATGAATCAAGGTGGCGGCTACCATCTTCATCTGTGTCATAGCTGCCTCTTTACCCATACAACTTCTAGGGCCAGTATAGAATGCTAGGAACTTGTTGGATGGTTCATGCTTAATCTTTCCTTGTTCGGTTATCCATCTTTCAGGCTCGAACTTAGAGCAATTATCGCCCCATATAGCCTTTGTTCTTGCCATTGCGTATAAAGGGATTAGTATTTTCGTCTTAGGACGTACCGAGTGGCCGCTAGGTAGCACATCGGGTACCCTGGGCGACTTGTACTGGAATGGAGCTGGTGGATATAGTCTTAAGGACTCAGTAATTGCAGCGTGAAGATAAAGTAACTTACTCGTCTCATCTGATCTGAATACACGCCACTCATCTGCTTCAGCTCCTTGAATGTCTTTCCTTATTTCGTTCCTTATCTTCTCTTCAATCTCAGGGTGCTTCACAATTAGCCAGATGAACCAAGTCAAAGCTGAACTTGTAGTATCTCGCCCTGCAATCAGTTGTTGGAGCGTAATGTCTCGAAAGAAGTCATCGTCGTTGAGATCAGACCCTTGGGACTTTATGAGATCTTTCATGAGTAACGTCAATAAATCATCAGCACTACCACCTTCATCATCGTCGTCGACGTCCTCGTTTATACAAGTGTTGCTGCTTATTTCCTGTCGTTTCTTAGATACTATGGTGGAGATGTAACGGTCGATAACCTCTCGAGCTATGCTTAGTTTAGTCTCGGGACCTATACCTGCCATCAATTGCAATTTCCATAAGAATTTTGGAAGAGCAATGCGATACACGATCCCTCCTTCAAAATCAGCCAGTGCTCCCAAGAAGGGCACCTTTGGCATATCAATCGAAAGAGATGCTGGATCGTGGCCTGTTAACGACTTACATACGACGTCCAAGGCAAATCTTTGAAACACATCTTGCATGTCCAAAATACAATCATTGTCTTCAGACGATGCATGCTTAAGTAGTGGAGCTAGAACTTGTTCCAGCTTAGCGTGCGCTGTCTTCATCGAGTGTCGGAAGAAATTCCGGCTCTTGATAGGGGTGTGGACGAGCCTTCGGTAATGTTTCCAGTCTTCATCATCACTATTGAATAGAGCATAGCCCATGACATCGAATATCTTTCGATATTCGTCTCCTTTTGGATAGTTTGCGTAGTTTGAGGTTGTTATGTAGTGAATATTGGCAGGATCAACGGTAGCAACAAAGTCGGAAGTTCCGAACCCCAGCCCCTTACAATGAAAGGTGCCCTTATAGCGCTCCATAACGTCTATTGCTACGTGGTGAAGCTGGTGAATGTGAAGTATAAACCATGGTAGTGTGTCAGTAACTGACCAACTCCTGGCCAATTTCTCTCTTTTCAAGCAGTAAGTAAAAAAAATGTAACAAATGAGAGCTACGCAAATTTCTGGAACACCTGGCAATTCCATAATACTAGAAGAAAATAAAAATAAAAAAAAAATTTGAGGGATAGATGAAAATAAATTTTAGTGTAGTAACAAAGTCTTAAAGAGGAAACTTTGTTATTTTACACTTTCTATGGAAGTTTTATTATATGAGTTTTATTGGTTGTGCACCCGTTCTATTCTATTTATAATAACATTATTATTGTGGTGGATGACCATAATTGTTAGGGTTAGTTTTGTTAGAATTGGTCAACTTAGTTTTAGGCACTTGGGTCCATCGTAGTCTTGTAGTTGAGTCCCATGCATTGATTATATGCATGTTACTTAGGTCAAGTTGGTGATGCAACTAGGGTCGGACCGACGCGAGCCTTTGGTTGTTCTTACCTCCACGCCATATTTTGTTAGGGTTTTTTTTTTTACATATAGACATACCTATTACTCCATTTCTTTTAGTTCTTTACGTTAGTTTAAACTTCTCTTATAATTTAGACCCAACGTATGTAAAGAAATGAGAACAAATGAAGGGAGTAATTCTTTTTTCAAGCTACGGTTAGAATTTACTCTTCCAAGAGAATTTGATAGCACTTCACTAAAATATTAGCGAGCAACTACTACATGTTGAACTAGAAGTACAAAACGGAGGCATTATGGCGGCCTCTTTTTAGAATAAGGAGGATACTAGCTACCAAGTTAATACCATTTTGGAACAACTAGTTGAGCTTTAATTCAAGGACTTGAACATACATACGAAAAGTTCAATAGCGACCACAAGCTATATCACCCGTATGTAGACTTAACTTTAATTTTGTCAATGGTTTCGGTTTTTGAATGATGATTGACTCATTGGTATTGATGAATTCCTAACTTTTGTTGTTAAAAGGTAAAAACTATTGTTGTACACTTGTATCCTAATTTAACTATCCGCCTAGACTTCTGGTACATTTGGTTATTCTAATAACATTTGTCAAATGAGTGTGGGCCTGGATCGGAGTAATGGAGTTATGGAGCTTAAATAGGCGTACATGAATCGGCAAATGAGTGTGGGCCGCTAGGATCATATATAGTTGGGGAATCCTTAACATAAGGCGGATTTAGTCCATATTTGCGGGATTATTTTCAGGGCAACGTACCGTTTGCTGTATTGGACGACTTTTCTTGAGATTTTATGCCATTATTGATGCATTAATGCTAGCTAGAAACTGAATATGGGTATATACTGCTGTCTTGGGTACGAATGTAGGATGCAAGTTGAAACGGATGAAACCGGAAAATTATTATGTAGACCCGAGACTACATACTCTCGCTGATGTGGCGGTGAGATGGCAGATGTGGCGGTGAGATGGCAGATGCTGACCCGATCCAACTTTAACAGGACCACCTAATGGATAAAAAAGAAAACCGGCCCAATTAAATTTTAAAAAAAGAATAACAGCTCACTTGCACAATGTCTGAGACTACCTAGTCTCGGGACCAAGGTATACTGGCCCGATGCAACCTAGTACCCATCCATTGTATGGATCGTTTTCGTTTCCGCCTGATTGCAGCCCGCTGGCCGGCCCGGCCAGCTAATTAGGTTCGTAGGGTAGCTAATTAGTTGGATTTTTTAATTGCATAATGCGTTTCTAATTACTTAGCATTCGCAGTGTCAAAGTAAAGTTGATTATTATTGTCTTTTAACTCTATTATTTGAAACGATTTATAAACGATTTATATATTAAGATATTTTTATAAATGATTTATTAAGGTGCTTGTCAATTACCCTTGAAATCCTTTCTCAAAGTAGTCAAATATTTTCAAAATTGTAACACTGACAAGTTTGGACTTTGGAGTACCCTTGTTTGATTATTCCTCGGTTTTAAAGTTGATCTAATCCCCTTTCTAAACGTCACGTGTTGATGTGAGGTTAATGTGTGATTTTTGCCTAATTTTGCATCTATAATGGGCTCTAACATTGTGGTGAACCCTCATTATACTATAGGGTTTTTTTTAGCTCCCTTTGCAATTCCGTTTACATCACCTTTGGTGAGGGACGAATTTTCAATGGCTGCTTTCAATTGAACAGTCATTGATAACACATAAGACAAAAAAAGTTAACCTCTTACTTTTCCCCAAACAAGTTTCCATTTTTCCTCTCTCTCCTAGTCTAGACTCACCATGTTGTTCATCCTCAAATCCTCCATCATTCAACCACATGCATCAACATCAGACCATCACCAATCAAAATTCATATTCATATTCATCTTCATCAACATCAACGCCCACCATCATCATCGATCACCCTCACCAATGCGCTCAGATGTGGCCCTTCATCTTCTCCGAAGCCGACCACTTCGTCTTTTGTAGCCACGATATATGGTACCGCGGCACCGGAGAGTTGAACCCTCAACCCTTTTCCGGCCACCTTTCAAAATTATTTTAGTTTAATGTTTTTGGGTTTTGGGGTTCACCACGGCCTTCATAGGGTGTCTTTTAATTACGACGGCAAAGCCATCAGAATGTTCAGGCCGTTTGCATTTTCCGGTGATTAGAAGTGATATGAGCTTTTTAGGGCTTGAAGAGAGTATGGTGTTGGATAGGACGGTGTGGAGAGACTCTATCCATGTAGAGGACTTAATCTGACTCCCTTTTTATTTCTTTGTCTAGTTTTCTCAACTCTTTTCCGAAAACTTTTTACTTTGTGTTCAAAGTTCATATATTTTTTTTTTCAATATTTTTAAACCTTTTTATCTATTTTGACAACTTTCTAAACCTCATTTGAAAGTGTTTAAATACTTCTAAAAGTTTATAACGTTTTCGAAATTTTATGGCGTACACAATACGGTTACTAGATGACGATTCATATTAGCCGACCTCAAATCATTTTGGAATAAGGCTTGGTTGTTGATGTTTTTGTTGTTGTAATGGGTTGTTGACTGGTTGTTGGAGATGGTAGGTGAGGGGTGGGGGCTGATGACTGGCTAGGAGGTTTTTTTTTGTTTGGATAGGACAATATTACCCCTCAAATCTGACATAAATAGTCGAAAAAGCCCCTGTTATCATCACTGTTCATTCGATAGCGGCTTTCAAAAATTCAGCAATTTGTCTATATAGTTTGATAACCAAAATCATAATCATTTTCTTGTTGGTCTAGCAAACCTTTTCTTGTTGCCCGAATACTATATCCAGGCCCAAGAGACTTGAGGGTCAAAGGCCCAAAGAGACAAATAGTCCATTTACAAATTTTATTTATGTTCTAGATAAGGCCAAAGTCCCTTAGGTTTGAGTACGTGTGTAATTTGGAGCACGTGTCAATCTATGAATAACCTTTGCCCCTAGCGAGTGCAACGTACCACACCAAATGTCACTCTAAGAAAATGCACTTATTTAAACTCGAGCGGTTCATGATATATAGATTGACCAAACATACATATAGTCGATATAGACGAAATTCCACAAATTATTTAATTTGATAACCGTAATCATAATACTCCGCAGTAGTACAAAATGATGAAAGTTTGGTTTACAGCCTCAAGAAATCTTCGAAATGCATCCAAAGCTACTTCTAAGCTTCAACATCAAGTTTTCAATACGCTAAGGGTTGCAAGCTTCTCCTATGTTAACCACAACAATGAGGTAATATCGATTTTGTTGCTAAGCTTCGAGTTTTAGACTTTTGGTTGAGTTAATTCTCTCGTAAACCTTTATTATTCATGAAATAATCAAAATGTTCAGCATAACGTTGGTGCACCACCGCCAAGGAGCCCACCCAAGGTGCATATATCAGTAGAGGATCCCAAAGACGACTTATACGACAACAAAGGCGGTCGCCATAGAAAGACCGAGGACGCGGGGAGCTATGTAGCGGACAAGGCGAAGAGCGGGACAAAAGGCGTGGTCGAGACGGCCTTCAACATGGGAGCAGCTGTAGCTGAAGGGATGGAGAAGTCATGGGGTGGAATTAAAGAGACCACCGAGAAGCTTAAAGACAGCGTTTTAGGCGACGACGACGAGAACAACGAGAAGCGTTATGGAGGTAACAAGAGAGGTGATCAAGGGTATGTTGACAAGAATATTGACGACTTGAGGAAAAAAGCTGGAGGATATGATCAAAGGCGATACTAGTTACGCTCATCAACTTTTTAATTTCTAATCATGTATTATTTTCGTTGTTCTTGGCGCATTTTCTTCCTCGGCTGATTTAATGCGGCCGGAATTGTACTACGATCCTGAACCCTTTTGTTGCGTTATGTCAATTTAACGCTTTATTTTCTTCTGTTGGTGTTTATGAGGTTTGCTAGTCCCGACACTATGGGCACAGCAGTAGGCCACAATTTAGTAGCTACCGTTATTACGTCCAAGCGATGGCCAAGGGTATTCGGAATTTCTAGTCTTTAATTTGTTACGGCGTTAAAGAGTGAATTTGTGATACGTGATCAACTGATCACCAACACACAGTTTCATGTGATACTTTCTCACGAACACGTCTCACCTAAATGTTTCGTCAGATAAGATATACGATGGGGTGATTCTTCTTTCTTATTTGGGATTCTTAGTTTTCGGGCTCATATTGAGTCTCGGAAAGTCGGAAGTCATGTGAAACAAAGCGCTTAAGAGTATTTCAACCCACCGGCCTGCATTATTATCACATATATTACATTAGTTTTTTCAAGTCCATGGTCAGTAGTATTCTATTGGGCCTAACGCCTAAGGTTGGAAGCAGTCGATATTTGGACCAGGGATCAACATTTCTGCATCTCTATGTATCTGTCCAAATCTATGCTGGTTGTGGACGTGTTTTTCTTTTTTTTTTTTTTTCCGTGAAATGTATCGGACAAAGCAAAAATCATACCCTTCGTTTCTTTTGATTCTTTACGTTTCCAAATGTATATGTTGAAAGCCAAATTTAAATTTGTTTTTTTTTCTTGTGTCCTTTCTCCATTTCATTGAACATTTTTTACGTTTTTTTTTTTGTTCGGCTTAATTATGCGAGAGAAACTCAGAATATAAAGACTTACTCCTTTAATAGAGCCAGCCAATGGAGTATTGGGCTAAAGACTTACCCCTTTAATAGAGCCAGCCAATGGAGTATTGGGCAATCATCGATTCAGGAATTTCTCTTACTACATCCGAAGAAATCAATGACATATCTTGGGAGAGGAACGCAAGTTGATATGATTACCAGTATAGTGGGGGCGTTATCTCTTTAAGGAAAGTGCCTAACGTGTTTCGATCCAAGTTACTCTCAAACTCTCCCTATTTACTTATTGCTCGTTTGATTCACGTATGTGTAATTTGTTGTTTGAGTTTATTGTTTCATGTAATTCATGCAATTATTGAACGTTTTAACGTATGATATCAGTCATTTTCTCATCCACGTAGTCAAAGATAAACGACTGAGACAATCTCAGAACAAGCTCATGCTAAGTCGTCCCAACAATTGAGTCCATCTTACGAGTTTTTATTATCCCCAAACAAAATTCTCTATGGAATGTCAATATTAAGTGATTAGATAGAGTCTAGGATCCAAAAATATGAATCGATAATATCGGCTATTTCATATTCATGAATCATCTATCACGCATTTGGGCATTCCATAAACCTCGAACACGAATACACAACACATACAGCTTATTCAGTGTCCCAATTATTCTTGTTACGGACATATTCCATCTAAGTTAGACCCAAGATTATATGTCCAATATATATTAAGATAAGATTCTAACATTCCTAAGATTTAAAAGCCATGCAAATACGACAAAGAGATCTTTTGCCAGCACATAAGAGGACAAACCTTAACACAAGACTTTGCATGGATTTTTCCGAACAAAACCCATATCCATACCACCAAGCTTTGTCCTTTAAAGGACGCGACGAAACTCCGTCCCGAATCTTATGCTCCAACGATAATTATATAAAGTTCACTCTCTTTTTAATTTTCTTTATCAACATATAATAAGTCCACGTCTAACCATATACACTAATACCACTTCTTTAGATATAGATTAGAACTATATATTATGCGTCTTTAACAACACTGAGCAATGTCATCTAATGTCATGACGAATTGCGAATTCATTAAAAGAGATACCGGTAACACTCTCACCGCAGACATGCAGTCAATGCTGGAAATATACAGAGTGAACAAGTCAACTACTTGTTTTGTTAATTAGTTAATCAGAGCCATAAAGGTAATAAGTGATATCCCTAATGTGTTATATTGCCTAGCTACCACTTGAACGCTGGTCGAACTGTAAAATTAAAAGTAAACACATGTGTTTGTGAATACATGATCGATCAGTGTTGCTAAGAGCGATCGAGAATCAAAACGAACACCCGACCAACGGGACACATATTGACATATATACATGTACGTCATGACACCAGCTTTACCTTTTGCAATTAGGTGGTTGGAGCCAAAGGTGAAAAGGAAAAGAGGTTATGGAGTACGTACGTACTAGCAATATGGACCTAAAGAACGGAGTAAATAAATGAGTAGATCAGACAAAGCAATAAACTTGTAAGGAACAGTTGTACGTACTGGCAAATTCATGAACACACACACATACATAATAGAGTTGCATTAAGTGCCATGCATCAAAGGTGCGAATCGTGCCATCGATCGATCGATAACATTGGTCGATCATTGTTGAAAGCGTACAATATGTACAACACATACATTACACTACAAAATTAAAAGGTGTACTTGTGTTCATCACCCATGACTTGTCCCTCTCAAACCCAAGAGTGGTGTCTTTGCTACCCAAAATTACTTTGCATCTGAGCTTTCGAATCGTTATGGGCCCTCTTCTTTTGTTTCTCTTGATCGAACGTGTGGAGCGAGTTTTGATCTATTCGATCAAATTTGTGCTCAATTTCAGCTTGTTAATGAAGGATCTAGTAAGAGAATTGTTTACATTTGCTCTTAACACGAAGAAATGTGTCAAGGAGTGAGAAAACCAAGACACCAAGTATGAGAAGCCGCATCCAAGATTATAAAAGACTGTTCTGTTATTTTGGATTCTTAACGTCAGTTTACATTTGTTTGAGAAATGCAAACAAACATGGATCGGATGGTTGATGCCTTTTACTTCTGGATAAACTCATCAGTTGATCGAAATAAGTCCAATTGACCTTACACGAACTCAAGTACTCTGATCTAAGCATAATTTCCCCAAGTTCTTAAATTTTCAACCTGGTTCAAATTCAAGTAAAGCGGAGATTTAATTAATGAGGATAATTAGAGTCGAGTTGAGTCAAGCTACACCAATTAACCTACACTTGTCAAGTTGTCATGCATACCACTGTACCAGCTCCCTGAAATGGGGAGTTAACAGTGAATTAGTGATCAGGTGATACGATTACATGAACCCTAGATTGGACGACCCACCATATTGCAAAATGTAGATAATACAGCAGCAACTGCAGCTCACCGGCAGTATGCTACACCGAGAAGCAGAGTAGCAGAGCCCAAATCAGTTAGAGTCAAAGCAGTTACAGGCTGGTCAACAGGCGGTTATTTGTAACCGAATCATTGTAACAAACTTGCTGATTACTGCAGCTATAAATAGATGGTTGTAATAATCAAATTCATTGAGTTGAGATAATAAGATTTCATAATGCTTTCTTCAATCATTTTCTCTCTAATTCCTCCCTAATCATCATTCTTAATATGGTATCAGCTTAGATAGAGATCCGATAACCGCAAATCTTCCGCAATACTCTACCTAAAATCATCCAAACTT